>CAMZMU010000063.1:49740894-49861962 GCA_947311845.1 Poa pratensis
CGGGGTCCACGGTTCATAGTGGTGTCTCTCCATAAAAGATAATTAATATGCTGGGTAAACAAATTACAGCTGGGCAATTGACAAATAATGAGGACATGACAATGCATATATGACAAGATGATTACTATGAGATTTATTTGGGCATTACATCAAAACACACAGATGATGCATGTAAAATGCATACATGAACTTTGCACTTTAATTGCTTATATTCCAATCATATTTGCATCATATAAGGGTTATATCAATGTTTTATCATGAGTTTGGGAATACTTCATAGTTTTCCCATTTATTTGGAATTAACCCTGCACAGGCAGAAACCCTAGTTTTGTATTTTAATGTTTCAGGGACCCAAACGTCAACGAAATCACTGGAAATTTTACGGGCGTCGATATTTGGAAGGAAGAAGGACTACGGAAAAAGGAAGAAGCAAACGGAGACCTGCTAGCGCTAGGTTGACGAGGGAATATCTCCCCGGCAACAGCACCGAAACAATGCTTGTACGTCACACGTCAGTTGGGAACCCCAAGAGGAAGGTATGATGAGTGCAGCAGCAAGTTTTCCCTCAGTATGAAACCAAGGTTTAATCGAACCAGTAGGAAAACGAGGTTTGCTTCGAAGGTGTTGGTGAAGGAGTGTAGTGCGGCGCAACACCAGGGATTCCGGTGCCAACGTGGAACCTGCACAACACAATCAAATTACTTTGCCCCAACTTAACAGTGAGGTTGTCAATCTCACCGGCTTGCTGAAAACAAAGGGTTAAACGTATCGAATGGAAATGATGTTTGTTTGCATAAAACAGTAGAGAACAATGATTGCAGTAGATTGTATTTCAGATGTAAAAGAATGGACCGGGGTCCACAGTTCACTAGTGGTGTCTCTCCAATAAGATAACTAACATGCTGGGTAAACAAATTACAGCTGGGCAATTGACAATTGATAAGTGCATATAACATGCATGTGTGAGCTGTGGTGTCTACTATGAGATTCATTTGGGCATTACGACAAAGTACATAGACCGCTATCCAGCATGCATCTATGCCTAAATAGTCCACTTTCCGGTTAACATCCGTACCCCTTCCAGTATTAAGTTGCAAGCAACAGACAATTGCATTAAGTAATGTGCGTAATGTAAACAATACATTCATCCTTGAATAAAGCATTGCTGTTTTACCCCTAGTGGCAACAACACATCTACAACCTTAGAACTTGCTGTCACTATCCCAGGTTAAATAGAGGTTGAACCCAACTATCATGCATAAATACCCCCTCTTGGAGTTACAAGTATTCACTTGGCCAAGGCTTCAACAAGTAACGGAGAGCATGCAAGATCACAAATGACATAGACATGATAATATAATATTCAGCTCCACATAGGTATCAATATAAGTCAGATCCCAGCAAACACAACATGTAGCATTACAATAAGATGATCTTGATCATGATAGGCAGCTCACAAGATCTAAACATGATGGCACAAGTGGAGAAGACAACCATCTAGCTACTGCTATGGACCCATAGTCCAAGGATGAACTACTCACGCATCACTCCGGAGGCGGGCATGGCGATGTAGAGCCCTCCGGTGATGATTCCCCTCTCCGGCAGGGTGCCGGGAAGAGCTTCAGAACCCCCCGAGTTAGGGTTGACGACGGCGGCGGCAGCGAATATGTTCTGGATGAAAGGCTCGGTGTTTTAGGGTTTTCGCGTCTCGGGGAATAAATAGGCGAAGGGGCGATGTCGGCGGACCCCCGAGGGGCCCAAACCACGGCGGCGCGGCTGGGCCCACTGCCGCGCCCCAGGTGGTTTGGCCACCTCGTGGCTCTCCTTCGTCTCTCCTTCGGACTCCGTGTACGTGTGGAAAAATAGGGACTTGGCCTTTTGTTTCGTGCAATTCCGAGAATATTTCCAGAAGTAACTTTCTGAAACCAAAAACAGCAGAAAACAGGGAACTGGCACTGTGGCATCTTGTTAATAGGTTAGTCCCAGAAAATGCATAAAAGTGATATGAAGTGTATATAAAACATGTAGCAAATGGTATAATATAAGCATGGAACAGCAGAAATTATGGATACGTTGGAGACGTATCAAGCATCCCCAAGCTTAGTTCTACTCGTCCTCGAGTAGGTAAAACGATAACAACAAATAATTTCTGAGGAGACATGCTTTCACACAATCTTGATCAATATATTGCAAGGCTCATGTCATGAATGAAGTGACTCAAAGCAATGATCTATAGTTTGCTAACAAATAGATAAAGAGTAAACAATGAATCATATAAGCAAAAACTTTTCATGAATAGTACTTTCAAGACAAGCATCAAAAAGTTTTGCATAAGAGGTAACTCATAAAGCAATAGATTCAAAGTAAAAGGCATTGAAGCAACACAAAGGATGATTAAGTTTCAGCATTTGCTTTCAACTTGTAACATGTATATCTCATGGATAGTTGTCAACATAAAGCAATATAACAAGTGCAATAAGTAAATGTAAGAATCAATGCACACAAAGTTGACACAAGTGTTTGCTTCTAAGATAGAAAGGAGTAGGTAAACTGACTCAACATAAAGTAAAAGATAGGCCCTTCGCAGAGGGAAGCAGGGATTAAATCATGTGCTAGAGCTTTTTAAGTTTTCGAAAGCATATAGAGAGCACAAAATAAGTATTTGAGAGGTGTTTGTTGTTGTCAACGAATGGTAGTGGGCACTCTAACCCCCTTGTCAACCAGACTTTCAAGAGCGGCTCCCATGAAGGACGTTATCTCTACCAGCAAGGTAGATCATCCCTCTTCTCTTTTGTTTACACATGTATTTTAGTTTCTTTATAGATGACACTCCTCCCAACCTTTTGCTTACACAAGCCATGGCTAACCGAATCCTCGGGTGCCTTCCAACATTCACATACCATGGAGGAGTGTCTATTTGCAAATTAAGTTGCTTACTGATAAATCAGGGCAAAACATGTGAAGAGAATTATTAATGAAAGTTGTAATTAATTGGGGCTGGGCACCCCGTTGCCAGCTCTTTTTGCAAATTATTGGATAAGCGGATGTATATGCCACTAGTCCAGGTGAAAGTCTGTCAGAAGTAAATGACAAGATTGAAAGATAAAACACCACATACTTCCTCATGAGCTATAAAACATTGACACAAATAAGGAGTAATAAAGTTTTGAATAGTTTAAAGGTAGCACATGAAATATTTACTTGGAATGGCAGGAAATACCACATAGTAGGTAGGTATGGTGGACACAAATGGCATGGGTTTTGGCTCAAGTTTTGGATGCACGAGAAGCATTCCCTCTCAGTACAGAGTTTAGGCTAGCAAGGTTGTTTGAAGCAAACACAAGTATAAACCGGTACAGCAAGAATCACATAAAAACATATTGCAAGTATTATAAGACTCTACACTGTCTTCCTTGTTGCTCAAACATTTTACCAGAAAATATCTAGACCTTAGAGAGAACAAATATGCATCCCAAGTCTCAACAAGCTCTACGGTAGTTCTCCACTACTAGGCTTTAACTACATGATGCAAGAGCTTAAACATGATCTACTTGAGAGCTCAAAACAATTGCAAAGCATCAAATCAAAACAAGACAATGATCTACAAGAATGCATATGTCTTTTCCAATACCAACTACTACATGTAGCATTTTCTTTCTTCCAAACAAACACCAATCAATTTATTTAAACATAAACTCTCCAAATGATAATATAATGCAGCAAGAGAGTATTTATAAACAAGTGCTAACAGCTCGAAGAGATGCATGAAAAACAGGAGCTAAAAGCACTGCAGTAGCTAGTTAAGAATACTCAACAAATATAAGTGAAGAACATGAGTATTCACATGAAAAAGCGGAGCGTGTCTCTCTCCCACACAAGGATTGCTAGGATCCGAATTTATTCAAACAAAAACAAAAATAAAAACACACAGACGCTCCAAGTAAAGCGCATAAGATGTGAAAGAATTAAAATATAGTTTCACTAGAGATGACCTGATAAGTTTGTTGATGAAGAAGGGGATGCCTTGGGCATCCCCAAGCTTAGACGCTTGAGTCTCTCTGAATATGGTTGGGATGAACCACGGGGGCATCCCCAAGCTTAGGCTTTTCACTCTTCTTGATCACATAATATCACCCTTCTCGCTTGATCCTTGAAAACTTCCTTCACACCAAACTCAAGACAGTTCTCATTAGAGGGTTAGTGCATAATCAAAAATTCTCATATTCTGTAATGATACAATCAATCCCAAAGCTTCTGGACATTAGCTACAGCCACCAATGCTTTGTGGAGCAAAGAAATCCACACAAACACAGTAAAAGAGCGAATGCAAAACAAAAGGCAGAATCTGTCAAAAACAGAACAGTCTGGAATGACGAATTTTTTCGAGGCACTTAAGTTGCTCAGATGGATCTGGCCTAAAATAATGAAAGTTGCGTACATATCTCAGGAATATGCGTGATTTTTCTCAGAATTTTTTGAATTTTCTACAGGGAGATAAGCTCAAATCCGTGACAGCTAAAAATCTGTCACTGCGTAGAAATCCAAATCTTGCATCAACTTTCAATATAGAACTTTACTTGGCACAACATTGCGATAAAATAAAGATACAAAGGAGTTGCTACAGAAGTAACAAAACTCCTTGACTCAAAGAAAACAAAAATAACAGCAAATAAAAACGATGGGTTGTCTCCCATAAGCGCTTTTCTTTAACGCCTTTCAGCTAGGCGCAGAAAGTGAAAATCAAGTGTTGTCAAGAGAAGAAGCATCAACATCATAACTTGCTCTAACAATAGAGTCAAAAGGCAACTTCATTCTCTTCCTAGGAAAGTGTTCCATATCAATGATGGCACCAACAGTTCGAAGAAAAGGTTTTCCCAAAACAATAGGACAAGATGCATTGCATTCAATATCCATAACAACAAAATCAACAGGGACAAGGTTATTGTTTACTGTAATAAAAACATCATTAACTCGCCCCAAAGGTTTCTTCATAGCATTATCAGCGAGAAAAACATCCAAATAACAATGTTCCAAAGGTGGCAAATCAAGAATATCATAAAGCTTCTTGGGCAAAACCGAAATACCTGCACCAAGATCACACAAGGCATTGCAATCAAAATCATTCACCTTTACCTTAATGATGGGTTCCCAACCATCTTCTAATTTCCTAGGAATAGAAGCTTTAAGTTTCAACTTGTCCTCCCTAGCTTGCAAAAGAGCATTTGTAATATGCTTTGTAAAAGCCAAATTAATAGTGCTAGCATTGGGACTTCTAGCTAATTTTTGCAAGAACATAATAACTTCAGAGATGTTACAATCATCAAAATCAAAATCATTATTGTCAATGGTGATGGAACCATTGTCTCCAATAGTTTGAAAAATTTCAGCACTTTTATCAGAAAAAGTTTCAGCAGTTTTGGGCAATTTCAAACATTTTGCAGAAGTAGTAGAGACATTACCAACACCAATATCATTACTATAAATAGTAGGAGGCTTACTAGCATGTAAAACATTAGCATTACTAGTGGTGGTGATAGTACAAACTCTAACTATACTATTCTCTTTTTCAAGTTCTTCCTCTTTTTCCCACCTAGCATTAGCATTACTAGGGTGCCGGGAAGAGCTTCAGAAACCCCCGAGTTAGGGTTGACGACGGCGGCGGCAGCGAATATGTTCTGGATGAAAGGCTCGGTGTTTTAGGGTTTTCGCGTCTCGGGGAATAAATAGGCGAAGGGGCGATGTCGGCGGACCCCCGAGGGGCCCAAACCACAGGCTGGCGCGGCTGGGCCCACTGCCGCGCCGCCAGGTGGTTTGGCCACCTCGTGGCTCTCCTTCGTCTCTCCTTCGGACTCCGTGTACGTGTTGGAAAAATAGGGACTTGGCCTTTTGTTTCGTGCAATTCCGAGAATATTTCCAGAAGTAACTTTCTGAAACCAAAAACAGCAGAAAACAGGGAACTGGCACAGTGGCATCTTGTTAATAGGTAGTCCCAGAAAATGCATAAAAGTGATATGAAGTGTATACAAAACATGTAGCGAATGGTATAATATAAGCATGGAACAGCAGAAATTATGGATACGTTGGAGACGTATCAAGACCCGAGGGCCAAATGGGCATGGCCCACGCGGCCACAGTACCAGGCCGCGTGGGACCCACCGTTCGGGCCTCGTGGCTCCGTTGCCGCCGATCTTCGCTCCACCGCCTTCGTCTTGACCTAAAAACGCCTATAAAAAAGGTCCCCGACGTTCTCTGGAAGGAGCGCCGCACAAACACAGAAACACCGAAACGGAGATCAGGAGCTGCAGATTGGAGGGGGAAAACTCCGGCGGGGCGCTGCCGGCGTGGTCTCCATCTTCTCCATCGACTTCTCCACCGTCTCCATGATGAAGAGGGAGTAGTCCACCCCTGGATTTGGGTTTGTGGTGGTAACTTATGTATCTCTCCTCTCTTTGAGCTTCACTAATTAGCACCGTATGAGCTGCTGAACATGATTACGGTCACCGTTGTAATACCTTTGTGGTGGATCTTTATGAGTTAATATATGTTTGAGATTGCAATGTTTGTTTCAGTTATGAGTATAGATGCATATTATGTACCCCGTTCTTGTCTACTTGTTTTGATCAAGCATGTTTATGAGAGCGTGTGTGGGGGAACGTGTGCATTAGTTGGAGTAACGGGGGTGGCTAGTGCAGTGAACGTGAGAGAAAGTTCTGCGATCCACTTTGGTATCTTTACCTTACTTTGTTACCTCGCTAGGGATAAACTAAAATACCATGCTACCGGGGATGTGGGCGTGACCATTGCCACTACTCCATGACTAGATCTAGCATGTTCTTATTTTCACTTCATGTCATGATACTTATTGCTATACTCTGAGTTATCTTAATTACTAAGGTGTTATGATTTGGTTCGCATCTTGGTGGAGTATAAGAGAGGTTAATAACCAAAAGATCTCTATGTTAGGACGTGATGCCCATATATCTAAGTAACTTGTTATCAAACCCTGTGTTGCAATCTCATATGTTAACTTTGTGTGTTCCATTGTCTACCACTTTATAAAGAGAGAGTGCATTTGTGAAACCATGAACCCCAGTCCATTTTTAATCATAAGAAACACCTTTCCAACATCATATACCACTTTTCTATTTTCAGCCATCATTAAATCCGAAAATACAAAAATACTTTTCATCTTGCATACATCATTCAAAAACCCAAAAATATCATTTATCATTGCATCCACCATCATTGCATATTTATTTCTTGTTTGCATTGCATAACTATCCTGATATCATTCTTACACCTTGTGCTTGACAATCACAGGTGAGGTTGAGGACGAAAACATCTAACCTTGTTTTGTAGGTAACCAAAAGAAGGATAAGAAGATAAATCTACCACTGCAGATTCCCGAGAGTTCGATATTAAACCCTCGAGTCACCCCTCGTGGGGAAAACTGTCTTCCACTTACTATACACTCTGCACTTGGAGTCTCAACCTAATCCCGTTTATTTGTGCAGGCATCAAGACTTTCTCATCGGGTATCAAGACGTTTTCTGGCACCGTTGCCGGGGAGATAGAAGCAACACCGCAATATATTCCCTCGTCAACTTAGCGCTCAGCAAGAGTTTTCTGGCGCCGTTGCCGGGGAATCGTAGCTGAGAGATTTATCCAAGGGTGTGCATCATCGCATTCATCTCACAACAAAGTCAACATCACCAACTTGTGCTAACACCTAAGCTTGGGGAGGTTGCACCTACGTGAGCACCATCTTATCCATCTTTACTTACAAAGCAATTTATTTGTTTTGTTAGTGTCATTGCATATCATATCATATTTATTTCAGTTTTGCATAAAAAATTAAAAATACCAAAAAAAAACTTGCTAAAATGAATCCTAGTGCTGAAATGAACAACTTTGGTCAATACTATGGAGAGTCATTGATGGATGCTTGGTATAGAATTAAGGACACTAGTAAAAATGGTGTCATTAAATATACTCCTGCCACTGTGATAAGAAACTTCTATAAAGGTATAGATGGCTGGTCTAAATGTTTTCTAGACTCATTGACTAGTGGAAAATTTGCTTCTGGAAATCCCTCACATGCTAATAATTTGATGGAAAATTTATTTGGGAATTCTATAGAATCCAAATATGAAACTGGGATCAAACAACTAAAAGCTTCTATGGATAGGTCAACTTTATGTCTACAAACTTATGTGGAGGACTATCCTACTAAAAATGATTTGCATTCATTTATCCTTCATACCAAGTCTAGGATGAAAAAGACAAATAACACTCTTTCTGGAATCTCTTTGAAAATGGAAACAATATTGAATTATGCCAAGTCTAAAAAGAAGTTGACTAGGGAATTGAATGAAAGAATATCTTCTATGCTGGAACCTTTAGATAGGGATATTAAGAATCATGTTGAAGGGAGGATGACCTCCTAATAGCCTTGAATCTTGCTTTAAAGAAAAGGAATGAGAATCTTGCTTGGGAAGAAGTTGAGGAAGTTAAAATGCTTAATGAAGTCAAGGATCCTTTGCTTGACTTAGAAAATTGTAGCTTGCATGAATTAATATCTATCTTACAAAAATTTGCAAGTGATCCTTCCATCAACACTAACCAAGCAGGTTTTGGTTCTTATATTGCTAATCATGTCTTGAAAGAAAAGATTGCTAGGTACAACCAAGAGGCTATGATACCACCTAAGCTTGGGGATATGTGGATACCTAAGGTACTAGTAACTATTGGAAAAGAGACACACCATGCCATACTTGATCTAGGATCTAGTGTCTCTGTTTTATCTAAAGAACTATATGAAGTGCTTGAATTGAAAAATCTTGAAAAATGCTCTATTGAACTAGCACTTGCTGATGACTCTATTAAACATGCTTTGGGAAAAGTAAGTGATGTTATGGTAGAGTTACATATGACTTTTGTGCCTGTGGATTTTCTAATCATGGATATGGGGAATAAAACCTCTAGTCCTATTATTCTTGGAAGACCTTTTCTTCGTACCACAGGTGCTATCATTGATTCAAAGGAAGGGAATGTAAAGTTTCAGTTTCCACACAAGAAGTGCATGGAACACTTTCCAAGGAAGAGGGAACCATCAAAGTTCAAGCTCCCTCATGAGCTTCGTCCACAATAAACAACAAGTAAGAAGCCTAGCTATATGGCTATAAAGAAAGCGCTTTGCGGGAGGCAACCCGGTTATTTTTGTGTGATTTTTCTTTGTGTCCTCTTGCTGTAACAAGAGATTTTGTGTCTAGTTAGGTTCTGGAGTTTTTAATAAAGTGCCAAGTTTTACCCTTTTTGGTTTGAAAAGTTGCTTATAGCGTTCGGAGATTTTATTCCTGCACGAGTCAGTGCACGGTATGATTTTTAATTCTTATTCTGTAACTCCGAATGAGCTCATATTTGAACTGTAGTTGCAACTTTTCATCCTCTGTATGCATGAATTTTTTCGGAATTTTTCGAGAAAGTTTGGTAGGGTAGAAAAATACGTTTTGCTGCTGTTTTTCTGGACAGATTCTGTCCCATTTTGTTTGATGCATGCTTTGAGCTTTTAAGTTGAATCTTTTTGATCCAATTGAGTTTATGAGTAGGCATACAACATTATACTTTCTGGACATGTCATATGAATTTTTGTTCAAGGATTATATGCAGCAAGGAACCTATTTGTTTATCACTATTAATGCACCCCACAGAAAAGAGATGGGAGAAACGGTGTTTTGAAGTTTTTTCACAGGGATTGGAGGAGATGCACCAAGAGCTATCCAAGGATGGTGAAGACCATAAGCTTGGGGATGTGAAGACAACCCCACTGGACCTACACACTCTCGGTTTGCACACGTCCAACTTCTGTTTTTCGATCGAAACACTTTATCGCATAAACTTGGAGCGTCGTTTTTGTTTTTGTTTGAGTCTTGAGAGACCACCACACTATCAATTATATATGAGAGAGCTACTGGAAATATGGGTTGAAATATGTTGGATGCTTTTATAAGATTGGGAAAAGGGATGTTTGACTTGATTTTTAATGATACATATAGTTGCATGATTCATGAGCTTGTTTATGAGTAATAGTTTGCAAATTCTTTTTGTAGAGCTATCACTTATTCATGTTTTGGTGCTGATTGTTATTTACTTGGTTTAACATGGATTAGTTAGTTCTATGGACACTCATGCATGCATCTAGATGGTCAACTTTCTCCCTTTTGCTAGCCCAAAAACTCCAACAAGCAAAAACTTGTTTCCAACACCTTCAACCAAAGTTATTCCAGTGAGTCCACCATATCTACCTATTGGCTTTATGCTATTCCGAGTATGTTTAACATGTTGTTTGTGTTATCTTACCTCTGAATGAAAATGTTTATGTTATTGATTGCAATGGAAAAATTGGTTATATAGCTCTCACGAACTTGATGCACAATGTTCTTTTATTTGCATAATAAAACATGACCCATTGTGATTAAGATTATGATGCTAGTGGCTTGATAAATGTTCGAGGTTGGAGTTAGCCCATATGTGCTGTCACATGCAAAGCTTTCAACATGCTCCTTCATCTCATTTAGTTGATATCATGTACTTTTGTTATGGATGCTATCATGGTGAAATGAGGTGGAAATGAAGTAGTTTAAATGAGTTTGTATAAATGGTTAGAGAGACGCCTGGGCCGCTAATCTAAGCCATGCATCATTCATGGTGGAAATTTACTTACATACTATGGTGAATTCTGTGATACACCTTGCAATAAAAACTATTCCAAATGGTAAATAAAAAGGGTGTTGAGATTTTCATTTGTTTGTTTGTCTTGTCATTTTGATATGGGCTTGTTCCATATCTGGGACAAGAGGTACCCCAGTTGACGCTCTTGATGATACTATTATTACTTACAATGATATATAACTTGAACTTGCTTTGTTTCCTAAGTTGAGTAATCATGGTGTAGGTACTTGTATTCAAGGGGCATGAGACATCCAACCTTTACTTTATCAAGCACACTACTCATATTTGCTTTCACTTTAACCTTAATCATTCAAGATGCTATGATAGGGGCAATGAGAGCTTGACACCAATGAATACCTTATTGCAATCATTAACTTAAGTAGAAGAGTTTGGAAGTTGGATGAAACTTATGCATGCTTTACCTCTACTCACATATACATCTTTCCAAAGTGTACACCTATCATATTCAGATTTTCATCTACACTCTATGACCATTGTAGGATGTTCTACTTATCATTATGCATACATGTGTTCCATATTACTTGCTACTATGTTACACTTTGTGAACTATCAATGAACATCCTTGTCTTGAATACTTGATATCACTTCATAAACTATTTGCATATTGCTACTCCTTTGAAGAATGAATCATTTGACTATATGTAGCAATAGTAATCATCTTTGATATCCATTGTTAAGTATTAAATTGCAAAGTCCATGTTAGTTTTATCATCTTCATACTCGAGGACGAGCATGGATTAAGCTTGGGGATGTTGATGCATGTAAAATGCATACATGAACTTTGCACTTTAATTGCTTATATTCCAATCATATTTGCATCATATAAGGGTTATATCAATGTTTTATCATGATTTTGGGAATACTTCATAGTTTTCCATTTATTTGGAATTAACCCTGCACAGGCAGAAAACCCTAGTTTTGTATTTTAATGTTTCAGGGACCCAAACGTCAACGAAATCACCTGGAAATTTACGGGCGTCAATATTTGGAAGGAAGAAGGACTACGGAAAAAGGAAGCAAGCAAACGGAGGCCCGAGGGCCAAACGGGCATGGCCCACGCGGCCACAGTACCAGGCCGCGTGGGACCCACCCGTTCGGGCCTCGTGGCTCCGTTGCCGTCGATCTTCGCTCCACCGCCTTCGTCTTGACCTAAAAACGCCTATAAAAAAGGTCCCCCGACGTTCTCTGGAAGGAGCGCCGCACAAACACAGAAACACCGAAACGGAGATCAGGAGCTGCAGATTGGAGGGGGAAAACTCCGGCGGGGCGCTGCCGGCGTGGTCTCCATCTTCTCCATCGACTTCTCCACCGTCTCCATGATGAAGAGGGAGTAGTCCACCTCTGGACTATGGGTTTGTGGAAGTAACTTATGTATCTCTCCTCTCTTGAGCTTCACTAATTAGCACCGTATGAGCTGCTGAACATGATTACGGTCACCGTTGTAATACCTTTGTGGTGGATCTTTATGAGTTAATATATGTTTGAGATTGCAATGTTTGTTTCAGTTATGAGTATAGATGCATATTATGTACCCCGTTCTTGTCTACTTGTTTTGATCAAGCATGTTTATGAGAGCGTGTGTGGGGGAACGTGTGCATTAGTTGGAGTAACGGGGGGTGGCTAGTGCAGTGAACGTGAGAGAAAGTTCTGCGATCCACTTTGGTATCTTTACCTTACTTTGTTACCTCACTAGGGATAAACTAAAATACCATGCTACCGGGGATGTGGGCGTGACCATTGCCACTACTCCATGACTAGATCTAGCATGTTCTTATTTTCACTTCATGTCATGATACTTAATGCTATACTCTGAGTTATCTTAATTACTGAGGTGTTATGATTTAGTTCGCATCTTGGTGGAGTATAAGAGAGGTTAATAACCAAAAGATCTCTATGTTAGGACGTGATGCCCATATATCTAAGTAACTTGTTATCAAACCCTGTGTTGCAATCTCATATGTTAACTTTGTGTGTTCCATTGTCTACCACTTTATAAAGAGAGAGTGCATTTGTGAAACCATGAACCCCAGTCCATTTTTAATCATAAGAAACACCTTTCCAACACCATATACCACTTTTCTATTTTCAGCCATCATTAAATCCGAAAATACAAAAATACTTTTCATCTTGCATACATCATTCAAAAACCCAAAAATATCATTTATCATTGCATCCACCATCATTGCATATTTATTTCTTGTTTGCATTGCATAACTATCCTGATATCATTCTTACACCTTGTGCTTGACAACCACAGGTGAGGTTGAGGACCAAAACATCTAACCTTGTTTTGTAGGTAACCAAAAGAAGGATAAGAAGATAAATCTACCACTGCAGATTCCCCGAGAGTTCGATATTAAACCCTCGAGTCACCCCTCGTGGGAAAACTGTCTTCCACTTACTATACACTCTGCACTTGGAGTCTCAACCTAATCCCGTTTATTTGTGCAGGCATCAAGACTTGCTCATCGGGTATCAAGACGTTTTCTGGCGCCGTTGCCGGGAGATAGAAGCAACACCGCAATATATTCCCTCGTCAACTTAGCGCTCAGCAACAGACCGCTATCCAGCTGTATCTATGACTAATAATCCACCGCCAGGTTAACATATGTGTCCCTCGTTGGTATTAGGTTGCAAGCAACAGATAAATAAATTAAGCAAAGTGTGTAATGTAAACAATGCAAATGACACGTAGACATAGCATCATTGTTTTATCCCTAGTGGCAACAGCACATACACAACCTTAGTCGTTTCTGTCATTTGAGCCCAGATTACTGGAGGCATGAACCCACTATCTAGCATAAATACTCCCTATTGGAGTTACAAGCATCTACTTGGCCAGAGCATCTACGAGTAACGGAGAGCATGCAAGATCATAAATAACATATATAGATAGATTGATAAACAGCTTGATCATAGTATCACTATTCATTGGATCCCAACAAACACGACATGTAGTATTACAATAAGATGATCTTGATCATGATAGGCAGCTCACAAGATCTAAACATGATAGCACAAAGTGGAGAGACAACCATCTAGCTACTGCTATGGACCCGTAGTCCAAGGATGAACTACTCGCGCATCACTCCGGAGGCAGGCATGGCGATGTAGAGCCCTCCGTGATGATCTCCCCTCCGGCAGAGTGCCGGGAAGAGCTTCTGAACCCTCCCGAACTAGGGTTGACGACGGCGGCGGCGAAGGAACTTTTCGTGGAATAATGCTCAGGTATTTAGGGTTTTCGGGACCGAAGGAATATATAGGCGAAAGGGCGGCGTCGGGAGGCAACCGAGGGCCCACACCACCCCTCGGCGCCGCAGACAGGGGGCCGCGCCCTAGGGTGGTGTGGAGCCTCCCTGGCTCCTCTCCGTTCCCCCTTTGGACTCCGTGGACGTGCCGGTGAAATATTGATGTCCATTGATTTTCGTCCAATTCCGAGAATATTTCCCGACTAGCTTTTCTGAAACGGAAAAACAGCAGAAAACAGGAACTGACACTATGACTTCTTGTTAATAGGTTAGTCCCAGAAAATGCATAAATATGCTATGAAGTGTAAATAAAACATGTAGCAATTGGCATAATATCAACATGGAACATCAAAAATTATAGATACGTTTGAGATGTATCAGCCGATAACGAGGACCTTCTACCCAGCCGGCCCATATGGCGGTTTTTCCTTTTTTATTTTCTTTTTTCATTTCCTTTTTCTTTTTCTTTTTAGTTTCTTTCGGTTTCTGTTTTTGTTTCGTTTTATTTATTCTCTATTCTGTTTTCGTTTTCTTATTTTTTTCATTCTTTTATTTTTCTTTTCAATTTTCAAAATCTGAATATTTTAAAAATGAATAATTTTCAAATTATGAACCATTTTATGAATGAAACATTTTAAAATTAGAACATTTTCAAATTTGGAACTATTTCCAAATTTGGAACTATTTCCAAATTTGGAACATTTTCAAAATTGGAATCATTTCAAAATTGAAACCATTTTCACATTTGGAACTATTTTCAATTTGGAACCATTTTCAAAATTTTGGAACAATTTTTAGAATTGAAACCATTTTCAATTTTGGAACAATTTTTAAAATTGGAACCATTTTCAAATTTTAACCATTTTGAAATTTGGAACCATTTTCAGTTTTGGAACCATTTTCAATTTTGGAACAAATTTCAAATTTGGAACCACTTTTCTTTTTCTTTTTTCAAAATGTTCATATTTGAAAATGGTTCATATTTTGAAAATATACAGATTAAAAAAATATTCATGTTTCATAAAATAGATTTGAATTATTTTACAATTTTTTGAATAGATAAATAATTGAAAAAGGAAAACAAAAAGCAAAAAACGTAACGTATCTTAACTGGGTCGGCCGAGTGGTTGGACCTTCAGGCGGCGCGACTCAGTTCCGTCGCGTGGAGGCGATATATATCAGCGTCCACCAATGCCTCCTTGGGTCTAGTCTAGTAGGGACACAGGATGAAGCCACCTTTGATGCCCTCGGCCGCACAACTGACCCAATGAAGAAGGGACCATGTGGTAGAACTTAGATTGGACTCTACATTATTCTGCATGCTACAAACAATTTTTCAGGAGTTAGAAACCGCCCTAGCCAATTCTGAACTTTTCATTCAAGATAGGAAGATTTTACCACAAAAGAATAAAAAGCGAGTAATATTTACTAGAGTAGTGAGTGGTGAAAAGTCAAGAACAACCCACTAGTTGACACTTCATATATCCTTATTTTTTCAGTTAGCTACAGTAAGAATTATTTTCTACAGAAAAATACATATGATATATACTACATTAGTATATTGTAGAGCCTTCTATCAAGATATGTTTCAAAACTAAAAAGACATAAACAAACTATATCATGGTAGACGTAGTAATAAAAGTTAATACGTAAATGAATATGAATTCGCCACCTTTTCATTTTCGATACATGGAATGGAATGCGTGTCATCGAATGTTCTAAAATATTTTTCTTTAAATAGCTTAATTTCGATACATAAGTTAAATATAGCACAAATGTATTCTTTATAACAGATATATGAACTGTCCATATTGGACTTCAACAAAGTTACATTTTCCATGTTATTTAATACAATAATAGTTATAAGTTAAGATCGTTTAATAAATTTGAAATTAAAAACATCATGATGCAACGATAAAATGAACATGAAAAAAGTACAAAAGTTTAGTATAAATAGTTAAATGGTTTACCCACAAACCACTCAGAATGGCATGCGAGAAAGCATCCCCGACGGGGCCTCAAATTGCCGTGACGGTTTAGGGGTTCCCGTTGACCGCGCAAAGATTATGTTGAATTCAGATAATCTTAAGTAACTTCGGCCTAGTATTGATAAGCTCACGAAATATGATGTTCAGGTGCAACCCGAGAAGCCATTAGGAAAATTCTTCACATGCAGTGGTGTTTTTTTTGCACCAGCCCGTGCATAGTCACCACTCGTTGTTGGACTCCAACATCATATCAGAAAATATCTCTATTTTGTTGGATTTATTGTGTTTTACTGGTGTGGAACTAGCTCGCCATCTTATCGGTCAGACGCTTTTGTTTATTTCTTGACCATCTTAGTCGTTGGATATATTGTGAGTTTGTGGGGGTATGCTATTTGAAAAATAGGATTATTTTGCTGATATTTGTGTTGATGCATAACATGGCTTGAACAAAATGCTACTAATATCGTGATATATTTATAAGTGATGTTGATTATTCGCCCATATATTTTGATTTTTTACCATGATCAGTCAGACTTGAGCAAGACAAGTGTTGAAGCATGTGCATGATTACTGCTTGTTTCCTTGGTTCAGACTTGGTATATTTTCTTGCACTGTTGCCTTAACCACGATACCGGCCTAAATTGTGTGAAGTGCAACATGTGATTTTTTTTCTGGAGTGGATGTTGTGTTCCTCCTAGGAACATTCTTATCAGTAAAGCAAAACTCATTTTTGTCTCTAATGACTGTCGATTAAATTACTGTTCCTCGACCCACGATGAGTAGCTGCATGTGTTAGTCTTCATTTCTCCCAGCGGTACATCACATACCGGCGAAGCTACTGTCCGATGAGACGCGTGGGCCAGGGAAGACTCGTCGTCACGTTGGTCGAGAAGAACGCGGCCATGGCTACAGTCACACACCTCGTATTTGTCCTCCGGGATGCAACCAACAAATTCCCGCAGCGGTGAGTCTACAAGTTAATAAATGTAGTACTCGCTCCGTCCAAAAATAAGTGTCTCAAGTTTGGCAAAAAATGGATGTATCTATACATGAAATATGTCTAGATACCTCTACTTTTGGTCAAAGTTGAGACACTTATTTTTGGACGGAGGGAGTATTATACGATACTACACATATGTTACTTCCTACTATGAAACTAGTAACATAGACTAACATAATATGCATGATACTATTATATGATACTCCATTCACTATGACTAGTCTAACCAAAGAAAGCGGGTGTGTTAAACCAAACAAGTTTTGAGGGCGCTGCCGAGTTTACTTTGCCTTGCCAAAGCAAACTTTCTCTTTCTAGAAAGAACAGAACTATATAAGAGTACAACAGGAGCCCGGTCATTGAAAGAGAAACGTTAAGACTAGCCACAATGGGAGTATCGTGCATGACATGTTGGCAAAAAGATGATTTGTCAGTGCAATTAATGATAAAAGAGAGATGATGGTGGTATCATAGGTAGATATCGTAACATAACGGATTTCGAGACAAGACGAGTCTATAGCCTAATAAATGCATGATTATATGATATCACACATATGTTACTCCCCACTATAGAGCTAGTAACAGAGATTAGTATGATATGCATGATACTATTTTATGATTCTCATTGTGACTAGTCTAAAATAGGTCAAGTGAAAAAAGTTATCGGAGTGAGTAGTAGCACTGGCCTCCTAGCTTCAGAAAGTAAACGCGGTTATGAAGGCAAGTATACTCTGCGCACAACCGCTCTTGTAGTCTTGTTGGTGCATGGAGCCTGGACGACTTTGGCCGCCTGATTGAGGAATGGGGTGAGCTGATCCGTCCGATATGGCGTGTTTGACTTGACCGTTGGGACGTGGGCCCATGGCGGGTCAGCGTTTCTTGGTTGCTAGGTTTGCAAAAGTGTTTCTGAACGGAGTTTTTGCGGAAGTAAACGACAGAAAAAAAGGAAAAGGGTTGGTGATCATATCTCATTGACTTTAATATTCCCTGTCTTTCGAAATTTAATTTGGAAATTGAATTTATTAGAATTATACGTGCTCCTGTTTTCAAACGAAGTGCGTATTTTTATGACATTATCCCATATTTTATTGGAGCAATTTTGGGTAAAATTAAATCCGAATGCGTGCTTCCCTACTGCCCTAACATGCGGTGGAGGGAGTGGTTATACCTCCAGTCGTCTGCAAAATAACAAAAAAAGTTGTGCGCATAGATGGTGAACTCCTGGAAACCACAAATGGAGCCAGAGCTCCAGGTACTCTTTACATTGTTAACTACTTTCAAAAGCTCACGGTACAAAGATGACAAGGGGAGCTACTCCCTTTGTTTCTAAAACAATGCATATTAGCTTTGGTCTACAAAGAATATAAAACATCTAGAACAAAAAATGTATATAATATGAAAGTGCATTTGAAATGGAGTGGTATGGAAACCGATCTTCTCAACCACTCTAATAACTCAACTTGCGGAAAACAGATTTTACTCCAGAGCACCAGTGTTCCCTCTGGTTTAAAAAATTTCGGAAATGATATTTTAATTTTTTTAAAAAAATCCAAAAAATGCATGCATGTTACTAATGATGTATCCCACAAATGTGATTTTTTATATTTGAACTATTTTATATTCTGGGCTAAACAAAAATAACAAATCTTATATATTTTGAAGATTTGAAAGTATGTATATTTAGATCCACATATTTGTCATTTTTGTGTAGAACAGAATATAAAATATTTCAAACCGAGATTTTGCACGCTTGTGGGATATATCATTGACAACATGCAGAATATTTTCTAGATTTTTTTTTGAAACTTATATAATGATTGTTTTTAACTAGAGGGTTCACTGGAGACCGGGAGCAAGAAATCTCTGCCGCTCAACTTGGCCAAGCTGTAGTAGGATATAGGTCAACTCTACAGTTGCGTATCGACCCATTCCCACACGTTTCATCATCCCGCTTTGCTGGAAAAAGATTAGTCGTACTCGTACAAATAGTAAAATGCGGGATAAAGATCGACCTGTATCATCAGTTGACTCCACCACCTGCTTCTTTAAATGACAGCAATGATTACGGACTTGTCAAATCAGAGAGGTCAAACCTAATCGTGCGCCGCACAGCTCCCGCCACACATATATTGTCTTGGTCGTCCAACCACCACGAGGCGCTCCTGCAGGGAAACAACTAATCCCCTTGCAGAAGCAGACCACGCACGTAATCAGCCAGCCGGACCTTCGTCTCTCCCGTCGCCGAGCAAAAACCTCACCGGCCGGCCGGCCGGAGTAACGTCCGGTTTAGCAGATCCTGAGATGTCTCAAGGCGAAGACGAAGCTGCAGCATTATCATGTCTCCGTCGGTTGATCGCTCGAAGGTGTTGACATTGCTCTGGGCTGGCCACGAGCGGCGCGTGGGCGCAAAAAAGGTTATCGCTCAGCTAGCGGCCACCATGCGGTTGGGATCCGATTGACTTTTTGGCGATAGAGCTCGTTCGTGTGTTCCGTGAACTTGTGGTGCACATTTTTTTTTTTGCACTTGAACTCAGGGTCTTTTATTCAATCAACGACAAACGATTACAATCTGCCCGAAGGCTACTAACCAGAAACAACGGCATCCTATGAAACCAGCAGTCTGAAGTCTGAAGACGACAGGCATGCTTAACACACAGATCCGCAGAGGCATTAGCAGTCCTCTTTACATGAATAATGCTAAAAGCCGTAAAACTAGTAATAATCTCCCCAATCTCATCTAAGATAGGCGACACAACCGAATGAGTCTTGTGTCGCGAAAACCAAAGGTTCACCACCTCTAGACAGTCTGTTTCCATGACGACTTGAGTATACCCCCGTAGGTGTGCAAGGACAACTCCTTCCCGCAAAGCTAGGGTTTCTGCAATAATTACGCACGCATGTACGCATAGCAACGGTATGTATGTACATACGGCGGCCACACGCAGCTGTCATCTTTCTTCGAGCGAGTCTGCGCGTATTACACGTTTGCGGTTGACAATTCCGTGCACGAGCGAGCTGGCGTGTACCGACCGTTCTGCGGTTGACAATCTGCCATTCCCAGACCAAAATGAAAATTCACTTTCAGACAAGAACGCGATGTGAAGTTAGAGTAAACTCAGGTTGCACGTATATATAGCACTCCTCTATGGCAATTGCCAAGTGGGACCTACTACTAAATACAGGTTGGCAGGTTGACAAGTTTTGCCTTGCCGGATGAACGGAGTGGTTGGCATGAGCTCGAGCTGGGCGCTGGTATTTTCTAGTTATAGTTGATTCGGTAAACCGAACGTGGATCTGGCACGTGCCCATTTCTTGTTGTTCTAGATGGCCGGCCTACATATCTTTTTTAGTACTTGATCGATCGTGTGCCATATTGCATTTTTTAAAAAAAATTCAAGGTAGTACGATTCTCATTGATAAGTAAAGAACAAGATACAAAGTACGTACACACTGATCTTACAGATCTATAAAAATAGGATAAACTTATGTGACAAACCAACGCCTATCTCTCTCCTTCGGCACCACCAAAGCAGACACCAAAGTGAAACGAGACAAATCACCTCTTCATCCGAGCTTGACGCGGCTCCATCGCTGATCAGCAGCTTTACGGACATCGAAAGCAGTTTGCCAGAAGCAAAACCATTGTCGTTGAACGAATCAGACCGGGGCAACATGTCTCCGGACACGCCATCGAACTCCAGAACTGACACCCCCGCACGACTATGACGTCGAAAGAGCAAGCCGGAACTGTCAGCCTCCATCCACAAACCCAGCAGAGGATACACCATCTTGCAGCTGTCACCTGCGCAGACAACCGTCTGCACGTACTCCTGGACGACACATCCTCCCTGCTCCACCATGACGTCGGAGAGAACCTCGCGGCAACGGGGACAGAGCATAAGGAGAGACACACCTGATGGGGTCGCCACCGCCGCCTCGCCGACACCATCCATGAACCCTAAGTTCGCCAATCTGAGGGATCGACAAACACACGATGCTATCAACTCCGAGACGCCAGGAGTGGAGTTGAGTCAGATTTATTCGTCCGGACGCCGCTCCCACTACCCTAACGGCGCACCACGACCTATAAAGCCAAACCCTAACTACAGAACGGAAGAACCAGATCCCCCCTTCCTCCCGCTGCCGGAGCAGCAGGCGGAGCGAGAGGGGACCAGCGTGCTCGCCGGTGGAGATGGGCCGGAACACGGATGCCTCGTGATCGACTTTTCCTGGCGGCGGCTGAGGTCGCATATATTTAGGGAAAATTTTGTTTTTGCCACACTCGTTTTTGACCATTTTGCTTTTGCCACTCTAAATTTTGACATTTTGCTTTTGCCATTTTGAGTGGCAAAAGCAAAACAAAAAAATGAACAGTAGGGGCAAAAGCAAAACAAAATTTCACCGTTTCCACTTTGTTTTTGCCCCACAAAGGGCAAAAACGAAATGTGACCACGAACTGGCAGGGCAAAAGCAAAATGTTAAAATTTAGAGAGGCAAAAGCAAAATGGGCAAAAACCAGTGTGGCAAAAACAAAATTTTCCATATATTTACCCTAAACTAAAGCGTGTATAGAGTTTTTTGTACGCTCACAATGTCAAAGGCATTGCCGGTTCAACGCACGCGGAGTGGAAACGATCAAACTGACCCGCACGACACGAAATGCGTACAAGCCACGACGACGTGCAGGAAAACTCTTGTCGACACTGGGGAGGGGCAGGTCGGCGTCACATGTACCTCTCATTCATTCAGACGCGTGCACTGAAACATCCGCTGATCGCTGCTGGGTGAACGAGTTGATACATCGCCAAAGTCCACCGATCAGTTTCACATTTTCTTCAGGGCAGTCGCGATCGAGAACTTCACCGGACAGCGTCCAGTGTTTAACGTGTTCTGTTCGCCGACCAGACCAGACCACGACCAGGCAGCACAGTCACAGTGCCGCCGGTAGCTGTTGGACGGGACGTGAGAGTTCGTTCAGCCACCAGTTTTGTAACAGTTCTTCGATGATGAATCTCGTCTGAACTTTATTACTGCTCTGGGAATCCGGTCTCCGCTCCAACAGTGCGCGATGTGGCGCTCGGCTTGTCAGTTGATCCATCCACTGTTTCAGCTTGGGCTTTTCAAGTGACTTTCTCTTGCCGTTCAAAAAAAAAAAGTGACTTTCTCTTTATCGTGTCAAAGGGAACGTTTCGGAAAGCATGAAACCCCGCCTAGGCGAGTTTGTATTAATTGAATGCTCTTCCAATTAGGGCGTAAATTGACTTTCCTGACCAAGGCATGCACGATTTTAACGGCAATCAGTGAATGCCAAGTGTTCGGAGGGAGTAGGAGGTGCCCAAGAGGTTCATGTGCTGTACCTTGTTGTCTCTAGTCGGAGCTACAGAGAATGTGCAGGTAGCCGACTGTTTGGCATGGATCTGCTTGAGTTTTAGCGTCTCTTGTGACGAGGGTTTTGTTGGCGGTCGTTGAAGGTGGTTTTTTTTCCCTCGATGACATATATTTGCTTCATGTCGATAGCCAGGTTGGCCGACGTTTTGCCCTGCGTGTAATGGCCATTTGTGGACGGTTTTGACCCAATTTTACGCTTAACCTGAAAAATCCCTTCTTTAAATGAATGTGATCATATACAACTTTTGCCTTCGTTTCAAATAAACATATAATAAAAAGATAGTAAAGAGGTCGATAGTATTTTGTATCAGCTTGGTAGAATTTAATAAAACGCATTGGTTCGCTTGGCCTAGGCATAGCAATTGTTTTTTTAGCGGAGTCTAGGCATAGCAATTATTATGGCAAACGACCGTATAGGTAGGGCATATGGGTGGCGGGCTTTGGCCCATTAACAAAGTAAAGCATCTCTTGAATGAAAATAACTTGGGCCTGATGGGTTTCCCGGCCAGCCCGTAGTACGTTGGATCGTCTCCCGTATTATTAGCCAGTGTATTAACTCAAAAAAAAAAAAAACCAGTGTATTGCTGAACCTAGCCCCCTAGAGAGAGGTCCTTGGGACGTATTGCCCCAGTGCGTAGCGAACTAGAGATAGAACGCGCGCCCTGGACACAGGAGGAAGCCGCTTTGATCCCCTGGGCCGCATGTGGTAGAGCTGAGCTGATTCCCATCTTCACAGATTGTCTAAGATACGATTCGTGCTCAAACAAACTACTCACAACCATGGAAAATATCCGTGACATTAATATCTTCCCTTTATAAAAAAAACAAGTCACAACCCAGACGGTTTAATCATATGCTCTACTGCAGATGCTGCACCTATCATACACAGATACAAGAAACGTTCAGAGGAGATTAATGCACAGTTTGTAGTTCATATAACTCTTAGACTACCCGTACGTACGCACATGCGTAGCAATTGGATTCAGGTGCATGACACCGGTGTCTTGAAGAAAGAAAGCGAAATGTAAATTTAGGTGCAAAATATAATGGTAAAACATTATCAAACCGGTTGACTCATGAGGTCATGACAAACGAGGGGGATGTTCTCCAAATACTAAATTCTTGCTGGTATATTAATATCTAAATCCTAAACTAAAGAGACGTGGCACCAATAAAGTGCCCAAAACCTAAGTAAAACCTTGAGTCCTTGACTAACTGTATATGGTACCTAAAGATCTAACTGAGCTCCAAGAACTCCTTAATAGGGTCTTCCAATTGCTCCATCACGGTCTCCCATCCAGCCTGCGTGGGGTTCATGTCGTCCCAATAGAAGTACTTGTCGGCATTATCGCAAAGCGTGTAAAGGAAGTCTGAGTCCGACTCGCCCATCTGGCCACAATACCCCTTTGGATCCATGCTCTGGCAGCATGGCGCCAGCTTCTCGTCGAAGAAGCTTGACACCTCCGTGTTTTCTCCTACACATATAAATCAAACCAATGGTGTATTATTATCATGTAAATTTCAAGCTAGCACACACGACAACGGAGCTAGGTAGCAATGAGCATTGATATGTACTGTAGGTACCTTTAGCGGGGTTGATGATGTTGGTGAAGGCAGTGTTGAGATCCACAATGTGCACGTCATCGATCGCTCTAAGAAGCTTCTTCAGGTTATTGTTATGGACCGACGCATAATGGTTGCCTCCACGGTCGCATTCGGCGAAGCTGTTGGGCACGGTCTTCGACGGCGAACAACCGATAGGGGGAAGGTTGTTCACGAGGACCTTCGTCACCCCCATCTCCTGCAGCCGCTGCACATTGGCCGTGATCTCCCTCGTCACGTTCTTGATGAAATCATGGATCGTCGCGTTGGTGACGAAAGCGTGGATGTTGTTGTCCAGGCATTCATCGCCGAGGGACGCGTAGTCGTTGCCGGAGATGGCGACGAGAGCCACCGAGTGCTTGACGCGGCTCTTTGAGATGGTTCCGTCGGCGATGAGGGACTCGAAAGTGTCAACCTGGTCGCCGAGGGTGGCCGCCTTGCTAGGCACCGGGAATACGCCGGCGCCGCCGACGGCGAAGGTCATGCCGGAGTTGTCGCAGGTGTTCTTCTTCGTGAGCATGTATGCGGGAGGCGCTAAGTCGAGGCCCATGATCTTTGCTGCAAGCATAAATCGATTGATTCAGCAATTGTTTGGGTGTGCAATAATAAACAAGTAAAGATCAGGATGTGCAGCTTCATAGATCGAGTGCATAAAACAGCTAGCCCGATGCAGAAAATATAAGATGTACGTACCGACGAGATCGGACTGGACCATGTAGTTGGAGAAGCGGCCGGTGGGGTGGCGGCGCCCGTCAGTGAAGGAGCCGTAGGGGAAGAACCATTGGCGTGACTTCTCGGTGACTGCTTCGGCCGTGCCCAAGAAGGGATCCGTCCACGGCCGCGGGGTGTTGCCATTGTCGCCGAAGGAGTCGCCGAAGACGAAGATGTGGCGGAAGTCCGGACGATCATCAGGATTTCGCCGAGACTCCACACGGGCAGCTGCGTTGTCATGCGATAATGAGAGTATAGATCAATACAGAAATTACAGAGGTAATAAGTAATATGTGCATAGCTTGCGAGCAAAACATTAACGATCGACCCGTGAAGAAATCAACCTAGCTAGATGCACACCCTGCCTTACAACGTACGTCCAGGAGATACTACTGGGAAAGAGGAACGCACGTACCATTGAGCGCGAGGAGGAGGACACAGAGGACCGAGAGGGTCGCCGTTAACTTCATGGTGCCGCCGGGGAGCGAGGGCACGGCAGCCAGGGGCATTGGTGCTGGTGCTGCGTTGATGATTGTCGAAGAGGAGGTGCTGGTATTTATTAGGGATGTGGCTATCGTACCATGCATGGAGATGCAAGGTAACTGGATTCTAGATATGCATGCGAGGGCTGTCTGCGTCGTGGTTCTGGACTATCTTTTCTTGGACAGTAGGGTTAGCAATTGATGCCATGGATCTTGTTCTGCTCCAACTCTATCCTCTCCCGTGTAGATACAAAGGTCTCTCCCTAGCTCGCCCTTTTGTCACGAACTCTGCCGCCAATGCACTCGCCCATGGCTCTGACCTTTTTGTTCCTTCTTCCTCGACAGCATAACTGGATCATTTGTATAAAGAAAATATTTGGTTGTGAGTCTGGCCTCCTTGGCTTTTAGACATTTTGGGGCAACCATATATCAACGAAAACCCTATCTGCGCTGAAGAGTAGCCACACAGGTCGCGAAAGATCATAAACGCCTCCTCCTCCTCGTACAGTCGTACGCCACTTCGCCCTTTGCTGAAAGATCGTGAACCCCGACCTAGCGTTGCCGCCATGGTCACAAACACTGAAACACATGTGCGCGAGGGAGAACGAGAGGGAAGCGCCAAAGCAAGATAAGCGAGAGTCTCGACCAAACAAATTATGGTCGGCCTAGTTCCGTTGGGCCTTGGCCCATTGCGTGCTCAAGTGGCGAACGAAGGGAGTCTCAAAGGTGTTTCCGGGAGCTAATATACAACGCCCGTTAGCGGTAGGGTGGCGATACGCCGCCTGAAGGCACGCGGGCGCCTGGCCTGGTGGGCCGGCCCAGGTACAGTTTTCTTCCTTTTCCTCCGATTTACTCGGTTAATTTTAAAGTGCAAATAAAATTAGAAAACTTTTGAAAAGAAAATTTTGAATGTGAACAAATTTCAAATCGAACATATTTTGAATGTGAACAAATTTGGAATATGAACAAAATGTGAATTTGAACAATTTTCAAATATGAAAATTTTAAATTTGAACAATTTTTGAATACGAAAATATTCTAATTCGAATCTTTTTCGAAAACAATCAATTTTCAAAATTTTGGAACCATTTTCAAAAATTGAAACCAATTTAAAATTCAGAACCATTAAAAAAATGGAACCATTTTCAATTTTGGAACCATTTTCAAAAATTGGAACCATTTTCAATATTGAAACCATTTACCATTTTGGAACCATTTTAAAATTTGGAACCATTTTCAAAATCAATAAAAGAACTAAAAATAATAAGAAAAACAAAAAAGAAACAAGAAAACGAAAATTAGAACCATTTTCAAATTTGGAACCACAAGATTTGGAACCATTTTCTGTTTTGGAACCATTTTCAAAAATTGGAACCATTTTAAAAATTGAAACAATTTTCAGTTTTGGAACCATTTTCAAAAATGGATTCATTTTCAAATTTAGAACCATTCTCAAAATTGGAACCATTTCGTTCATGGATTAAAAAATACTCACGAGATTTAATCCAATGTTTTCGAGATTGAAAAAAATTGTTCAGTGGCTCAAAATATCGTTCAAAAAATTTAAAAATGTTCATGGATTTCAATAAAATATTCATGGATACGAAAAAATGTCCCTGGATTGCAAAAATTGTTCATGTTTTCAAAAGAATATACGTTCATGGTTTCAAACAATGTCATCAGGCTTGATGAAATATTCACGGTTTTTGGAAACGGTGTTCACTATTTAAAAAAATAAGCATGGTACAATTACAGTTGATGTTCCTCTTAAACAAAAAACAAAAAATGAAGATAAACGTGTAAAATTAGAATAAAAAAGGAGAAAAAACTTGTTACAGAAAACGGCCGAAACTGTAGCCGGACACGTGAGTAACCTTGTCGAGTCGATCGTCCCTAAAAAGCCTAGCAGCGAAGGACAATAGCGATCGGAAATTAAGCCCACATCGCTCTCTTTCAGGTGGTGGGGGTACTTGTGGCGACAATTCCTATTTGCCGCCTTTAGCGGCACGGGTGGCTCATGCCGCCTGATAAAAGCACTTGTTTTGTCAGGCCATTTTAATTCGTGATAGTTCCTGGTATCACTACGAGCGGTTTAGTTTTTGGCCGTGGTTCCTCGTATCGCCGATCGCCAAGAGTAGTTTTTGATTGCATCTGGTTTTTTGTAGTTATTTATTTTAGTTTTTGTATTTTTTCTATTTCTTTAAATTTAGTCTCTTTTATTTTTCTTTCTTTTCTGCTCTTCTTCTTATTTATTATTAATACTTGTTTTTTCTTTCTAACTTATTTCCTTTTTCCATTTTTTTGGTTTTCTTATTTTTCTTTTTTCCTTATTCTCCCATTTAATTCCTTTTTTGTTTCTTTTTTGCTTCATTTAATTTTCTGTTCATACTATTTTTTCACATAATTTTAAAAGTATTTTTTTTTGACAGGAAAACAGTAGGGAAGGCCCCTACTGCGATTTTCATTATAAAATGGATAATTACATGTGGGATGGTGAAAATCCTGTCAAAAATTACATGGCATCAAGCCATTGCTGCATGCCGTCTTTAAGAGATGGCTTAGCTCTATGCAAGACAAGAGAAAAAACCTCTTTAAATAAACCAATACAAAGATCAATGCTCAATTGTCCATTGTCAAAAATAATCTTGTTTCTGTGATTCCAGAGGCTCCAGCATCCAATAATCAGACATTCTTTAAAGTGAGGAATTCCAGCTCTGGCATAACCATCCATGAGCATCTCATAAAGATCAAGATCATAGTTCCATTCTTGGTTTAACTGCCACCAAAAGGTCTGACTAAAGTCACCGCCAAAGAATAGATGTTGCATGTATTCCATAGGGGCATCTGCACAAAGGACACAAGTTGTATCTTCCAGATAAAATGTCTTCCTGGTCAGCAAATCTCTGGTGTTCAGGCTGTCTTGTAGCAGTAACCAGAAAAAGAACTTGTGCTTTAGCTGGACACAAGATTTCCATATCCAAAGGAAAGGAGCAGGAGCTTGAGTAACAGGGGTGAGTGCTTCATAAACCTTGTGAACAGAGAATTTCGCCTCATTCCTAATGACCCACCTATCAGCAGAGCTGGATGTGTTCAGATTGTCAAGCTCAGTCGCAATAGTCTCACTTTGCTGGAATGCCACCATGGATAGAGGCAAATGAAAATGCTCAAGGAGGTTCCTATCATTTATCGTCAGGAGTTGCTTCAAATTGATGTCCTGGTGTCGAGCAAAAGAGAACAGATGGGGAAATGCAACCGCAGGTGAAATGTCTCTCCATTTATCCTTCCAGAATCTGATTGTCCTCTGGTGGCTCTAGGTTAATAGTGCCAGAAACAATTGCTTTTACGTCACACGTCAGTTGGGAACCCCAAGAGGAAGGTATGATGAGTGCAGCAGTAAGTTTTCCCTCAGTATGAAACCAAGGTTTAATCGGACCAGTAGGAAAACGAGGTTTGCTTCGAAGGTGTTGGTGGAGGAGTGTAGTGCGGCGCAACACCAGGGATTCCGGTGCCAACGTGGAACCTGCACAACACAATCAAACTACTTTGCCCCAACTT
Source organism: Poa pratensis (assembly GCA_947311845.1). Taxonomy (NCBI): domain Eukaryota; kingdom Viridiplantae; phylum Streptophyta; class Magnoliopsida; order Poales; family Poaceae; genus Poa; species Poa pratensis. The sequence continues at coordinate 49,769,618 of CAMZMU010000063.1, forward strand.
AACAGTGAGGTTGTCAATCTCACCGGCTTGCTGAAAACAAAGGGTTAAACGTATCGAATGGAAGATGATGTTTGTTTGCATAAAACAGTAGAGAACAATGATTGCAGTAGATTGTATTTCAGATGTAAAAGAATGGACCGGGGTCCACAGTTCACTAGTGGTGTCTCTCCAATAAGATAACTAACATGCTGGGTAAACAAATTACAGCTGGGCAATTGACAATTGATAAGTGCATATAACATGCATGTGTGAGCTGTGGTGTCTACTATGAGATTCATTTGGGCATTACGACAAAGTACATAGACCGCTATCCAGCATGCATCTATGCCTAAATAGTCCACTTTCCGGTTAACATCCGTACCCCTTCCAGTATTAAGTTGCAAGCAACAGACAATTGCATTAAGTAATGTGCGTAATGTAAACAATACATTCATCCTTGAATAAAGCATTGCTGTTTTACCCCTAGTGGCAACAACACATCTTCAACCTTAGAACTTGCTGTCACTATCCCAGGTTAAATAGAGGTTGAACCCAACTATCATGCATAAATACCCCCTCTTGGAGTTACAAGTATTCACGTGGCCAAGGCTTCAACAAGTAACGGAGAGCATGCAAGATCACAAATGACATAGACATGATAATATAATATTCAGCTCCACATAGGTATCAATATAAGTCAGATCCCAGCAAACACAACATGTAGCATTACAATAAGATGATCTTGATCATGATAGGCAGCTCACAAGATCTAAACATGATGGCACAAGTGGAGAAGACAACCATCTAGCTACTGCTATGGACCCATAGTCCAAGGATGAACTACTCACGCATCACTCCGGAGGCGGGCATGGCGATGTAGAGCCCTCCGGTGATGATTCCCCTCTCCGGCAGGGTGTGGTGGCTCTAGGTTATAGTGCCAGAAACAATTGCTTGTACGTCACACGTCAGTTGGGAACCCAAGAGGAAGGTATGATGAGTGCAGCAGTAAGTTTTCCCTCAGTATGAAACCAAGGTTTAATCGGACCAGTAGGAAAACGAGGTTGGCTTCGAAGGTGTTGGTGGAGGAGTGTAGTGCGGCGCAACACCAGGGATTCCGGTGCCAACGTGGAACCTACACAGCACAATCAAACTACTTTGCCCCAACTTAACAGTGAGGTTGTCAATCTCACCGGCTTGCTGAAAACAAAGGGTTAAACGTATCGAATGGAAGATGATGTTTGTTTGCATAAAACAGTAGAGAACAATGATTGCAGTAGATTGTATTTCAGATGTAAAAGAATGGACCGGGGTCCACAGTTCACTAGTGGTGTCTCTCCAATAAGATAACTAACATGCTGGGTAAACAAATTACAGCTGGGCAATTGACAATTGATAAGTGCATATAATATGCATGTGTGAGCTGTGGTGTCTACTATGAGATTCATTTGGGCATTACGACAAAGTACATAGACCGCTATCCAGCATGCATCTATGCCTAAATAGTCCACTTTCCGGTTAACATCCGTACCCCTTCCAGTATTAAGTTGCAAGCAACAGACAATTGCATTAAGTAATGTGCGTAATGTAAACAATACATTCATCCTTGAATAAAGCATTGCTGTTTTATCCCTAGTGGCAACAACACATCTACAACCTTAGAACTTGCTGTCACTATCCCAGGTTAAATAGAGGTTGAACCCAACTATCATGCATAAATACCCCCTCTTGGAGTTACAAGTATTCACGTGGCCAAAGCTTCAACAAGTAACGGAGAGCATGCAAGATCACAAATGACATAGACATGATAATATAATATTCAGCTCCACATAGGTATCAATATAAGTCAGATCCCAGCAAACACAACATGTAGCATTACAATAAGATGATCTTGATCATGATAGGCAGCTCACAAGATCTAAACATGATGGCACAAGTGGAGAAGACAACCATCTAGCTACTGCTATGGACCCATAGTCCAAGGATGAACTACTCACGCATCACTCCGGAGGCGGGCATGGCGATGTAGAGCCCTCCGGTGATGATTCCCCTCTCCGGCAGGGTGCCGGGAAGAGCTTCAGGAACCCCCCGAGTTATGGTTGACGACGGCGGCGGCAGCGAATATGTTCTGGATGAAAGGCTCGGTCTTTTAGGGTTTTCGCGTCTCGGGGAATAAATAGGCGAAGGGGCGATGTCGGCGGACCCCCGAGGGGCCCAAACCACCTGGTGGCGCGGCTGTGGGCCCAGCCGCGCCTAGGTGTGGTTTGGCCATCTCCTGGCACTTCTTCGTCTCTCCTTCGGACTCCGTGTACGTGCTGGAAAAATAGGGACGTGGCCTTTTGTTTCGTGCAATTCCGAGAATATTTCCAGAAGTAACTTTCTGAAACCAAAAACAGCAGAAAACAGGGAACTGGCACTGTGGCATCTTGTTAATAGGTTAGTCCCAGAAAATGCATAAAAGTGATACGGAGTGTATATAAAACATGTAGCAAATGGTATAATATAAGCATGGAACAGCAGAAATTATGGATACGTTGGAGACGTATCAGGGTGCCGGGAAGAGCTTCAGGAACCCCCCCGAGTTAGGGTTGACGACGACGGCGGCAGCGAATATGTTCTGGATGAAAGGCTCGGTGTTTTAGGGTTTTCGCGTCTCGGGGAATAAATAGGCGAAGGGGCGATGTCGGCGGACCCCCGAGGGGCCCAAACCACACCCAGGCGCGGCTGTGGGCCCAGCCGCGCCTACTGGTGGTTTGGCCACCTCCTGGCACTTCTTCGTCTCTCCTTCGGACTCCGTGATGGTGCTGGAAAAATAGGGACCTGGCCTTTTGTTTCGTGCAATTCCGATAATATTTCCAGAAGTAACTTTCTGAAACCAAAAACAGCAGAAAACAGGGAACTGACACTGTGGCATCTTGTTAATAGGTTAGTCCCAGAAAATGCATAAAAGTGATACGAAGTGTATATAAAACATGTAACAAATGGTATAATATAAGCATGGAACAGCAGAAATTATGGATACGTTGGAGACGTATCAAGCATCCCCAAGCTTAGTTCTACTCGTCCTCGAGTAGGTAAAACGATAACAACAAATAATTTCTGAGGAGACATGCTTTCACACAATCTTGATCAATATATTGCAAGGCTCATGTCATGAATGAAGTGACTCAAAGCAATGATCTATAGTTTGCTAACAAATAGATAAAGAGTAAACAATGAATCATATAAGCAAAAACTTTTCATGAATAGTACTTTCAAGACAAGCATCAAAAAGTTTTGCATAAAAGGTAACTCATAAAACAATAGATTCAAAGTAAAAGGCATTGAAGCAACACAAAGGATGATTAAGTTTCAGCAATTGCTTTCAACTTGTAACATGTATATCTCATGGATAGTTGTCAACATAAAGCAATATAACAAGTGCAATAAGTAAATATGTAAGAATCAATGCACACAAAGTTGACACAAATGTTTGCTTCTAAGATAGAAAGGAGTAGGTAAACTGACTCAACATAAAGTAAAAGATAGGCCCTTCGCTGAGTGAAGCAGGGATTAAGTCATGTGCTAGAGCTTTTTAAATTTTCGAAAGCATATAGAGAGCACAAAATAAGTATTTGAGAGGTGTTTGTTGTTGTCAACGAATGGTAGTGGGCACTCTAACCCCCTTGTCAACCAGACTTTCAAAGAGCGGCTCCCATGAAGGACGTTATTTCTACCAGCAAGGTAGATCATCCCTCTTCTCTTTTGTTTACACATGTATTTTAGTTTATTTATAGATGACACTCCTCCCAACCTTTTGCTTACACAAGCCATGGCTAACCGAATCCTCGGGTGCCTTCCAACACTCACATACCATGGAGGAGTGTCTATTGCAAAATTAAGTTGCTTACTGATAAATCAGGGCAAAACATGTGAAGAGAATTATTAATGAAAGTTGTAATTAATTGGGGCTGGGCACCCCGTTGCCAGCTCTTTTTGCAAATTATTGGATAAGCGGATGTATATGCCACTAGTCCATTGGTTGAAAGTCTGTCAGAAGTAAATGACAAGATTGAAAGATAAAACACCACATACTTCCTCATGAGCTATAAAACATTGACACAAATAAGGAGTAATAAAGTTTTGAATAGTTTAAAGGTAGCACATGAAATATTTACTTGGAATGGCAAGAAATACCACATAGTAGGTAGGTATGGTGGACACAAATGGCATGGGTTTTGGCTCAAGTTTTGGATGCACGAGAAGCATTCCCTCTCAGTACAGAGTTTAGGCTAGCAAGGTTGTTTGAAGCAAACACAAGTATAAACCGGTACAGCAAGAATCACATAAAAACATATGGCAAGTATTATAAGACTCTACACTGTCTTCCTTGTTGCTCAAACATTTTACCAGAAAATATCTAGACCTTAGAGAGAACAAATATGCATCACAAGTCTCAACAAGCTGTAACCTCCCAAGTTTTTCAAAAAAGTTGAAAAATCAGAAAAATTTAAAACTTTTGAAAACTATTATGTATTTTGCTTTGAAAAGAAAAATCATGCATGCATTCATCAACTCATATAGCATTGTTTGCTTTTGGTTGTTCAAAAGTGGGAAATAAATTTCCACTTGAAAACATATTTAAGAAAATGTATTAGTAGAGCAAAGAATGCTCCAAGTTTTCTTCTGATTTGTATGAATGTTTTGTTCTGATAATGTTGCTTGTGAAATTGTTTGAATCTGTTGCAAAATAAATAATTGTAAATGTTTATCTTGTGGTATTTAAGATCTACTTAAGCCACAATTGTTTGTTCTAAAACCTATTTTAAATTTTGACATCAAGTGTCATATTATTTGTTAAAAACCTAGTTTGGAAATCAAAATGATTTCTATTTGAAAAAGTGTGTTTGGTTGTAAATAGTTTATAGGTATTGAGAAGTATTCTATTACTTACCTATTCTCTATTTTCAAGTTTTATAGTTTTACTTTTGAAAGAAAATAGTTATTTGGATTTTTAAAATGAGTTCTGAAATCATTTCGATTTATCAAACCCTTTTTAAACTATTTGAGATTTATACAAAATTATTTTATTGAGTGATATTAATTATATTACTCATATTCTGCTTGGTTTAAAGTATAAGTTCAAAAAGAATTTATAAAAAACCCTCTAGTTTTTAAAATGACATTATAAGTCCAAAATTCCATTGAAACACTTTTCAAAAAGTTTGTTTATAAAATGTTTTGGAAAATGTGTTTTGAGAGTTCCAAAATCAAGTGTTTGATTTTACAAAACTATAGGTTTTGGTTTGAATCCAAAAGGATTCATATTTTAAAAGTTATGAATTTTAGAAAATTTTCGGAAAAAGAAAAAGGAAAAGAGTTTGAACAAAAAAAAATGCGAACCCTAGCTATCTGGGCCAAGCCCACCTAACTAACTACCGCTCAGCGCAGCAAGTAGCAGCCCAGCAGCCCAACCCCGGTCCCTCTCCTTCTGTCACTGACGTGTGGGACCCATTCATGACGTCAGCAATGACGTCACTCGTCTCCAACCTCCTGCGCACGAAAACGAGTCCATGTCGAGCACGAAATCATCTCCGCGATTCGGGGATTCCAAACCGCTTTGAGCAAATCCTTTTGCCCCTATATATAGGCCACGACCCCCTCCTCGAAAACCCCCGAAAACCCTAGCCCCTCCGCCACCAGGCTGCGCGCACTAAGCTCCGCCGTGCCACCATTGCCGCCGCCATCCATCGAGGTTTCCGGTGAGCCTCGACTTCCTCAGCTTCTCTCGTTTCCTCCCCTCTCTTACCCACACCCCGGCGCACCTCCTCATATTTTTCTTTGACTTTTTCGAGCTCTAGAACGACGGGGAGATCATCGACTTGGAAGCACCTCCGCGGAAGCAGGACAATACCTGGAGGAGAAGGAAGACCGCGACCTCCTCGATCCCACCATCAGATTCGCCTTGAAGCTCTGCACACCACGGTATGCACCAAGCCCGCTTGATCGCTTTTTGTGCTTTTCCGACGAACTTCCGGCATGGCGCCGCCGCAGAACTCGGTCGCTGGAGAAAATATGGCCGGTGCGCCGCAATGCTTTGGTCGCATAGATCTAGGCCGTTAGATCACAGGTGGACGCCCCAGATTAGATCGACGCCGCGAAGAGGTATCAACCAATGAGGAGCCGCCACGTCACAAAGTCGCCCGCATCGCCCACGTCCGCGTCCGTCCGCCCGCGCCCGCATCTGCCCGCGAAGGAAACGCGCACCAATCAGGAAGCGCCACGTCGCCTGGGGACTTCAGAGCGAGGAATCTTTTAGTTTCTTTACAGTTTAGCCCCTGCGCATCACAGATTAGTCCCTGCGATTTAGATCTATTATTAATTTTTACTCGTTTATCCAAATTTTATGAAAATTATATTTTTGCAAAGCTTATGATGTGCGGAAACTTTTGGCATGCTTAATCTTAGGTTTTGTCGAATTAAATTTGTTTAATTTAAAAAGTGGCTTAATTAATGTTTTAAACATAACTCTAAATTAAAATTTGATAATTGAGTAAATTCTTTTGCTATAATTTTGTATGCCTAAGTATGGGCTGTAGGTTTACTCTACTATTTTTGAAAAAGTATTTTTTCTATGTTTTCCGTAATTAATATGAAATAAATGCTTTTAGGTGGTATTTTAATAATTAAAAATGATTAAAATTAATTTTCTTCATATATTCGATTAATAAAATGACTTAGTCATATTTTGGTCACTTTAGTGACAAAAGTACTTAGAAATATTTTTGCCTCTCCAAACAAAGTAAATTCTTTCCTTAGAAAATATTTGATAAAATTTTAACAACACTTTTTCCTTAGAAAAATTTCTATATCCTAAATGTGTTAAATTTTTTCCTTAGAAAATTTAGCAGCTATGTTTTGTTTACATTCCTTAGAAATTATTTGGACTCATTGTTGGACCTTTGGTCCTTAATGAATTTTTGGACCATCTTGTTTGCTTGCATTTCCTTAGAGCTTTTACATAAGCATGGCATGCATAATTAAGTCCTTAGTATTATTTTATACTTTCACATGACTTCCTCCTTAGAAATTTTGAGGATACATGTTAGCTATTATGTTTCTCCTAGTCAAAAATCACTAAGTTAGAAATTAGTAGAAATCAAGGAAGGACTTAGCTTGAAAACAAGACTGCAGAAGCATCTCCAAGAAGAAATGACTTAGAAGAAATCAAGAGAAAGTTCATGAAGACCAACCAGCTGCATTTTCATCATTTCCTTCTCTCCTTTCTTCCTCCTTCCCTTAAACTTCATGGTGGCTGAGTTATATTCAAGATCAACCAGCTGCCAACATCATCAAGTCTTCAGAATCAACAAGTCCACAAATGTGCAATGAAGTCAACACATCAAGTAAAACCACAAGGAAGCAAAGAGAAGAATTTTAGAAGACCAACTACTTCTTTTCCTTCTATCTCCTTTCTATTTTTGTCTCCCTTTGGACAAAGGCCAAGTCCTTGGTGTTTAAGACTAAGTTCATAGAGTGCTGTTGAAGATCAATGAAGCTGCAAAGGAGTTGAAGATTATTTGAAGATCAAACTTGTGAAGACTTAGAGTAGCTTTACAACCTTCAAGTGGTGGTTTTATCAAATTTATTTTACTCTACCTTGACCTTGCCTTAGCTGAATGGGATAATGTTATTTTGTTGTCTTTCCCTTATTTTGTTTTGCTTGTCTTTTATACCACATTTCTCTGTGTCATCCTGCATCACATGCATATCATATTTTTCTAAGTGTTGCATTTATGATTGTATGTTTATTTGTGATTTGTTTGACTTGTTAGAAATTCCGGAGAGAGACGAAGGTGGTTGCAACTGCTACACCTGTTCTTCTGTTTGCCAAGGCAAGTGGCACACCCCCATAAATTTCCTAAGTATTTTTCTATGCATGACCTAGTGTATTTCTTTATATGCATGTGTAGGATAGTATTGCTATGCTGAAACAACTATCTCCTTTACACTAGTTGTGTCTAGAATCCTATCGATAACTTAGTAGAATTATTGATGCTATGCAAATTTGTTTTATTCAAACTTAAATTCTACTAAGTTAATTTATCACCTGGGTGGATTTGGGATTGCAAGGATGACGAGAGTTGAGTGTTGTCCCGAAGGGATATTCACTTGTGGTTGCCACCCAGGATTAAAGGGACCAATGTTTCTCTAAGTGAAGTTGCTTACCGTGCAGCCATTAGTCATATGGGCTCTGGCTAGATGGATTAAGTTGCGTGGACTCGTCCCGACTTGACAGGTGGTGGTAGAAGGTTAGAATGGGAGCGCGTCAAGTCGGTATGGGATGGGAAAATGCTTCTGAAAAGTCTCGTCTCAACTCTCTCCTTTTCCTTAGCACAATTTGAGTGCTTGAGGATAGTTTGGGTTTGTTGGGTCTAATGGTGAAAGTGCACAACCTCTGCAGAGTTAAAACTAAGTACTTAGCCGTGTCCCCGGTTACGGACAATTCAAGCAGCTGATCAAGGATGGCAACGGAGGCTCCCAACATCTCTTTTCTCTAAGTAAAATTTTGATGGGTGAACAAGGGTAGATGAGACCATGGATTTCATGCCATGTCTCAAATTTGAAGAAAATGTTTTACAAAGTGTTAGGCAAAATTGGCTTTTATGCAAAACAGCCTTGAACTCCACTAGCCAAATATGCATATAGGCTATAGAGTTATTTCATTAAGTGTCCACAAAGTGTCACTTGCCAGATCCATTTTTAATGGTTCTGACCCACTCTGTTGCAAAATTTTACTTGTTGCAGATTGTTCTGACGACGAGTGAGTTTCGTTAAGGGTTTCGAGTCTGCAACCAACATGTTTTCGCCTGTGGCACATGCAAAGGATGAGGACTCCATGAAGATTATTATTTCCGCTGCTTTACTCTTTCAAGCTAGCTATATGCTATGCAAGTTGTAATGAATATTTTACCAAGTCTGGATCCTTCGATGTAATAATGATACTTTGTTGTGATACTACATCTTAAACTGTGTGTGCAAATGAAACGATCCAGGGGTTTGCACTATACACAGGTACCTTGCCATATTTTAAGTGCAGGTACGTTACAGATGGTATCAGAGCACTGTGTTGCCTGTAGGTTCGAAACCCTAAGTCTGGTTAGAAATAAGAAAGCCCATAGGACAAAATTTATTTGCTCTTTGTCTAAAACTTTTGATATCATTCTTGTAACTTCTTAACTATTCGTGATCTAAACACCTTCTCTTATTTATAGATGTCCCGCCTCCTGGAATCACTCAAGAAAGGTCCAGCAATGACCATGACCTTGGAATGTGAGACTGAGTTTCCAAAAGCCTTGAAGACCTCATGTTGAGGATAGGATTGGAAGGAGCAGCAGTCTACAAAGGATTTCCTTTCATGAATGAAGGTCAAGAGTACTGGTGGGTGCAACTCCATATGTACAAGGGCAAAGATGATGACCACAAGACCAAAGGTTGCTGCATGATCACCAAACAACACTTCACACATCATTCTTTGATTCCGCAAGAAGTGCAGCATGGGAGGCCATCAAGTACCTTGGAGAAAGACTTCGATTTAGACTTCACAACACCCAGAAGTACCTGGATGAACTCAAGAAAATAGAGGAGGAACTCGATGCACTCAGGAAGGAGATAGACTAGACCCCCTTATGTAATAGAATAATGAGAGCATGTTGATGTATTGACCTATCAAATTGTGGTATGGCAGTACTATCATATTGTTTCCCCATATCCTAGGTGTACTTCGATCCAAAAACGACTATTTTGTTTTTCTCAAAAATTTGTGAGTTTATCATGTGTGGTTGTTTGTGACAAACTGCTTGTATGGGTAGGAATATTCTTCTAGATCTGTCTATCTTTTGCTCATCTATGCTTAAACCACAGATGCCTCCCCGTCGTGCACCTGAAAACAACAACAACAACAACAACGAAGCTATGATGCAACAGATGATGGCTGCCCAGACTCAACTGATGACCATGATGGCTCAATTCATGGCAAATCAACATGGACCACCACCACCACCTCCTCCCCAAGTGGACAGACTTGCCAGGTTCCTTAGGCTTAGGCCAAACAAGTTCTCAACTACAACTGACCCAATTATGGCTGATGACTGGCTGTTGTGCAAAAGGATCTGGTGACAGCTGAATGTGAAGATGCTGAGAAAATTAGGTTCACCGCACATCTGCTTGAAGGACCTGCTGCCCAGTGGTGGGAAACGTATCAGCTTACTCACCCATTGGACACCTTGACCTGGGAGGATTTCAAGGAAGGCTTTCGTAATGCTCATATCTCCACTGGCGTTATGAATCTGAAACAGGAAGAGTTCCGCAATCTGCGTCAGGGGAACAGAAGTCTTAAGGAGTACATGGATGACTTTCATGCCTTGTCTCGATATGCTCCTGAGGACATTGACACAGATGCAAAGAGGAAGGCTAAATTCCTCAAGGGACTAAGTGATGAGCTGAAGATACCTTTGACTGTTGCTTACGCTCCAACCTATCAGACACTTCTTGATCAAGCAGTTACCCTTGAAGATAGCATGAAGAAAGCTGAAAGCAGGAAGAGGAAGGCTGGAATCAACAAACATCATGCTGAATCCTCATTCAAGAAACATTCTTCTCATGATTCTCATCAACATAATGGTCACCACAAGCATCATGATCACAACGGTGGACTCAAAGGAAGCAATGGAGACCACAAGGGAAATGGACATGCTGGTAACAATAACAATGGACAACACCGCCCAAATCCTGAACCCAAGAAAGATATCAGCCACATCACCTGTTACAAGTGCAGGAATAAGGGACATTACTCAAATGAATGCCTTGAGAAGAAGGCAGAAGAAGCCACCAAGTCAAATCCTTTTGACAAAGGATATGTGAACCACATCAACGTGGAAGAAGTAAATGGTACGTTCTGAAAGTTTTCCCTACCCACAAAAATACTTTAAGGGTGGTAGCCACCGAGTTATCCCAATCACAACCTTTTGCTAGCCTTTCTGAATCTCGGGACGAGATTCCTTTTAAGGGTGGTAGTATGTAACCTCCCAAGTTTTTCAAAAAAGTTGAAAAATCAGAAAAATTTAAAACTTTTGAAAACTATTATGTATTTTGCTTTGAAAAGAAAAATCATGCATGCATTCATCAACTCATATAGCATTGTTTGCTTTTGGTTGTTCAAAAGTGGGAAATAAATTTCCACTTGAAAACATATTTAAGAAAATGTATTAGTAGAGCAAAGAATGCTCCAAGTTTTCTTCTGATTTGTATGAATGTTTTGTTCTGATAATGTTGCTTGTGAAATTGTTTGAATCTGTTGCAAAATAAATAATTGTAAATGTTTATCTTGTGGTATTTAAGATCTACTTAAGCCACAATTGTTTGTTCTAAAACCTATTTTAAATTTTGACATCAAGTGTCATATTATTTGTTAAAAACCTAGTTTGGAAATCAAAATGATTTCTATTTGAAAAAGTGTGTTTGGTTGTAAATAGTTTATAGGTATTGAGAAGTATTCTATTACTTACCTATTCTCTATTTTCAAGTTTTATAGTTTTACTTTTGAAAGAAAATAGTTATTTGGATTTTTAAAATGAGTTCTGAAATCATTTCGATTTATCAAACCCTTTTTAAACTATTTGAGTTTTATACAAAATTATTTTATTGAGTGATATTAATTATATTACTCATATTCTGCTTGGTTTAAAGTATAAGTTCAAAAAGAATTTATAAAAAACCCTCTAGTTTTTAAAATGACATTATAAAGTCCAAAATTCCATTGAAACACTTTTCAAAAAGTTTGTTTATAAAATGTTTTGGAAAATGTGTTTTGAGAGTTCCAAAATCAAGTGTTTGATTTTACAAAACTATAGGTTTTGGTTTGAATCCAAAAGGATTCATATTTTAAAAGTTATGGATTTTAGAAAATTTTCGGAAAAAGAAAAAGGAAAAGAGTTTGAACAAAAAAAAAAATGCGAACCCTAGCTATCTGGGCCAAGCCCACCTAACTAACTACCGCTCAGCGCAGCAAGTAGCAGCCCAGCAGCCCAACCCCGGTCCCTCTCCTTCTGTCACTGACGTGTGGGACCCATTCATGACGTCAGCAATGACGTCACTCGTCTCCAACCTCCTGCGCACGAAAACGAGTCCATGTCGAGCACGAAATCATCTCCGCGATTCGGGGATTCCAAACCGCTTTGAGCAAATCCTTTTGCCCCTATATATAGGCCACGACCCCCTCCTCGAAAACCCCCGAAAACCCTAGCCCCTCCGCCACCAGGCTGCGCGCACTAAGCTCCGCCGTGCCACCATTGCCGCCGCCATCCATCGAGGTTTCCGGTGAGCCTCGACTTCCTCAGCTTCTCTCGTTTCCTCCCCTCTCTTACCCACACCCCGGCGCACCTCCTCATATTTTTCTTTGACTTTTTCGAGCTCTAGAACGACGGGGAGATCATCGACTTGGAAGCACCTCCGCGGAAGCAGGACAATACCTGGAGGAGAAGGAAGACCGCGACCTCCTCGATCCCACCATCAGATTCGCCTTGAAGCTCTGCACACCACGGTATGCACCAAGCCCGCTTGATCGCTTTTTGTGCTTTTCCGACGAACTTCCGGCATGGCGCCGCCGCAGAACTCGGTCGCTGGAGAAAATATGGCCGGTGCGCCGCAACGCTTTGGTCGCATAGATCTAGGCCGTTAGATCACAGGTGGACGCCCCAGATTAGATCGACGCCGCGAAGAGGTATCAACCAATGAGGAGCCGCCACGTCACAAAGTCGCCCGCATCGCCCACGTCCGCGTCCGTCCGCCCGCGCCCGCATCTGCCCGCGAAGGAAACGCGCACCAATCAGGAAGCGCCACGTCGCCTGGGGACTTCAGAGCGAGGAATCTTTTAGTTTCTTTACAGTTTAGCCCCTGCGCATCACAGATTAGTCCCTGCGATTTAGATCTATTATTAATTTTTACTCGTTTATCCAAATTTTATGAAAATTATATTTTTGGAAAGCTTATGATGTGCGGAAACTTTTGGCATGCTTAATCTTAGGTTTTGTCGAATTAAATTTGTTTAATTTAAAAAGTGGCTTAATTAATGTTTTAAACATAACTCTAAATTAAAATTTGATAATTGAGTAAATTCTTTTGCTATAATTTTGTATGCCTAAGTATGGGCTGTAGGTTTACTCTACTATTTTTGAAAAAGTATTTTTTCTATGTTTTCCGTAATTAATATGAAATAAATGCTTTTAGGTGGTATTTTAATAATTAAAAATGATTAAAATTAATTTTCTTCATATATTCGATTAATAAAATGACTTAGTCATATTTTGGTCACTTTAGTGACAAAAGTACTTAGAAATATTTTTGCCTCTCCAAACAAAGTAAATTCTTTCCTTAGAAAATATTTGATAAAATTTTAACAACACTTTTTCCTTAGAAAAATTTCTATATCCTAAATGTGTTAAATTTTTTCCTTAGAAAATTTAGCAGCTATGTTTTGTTTACATTCCTTAGAAATTATTTGGACTCATTGTTGGACCTTTGGTCCTTAATGAATTTTTGGACCATCTTGTTTGCTTGCATTTCCTTAGAGCTTTTACATAAGCATGGCATGCATAATTAAGTCCTTAGTATTATTTTATACTTTCACATGACTTCCTCCTTAGAAATTTTGAGGATACATGTTAGCTATTATGTTTCTCCTAGTCAAAAATCACTAAGTTAGAAATTAGTAGAAATCAAGGAAGGACTTAGCTTGAAAACAAGACTGCAGAAGCATCTCCAAGAAGAAATGACTTAGAAGAAATCAAGAGAAAGTTCATGAAGACCAACCAGCTGCATTTTCATCATTTCCTTCTCTCCTTTCTTCCTCCTTCCCTTAAACTTCATGGTGGCTGAGTTATATTCAAGATCAACCAGCTGCCAACATCATCAAGTCTTCAGAATCAACAAGTCCACAAATGTGCAATAAAGTCAACACATCAAGTAAAACCACAAGGAAGCAAAGAGAAGAATTTTAGAAGACCAACTACTTCTTTTCCTTCTATCTCCTTTCTATTTTTGTCTCCCTTTGGACAAAGGCCAAGTCCTTGGTGTTTAAGACTAAGTTCATAGAGTGATGTTGAAGATCAATGAAGCTGCAAAGGAGTTGAAGATTATTTGAAGATCAAACTTGTGAAGACTTAGAGTAGCTTTACAACCTTCAAGTGGTGGTTTTATCAAATTTATTTTACTCTACCTTGACCTTGCCTTAGCTGAATGGGATAATGTTATTTTGTTGTCTTTCCCTTATTTTGTTTTGCTTGTCTTTTATACCACATTTCTCTGTGTCATCCTGCATCACATGCATATCATATTTTTCTAAGTGTTGCATTTATGATTGTATGTTTATTTGTGATTTGTTTGACTTGTTAGAAATTCCGGAGAGAGACGAAGGTGGTTGCAACTGCTACACCTGTTCTTCTGTTTGCCAAGGCAAGTGGCACACCCCCATAAATTTCCTAAGTATTTTTCTATGCATGACCTAGTGTATTTCTTTATATGCATGTGTAGGATAGTATTGCTATGCTGAAACAACTATCTCCTTTACACTAGTTGTGTCTAGAATCCTATCGATAACTTAGTAGAATTATTGATGCTATGCAAATTTGTTTTATTCAAAACTTAAATTCTACTAAGTTAATTTATCACCTGGGTGGATTTGGGATTGCAAGGATGACGAGAGTTGAGTGTTGTCCCGAAGGGATATTCACTTGTGGTTGCCACCCAGGATTAAAGGGACCAATGTTTCTCTAAGTGAAGTTGCTTACCGTGCAGCCATTAGTCATATGGGCTCTGGCTAGATGGATTAAGTTGCGTGGACTCGTCCCGACTTGACAGGTGGTGGTAGAAGGTTAGAATGGGAGCGCGTCAAGTCGGTATGGGATGGGAAAATGCTTCTGAAAAGTCTCGTCTCAACTCTCTCCTTTTCCTTAGCACAATTTGAGTGCTTGAGGATAGTTTGGGTTTGTTGGGTCTAATGGTGAAAGTGCACAACCTCTGCAGAGTTAAAACTAAGTACTTAGCCGTGTCCCCGGTTACGGACAATTCAAGCAGCTGATCAAGGATGGCAACGGAGGCTCCCAACATCTCTTTTCTCTAAGTAAAATTTTGATGGGTGAACAAGGGTAGATGAGACCATGGATTTCATGCCATGTCTCAAATTTGAAGAAAATGTTTTACAAAGTGTTAGGCAAAATTGGCTTTTATGCAAAACAGCCTTGAACTCCACTAGCCAAATATGCATATAGGCTATAGAGTTATTTCATTAAGTGTCCACAAAGTGTCACTTGCCAGATCCATTTTTAATGGTTCTGACCCACTCTGTTGCAAAATTTTACTTGTTGCAGATTGTTCTGACGACGAGTGAGTTTCGCTAAGGGTTTCGAGTCTGCAACCAACATGTTTTCGCCTGTGGCACATGCAAAGGATGAGGACTCCATGAAGATTATTATTTCCGCTGCTTTACTCTTTCAAGCTAGCTATATGCTATGCAAGTTGTAATGAATATTTTACCAAGTCTGGATCCTTCGATGTAATAATGATACTTTGTTGTGATACTACATCTTAAACTGTGTGTGCAAATGAAACGATCCAGGGGTTTGCACTATACACAGGTACCTTGCCATATTTTAAGTGCAGGTACGTTACAGATGGTATCAGAGCACTGTGTTGCCTGTAGGTTCGAAACCCTAAGTCTGGTTAGAAATAAGAAAGCCCATAGGACAAAATTTATTTTCTCTTTGTCTAAAACTTTTGATATCATTCTTGTAACTTCTTAACTATTCGTGATCTAAACGCCTTCTCTTATTTATAGATGTCCCGCCTCCTGGAATCACTCAAGAAAGGTCCAGCAATGACCATGACCTTGGAATGTGAGACTGAGTTTCCAAAAGCCTTGAAGAACCTCATGTTGAGGATAGGATTGGAAGGAGCAGCAGTCTACAAAGGATTTCCTTTCATGAATGAAGGTCAAGAGTACTGGTGGGTGCAACTCCATATGTACAAGGGCAAAGATGATGACCACAAGACCAAAGGTTGCTGCATGATCACCATACAACACTTCACACATCCTTCTTCGATTCCGCAAGAAGTGCAGCATGGGAGGCCATCAAGTACCTTGGAGAAAGACTTCGATTTAGACTTCACAACACCCAGAAGTACCTGATGAACTCAAGAAAATAGAGGAGGAACTCGATGCACTCAGGAAGGAGATAGACTAGACCCCCTTATGTAATAGAATAATGAGAGCATGTTGATGTATTGACCTATCAAATTGTGGTATGGCAGTACTATCATATTGTTTCCCCATATCCTAGGTGTACTTCGATCCAAAAACGACTATTTTGTTTTTCTCAAAAATTTGTGAGTTTATCATGTGTGGTTGTTTGTGACAAACTGCTTGTATGGGTAGGAATATTCTTCTAGATCTGTCTATCTTTTGCTCATCTATGCTTAAACCACAGATGCCTCCCCGTCGTGCACCTGAAAACAACAACAACAACAACAACAACGAAGCTATGATGCAACAGATGATGGCTGCCCAGACTCAACTGATGACCATGATGGCTCAATTCATGGCAAATCAACATGGACCACCACCACCACCTCCTCCCCAAGTGGACAGACTTGCCAGGTTCCTTAGGCTTAGGCCAAACAAGTTCTCAACTACAACTGACCCAATTATGGCTGATGACTGGCTGCGTACTGTGCAAAAGGATCTGGTGACAGCTGAATGTGAAGATGCTGAGAAAATTAGGTTCACCGCACATCTGCTTGAAGGACCTGCTGCCCAGTGGTGGGAAACGTATCAGCTTACTCACCCATTGGACACCTTGACCTGGGAGGATTTCAAGGAAGGCTTTCGTAATGCTCATATCTCCACTGGCGTTATGAATCTGAAACAGGAAGAGTTCCGCAATCTGCGTCAGGGGAACAGAAGTCTTAAGGAGTACATGGATGACTTTCATGCCTTGTCTCGATATGCTCCTGAGGACATTGACACAGATGCAAAGAGGAAGGCTAAATTCCTCAAGGGACTAAGTGATGAGCTGAAGATACCTTTGACTGTTGCTTACGCTCCAACCTATCAGACACTTCTTGATCAAGCAGTTACCCTTGAAGATAGCATGAAGAAAGCTGAAAGCAGGAAGAGGAAGGCTGGAATCAACAAACATCATGCTGAATCCTCATTCAAGAAACATTCTTCTCATGATTCTCATCAACATAATGGTCACCACAAGCATCATGATCACAACGGTGGACTCAAAGGAAGCAATGGAGACCACAAGGGAAATGGACATGCTGGTAACAATAACAATGGACAACACCGCCCAAATCCTGAACCCAAGAAAGATATCAGCCACATCACCTGTTACAAGTGCAGGAATAAGGGACATTACTCAAATGAATGCCTTGAGAAGAAGGCAGAAGAAGCCACCAAGTCAAATCCTTTTGACAAAGGATATGTGAACCACATCAACGTGGAAGAAGTAAATGGTACGTTCTGAAAGTTTTCCCTACCCACAAAAATACTTTAAGGGTGGTAGCCACCGAGTTATCCCAATCACAACCTTTTGCTAGCCTTTCTGAATCTCGGGACGAGATTCCTTTTAAGGGTGGTAGTATGTAACCTCCCAAGTTTTTCAAAAAAGTTGAAAAATCAGAAAAATTTAAAACTTTTGAAAACTATTATGTATTTTGCTTTGAAAAGAAAAATCATGCATGCATTCATCAACTCATATAGCATTGTTTGCTTTTGGTTGTTCAAAAGTGGGAAATAAATTTCCACTTGAAAACATATTTAAGAAAATGTATTAGTAGAGCAAAGAATGCTCCAAGTTTTCTTCTGATTTGTATGAATGTTTTGTTCTGATAATGTTGCTTGTGAAATTGTTTGAATCTGTTGCAAAATAAATAATTGTAAATGTTTATCTTGTGGTATTTAAGATCTACTTAAGCCACAATTGTTTGTTCTAAAACCTATTTTAAATTTTGACATCAAGTGTCATATTATTTGTTAAAAACCTAGTTTGGAAATCAAAATGATTTCTATTTGAAAAAGTGTGTTTGGTTGTAAATAGTTTATAGGTATTGAGAAGTATTCTATTACTTACCTATTCTCTATTTTCAAGTTTTATAGTTTTACTTTTGAAAGAAAATAGTTATTTGGATTTTTAAAATGAGTTCTGAAATCATTTCGATTTATCAAACCCTTTTTAAACTATTTGAGTTTTATACAAAATTATTTTATTGAGTGATATTAATTATATTACTCATATTCTGCTTGGTTTAAAGTATAAGTTCAAAAAGAATTTATAAAAAACCCTCTAGTTTTTAAAATGACATTATAAAGTCCAAAATTCCATTGAAACACTTTTCAAAAAGTTTGTTTATAAAATGTTTTGGAAAATGTGTTTTGAGAGTTCCAAAATCAAGTGTTTGATTTTACAAAACTATAGGTTTTGGTTTGAATCCAAAAGGATTCATATTTTAAAAGTTATGGATTTTAGAAAATTTTCGGAAAAAGAAAAAGGAAAAGAGTTTGAACAAAAAAAAAATGCGAACCCTAGCTATCTGGGCCAAGCCCACCTAACTAACTACCGCTCAGCGCAGCAAGTAGCAGCCCAGCAGCCCAACCCCGGTCCCTCTCCTTCTGTCACTGACGTGTGGGACCCATTCATGACGTCAGCAATGACGTCACTCGTCTCCAACCTCCTGCGCACGAAAACGAGTCCATGTCGAGCACGAAATCATCTCCGCGATTCGGGGATTCCAAACCGCTTTGAGCAAATCCTTTTGCCCCTATATATAGGCCACGACCCCCTCCTCGAAAACCCCCGAAAACCCTAGCCCCTCCGCCACCAGGCTACGCGCACTAAGCTCCGCCGTGCCACCATTGCCGCCGCCATCCATCGAGGTTTCCGGTGAGCCTCGACTTCCTCAGCTTCTCTCGTTTCCTCCCCTCTCTTACCCACACCCCGGCGCACCTCCTAATATTTTTCTTTGACTTTTTCGAGCTCTAGAACGACGGGGAGATCATCGACTTGGAAGCACCTCCGCGGAAGCAGGACAATACCTGGAGGAGAAGGAAGACCGCGACCTCCTCGACCCCACCATCAGATTCGCCTTGAAGCTCTGCACACCACGGTATGCACCAAGCCCGCTTGATCGCTTTTTGTGCTTTTCCGCGAACTTCCGGCATGGCGCCGCCGCAGAACTCGGTCGCTGGAGAAAATATGGCCTGTGTGCCGCAACGCTTTGGTCGCATAGATCTAGGCCGTTAGATCACAGGTGGACGCCCCAGATTAGATCGACGCCGCGAAGAGGTATCAACCAATGAGGAGCCGCCACGTCACAAAGTCGCCCGCATCGCCCACGTCCGCGTCCGTCCGCCCGCGCCCGCATCTGCCCGCGAAGGAAACGCGCACCAATCAGGAAGCGCCACGTCGCCTGGGGACTTCAGAGCGAGGAATCTTTTAGTTTCTTTACAGTTTAGCCCCTGCGCATCACAGATTAGTCCCTGCGATTTAGATCTATTATTAATTTTTACTCGTTTATCCAAATTTTATGAAAATTATATTTTTGGAAAGCTTATGATGTGCAGAAACTTTTGGCATGCTTAATCTTAGGTTTTGTCGAATTAAATTTGTTTAATTTAAAAAGTGGCTTAATTAATGTTTTAAACATAACTCTAAATTAAAATTTGATAATTGAGTAAATTCTTTTGCTATAATTTTGTATGCCTAAGTATGGGCTGTAGGTTTACTCTACTATTTTTGAAAAAGTATTTTTTCTATGTTTTCCGTAATTAATATGAAATAAATGCTTTTAGGTGGTATTTTAATAATTAAAAATGATTAAAATTAATTTTCTTCATATATTCGATTAATAAAATGACTTAGTCATATTTTGGTCACTTTAGTGACAAAAGTACTTAGAAATATTTTTGCCTCTCCAAACAAAGTAAATTCTTTCCTTAGAAAATATTTGATAAAATTTTAACAACACTTTTTCCTTAGAAAAATTTCTATATCCTAAATGTGTTAAATTTTTTCCTTAGAAAATTTAGCAGCTATGTTTTGTTTACATTCCTTAGAAATTATTTGGACTCATTGTTGGACCTTTGGTCCTTAATGAATTTTTGGACCATCTTGTTTGCTTGCATTTCCTTAGAGCTTTTACATAAGCATGGCATGCATAATTAAGTCCTTAGTATTATTTTATACTTTCACATGACTTCCTCCTTAGAAATTTTGAGGATACATGTTAGCTATTATGTTTCTCCTAGTCAAAAATCACTAAGTTAGAAATTAGTAGAAATCAAGGAAGGACTTAGCTTGAAAACAAGACTGCAGAAGCATCTCCAAGAAGAAATGACTTAGAAGAAATCAAGAGAAAGTTCATGAAGACCAACCAGCTGCATTTTCATCATTTCCTTCTCTCCTTTCTTCCTCCTTCCCTTAAACTTCATGGTGGCTGAGTTATATTCAAGATCAACCAGCTGCCAACATCATCAAGTCTTCAGAATCAACAAGTCCACAAATGTGCAATGAAGTCAACACATCAAGTAAAACCACAAGGAAGCAAAGAGAAGAATTTTAGAAGACCAACTACTTCTTTTCCTTCTATCTCCTTTCTATTTTTGTCTCCCTTTGGACAAAGGCCAAGTCCTTGGTGTTTAAGACTAAGTTCATAGAGTGCTGTTGAAGATCAATGAAGCTGCAAAGGAGTTGAAGATTATTTGAAGATCAAACTTGTGAAGACTTAGAGTAGCTTTACAACCTTCAAGTGGTGGTTTTATCAAATTTATTTTACTCTACCTTGACCTTGCCTTAGCTGAATGGGATAATGTTATTTTGTTGTCTTTCCCTTATTTTGTTTTGCTTGTCTTTTATACCACATTTCTCTGTGTCATCCTGCATCACATGCATATCATATTTTTCTAAGTGTTGCATTTATGATTGTATGTTTATTTGTGATTTGTTTGACTTGTTAGAAATTCCGGAGAGAGACGAAGGTGGTTGCAACTGCTACACCTGTTCTTCTGTTTGCCAAGGCAAGTGGCACACCCCATAAATTTCCTAAGTATTTTTCTATGCATGACCTAGTGTATTTCTTTATATGCATGTGTAGGATAGTATTGCTATGCTGAAACAACTATCTCCTTTACACTAGTTGTGTCTAGAATCCTATCGATAACTTAGTAGAATTATTGATGCTATGCAAATTTGTTTTATTCAAAACTTAAATTCTACTAAGTTAATTTATCACCTGGGTGGATTTGGGATTGCAAGGATGACGAGAGTTGAGTGTTGTCCCGAAGGGATATTCACTTGTGGTTGCCACCCAGGATTAAAGGGACCAATGTTTCTCTAAGTGAAGTTGCTTACCGTGCAGCCATTAGTCATATGGGCTCTGGCTAGATGGATTAAGTTGCGTGGACTCGTCCCGACTTGACAGGTGGTGGTAGAAGGTTAGAATGGGAGCGCGTCAAGTCGGTATGGGATGGGAAAATGCTTCTGAAAAGTCTCGTCTCAACTCTCTCCTTTTCCTTAGCACAATTTGAGTGCTTGAGGATAGTTTGGGTTTGTTGGGTCTAATGGTGAAAGTGCACAACCTCTGCAGAGTTAAAACTAAGTACTTAGCCATGTCCCCGGTTACGGACAATTCAAGCAGCTGATCAAGGATGGCAACAGAGGCTCCCAACATCTCTTTTCTCTAAGTAAAATTTTGATGGGTGAACAAGGGTAGATGAGACCATGGATTTCATGCCATGTCTCAAATTTGAAGAAAATGTTTTACAAAGTGTTAGGCAAAATTGGCTTTTATGCAAAACAGCCTTGAACTCCACTAGCCAAATATGCATATAGGCTATAGAGTTATTTCATTAAGTGTCCACAAAGTGTCACTTGCCAGATCCATTTTTAATGGTTCTGACCCACTCTGTTGCAAAATTTTACTTGTTGCAGATTGTTCTGACGACGAGTGAGTTTCGCTAAGGGTTTCGAGTCTGCAACCAACATGTTTTCGCCTGTGGCACATGCAAAGGATGAGGACTCCATGAAGATTATTATTTCCGCTGCTTTACTCTTTCAAGCTAGCTATATGCTATGCAAGTTGTAATGAATATTTTACCAAGTCTGGATCCTTCGATGTAATAATGATACTTTGTTGTGATACTACATCTTAAACTGTGTGTGCAAATGAAACGATCCAGGGGTTTGCACTATACACAGGTACCTTGCCATATTTTAAGTGCAGGTACGTTACACAAGCTCTACAGTAGTTCTCCACTACTAGACTTTAACTACATGATGCAAGAGCTTAAACATGATCTACTTGAGAGCTCAAAACAATTGCAAAGCATCAAATCAAAACAGACAATGATCTACAAGAATGCATATGTCTTTTCCAATACCAACTACTACATGTAGCATTTTCTTTCTTCCAAACAAACACCAATAATTTAATTAAACATAAACTCTCCAAATGATAATATAATGCAGCAAGAGAGTATTTATAAACAAGTGCTAACAGCTCGAAGAGATGCACGAAAAACAGGAGCTAAAAGCACTGCAGTAGCTAGTTAAGAATACTCAACAAATATAAGTGAAGAACATGAGTATTCACATGAAAAAGCGGAGCGTGTCTCTCTCCCACACAAGGATTGCTAGGATCCAATTTATTCAAACAAAAACAAAAATAAAAACACACAGACGCTCCAAGTAAAGCGCATAAGATGTGAAAGAATTAAAATATAGTTTCACTAGAGATGACCTGATAAGTTTGTTGATGAAGAAGGGGATGCCTTGGGCATCCCCAAGCTTAGACGCTTGAGTCTCTCTGAATATGGTTGGGATGAACCACGGGGGCATCCCCAAGCTTAGGCTTTTCACTCTTCTTGATCACATAATATCACCCTTCTCGCTTGATCCTTGAAAACTTCCTTCACACCAAACTCAAGACAGTTCTCATTAGAGGGTTAGTGCATAATCAAAAATTCTCATATTCTGTAATGATACAATCAATCCCAAAGCTTCTGGACATTAGCTACAGCCACCAATGCTTTGTGGAGCAAAGAAATCCACACAAACACAGTAAAAGAGCGAATGCAAAACAAAAGGCAGAATCTGTCAAAAACAGAACAGTCTGGAATGACGAATTTTTTCGAGGCACTTAAGTTGCTCAGATGGATCTGGCCTAAAATAATGAAAGTTGCGTACATATCTCAGGAATATGCGTGATTTTTCTCAGAATTTTTTGAATTTTCTACAGGGAGATAAGCTCAAATCCGTGACAGCTAAAAATCTGTCACTGCGCAGAAATCCAAATCTTGCATCAACTTTCAATATAGAACTTTACTTGGCACAACATTGCGATAAAATAAAGATACAAAGGAGTTGCTACAGAAGTAACAAAAATCCTTGACTCAAAGAAAACAAAAATAACAGCAAATAAAAACGATGGGTTGTCTCCCATAAGCGCTTTTCTTTAACGCCTTTCAGCTAGGCGCAGAAAGTGAAAATCAAGTGTTGTCAAGAGAAGAAGCATCAACATCATAACTTGCTCTAACAATAGAGTCAAAAGGTAACTTCATTCTCTTCCTAGGGAAGTGTTCCATACCTTTCTTGAGAGGAAATTGGTACCTTATATTACCTTCTTTCATATCAATGATGGCACCAACAGTTCGAAGAAAAGGTCTTCCCAAAACAATAGGACAAGATGCATTGCATTCAATATCCATAACAATAAAATCAACGGGGACAAGGTTATTTTTACCGTAATAAAAACATCATTAACTCGCCCCAAAGGTTTCTTCATAGCATTATCAGCGAGAAAAACATCCAAATAACAATGTTCCAAAGGTGGCAAATCAAGAATATCATAAAGCTTCTTGGGCAAAACTGAAACACTTGCACCAAGATCACACAAGGCATTGCAATAAAAATCATTCACCTTTACCTTAATGATGGGTTCCCAACCATCTTCTAATTTCTTAGGAATAGAAGATTTAAGTTTCAACTTCTCCTCCCTAGCTTGCAAAAGAGCATTTGTAATATGCTTTGTAAAAGCCAAATTAATTGTGCTAGCATTGGGACTTCTAGCTAATTTTTGCAAGAACATAATAACTTCAGAGATGTTACAATCATCAAAATCAAAATCATTATTGTCAATGGTGGTGGAACCATTGTCTCCAATAGTTTGAAAAATTTCAGCACTTTTATCAGAAAAAGTTTCAGCAGTTTTAGGCAATTTCAAACGCTTTGCAGAAGTAGTAGAGACATTACAACACCAATAACATTACCATCAATAGTAGGAGGTTTACTAGCATGTGAAACATTAGCATTACTAGTGGTGGTGATAGTACAAACTCTAACTATACTATTCTCTTTTTCAAGTTCTTCCTCTTTTTCCCACCTAGCATGCAATTCAGCCAACATCCTAATATTATTATCAATTCGAACTTGGATGGCATTTGCTGTAGCAAATGACTTAATATCTTTAACTTCATTAGGCATAACTTTCAGTTTTAGAATTTCAACATCATGAGCAAGACTATCAACTTTAGAGACAAGATCATCAATTTTTTCAAACTTTTCCTCAACAGTTTTATTGAAAGCTTTTTGTGTGCTAATAAATTCTTTAAGCATAGCTTCAAGATCAGAGGACACACTTCTATTGTTGCTGTAGGAATTACCATAAGAATTGCCATAACCATTTGAAGGATAAGGCTTATAATTGTTGCTACCAAAATTATTCCTATAAGCATTGTTGTTGAAGTTGTTGTTTTTAATGAAGTTTACATCAACATGCTCTTCTTGAGCAACCAATGAAGCTAAAGGAACATTATTAGGATCAACATGAGATCTACCATTCACAAGCATAGACATAATAGCATCAATCTTATCACTCAAAGAGGAGGTTTCTTCAACAGAATTTACCTTCTTACCTTGAGGAGCTCTTTCGGTGTGCCATTCGGAATAGTTGATCATCATATCATCAAGTAGCTTTGTTGCTGCACCTAAAGTGATGGACATAAAGGTTCCTCCAGAGGCTGAATCCAATAAGTTCCTTGAGGAAAAATTTAATCCTGCATAAAAGGTTTGGATGATCATCCAAGTAGTCAGTCCATGAGTGGGACAATTCTTCACCAAAGATTTCATTCTTTCCCAAGCTTGAGCAACATGTTCATTATCAAGTTGTTTAAAATTCATAATGCTACTTCTCAAGGATATAATCTTAGCAGGAGGATAATATTTCCCTATGAAAGCATCTTTGCATTTTGTCCAAGAATCAATACTATTTCTAGGCAAAGAAAGCAACCATTCTTTAGCTCTTCCTCTCAAGGAGAAAGGAAAAAGTTTCAGTTTTATAATATCCCCATCCATATCCTTATACTTTTGCATTTCACAAAGTTCAACAAAGTTATTAAGATGGGCAGCAGCATCATCAGTACTAACACCAGAAAATTGCTCTTTCATAACAAGATTTAATAGAGCAGGTTTAATTTCATAAAATTCTGCTTTAGAAGCAGGTGGAGCAATAGGAGTGCATATGAAATCATTGTTGTTTGTGCTAGTGAAGTCACACAACTTAGTGTTCTCAGGAGTATTCATTTTGAAAAACAAAATTAAACTGAATAAACAAGTAACTAATTTTTTTGTGTTTTTGATATAGAGAAAGCAAACAAAATAAATAAACAAGTAACTAATTTTTTTGTGTTTTTGATAAAGAGAGCAAACAAACTAAATAAAAATAAACTAAGCAAGACAAATAACAAAGTAAAGAGATTGGGTGTGAGAGACTCCCCTTGCAGAAGCAATTCTGTTTTCCCCGGCAACGGCGCCAAAAACGTTGTTGGTGGCTCTAGGTTATAGTGCCAGAAACAATTGCTTGTACGTCACACGTCAGTTGGGAACCCCAAGAGGAAGGTATGATGAGTGCAGCAGTAAGTTTTCCCTCAGTATGAAACCAAGGTTTAATCGGACCAGTAGGAAAACGAGGTTTGCTTCGAAGGTGTTGGTGGAGGAGTGTAGTGCGGCGCAACACCAGGGATTCCGGTGCCAACGTGGAACCTGCACAGCACAATCAAACTACTTTGCCCCAACTTAACAGTGAGGTTGTCAATCTCACCGGCTTGCTGAAAACAAAGGGTTAAACGTATCGAATGGAAGATGATGTTTGTTTGCATAAAACAGTAGAGAACAATGATTGCAGTAGATTGTATTTCAGATGTAAAAGAACTAGCTGGGTGGCCCGCGCAATTGCGCGGCTAGACATTTTTTGTTTGTTACATATTGTTGCCGAAGTATATTTATAGGATTGATTTTAGTTATATTTCTCACATATTTGTCAAAAATTTTATAAAGCTCTTTATTTGTCCTAGCTTTTGTTAATTTCATTAAATTTGTGGCATTTTAATTTGGTTACATTTTTAAATTTCACCCGCATCCAGTAAACTGTTCTTCTTATTCCTTTATACATACTTTTTTTGTGCTTCCACTGTAAGAGCATATCACAGTATTTTATATGAATTTTTCTACCATCTATTTCAGTGAAAATATATTATTTAGCTCAATGCATTATTACATTATTGTTAATTTAAAATTCGAAATATACATATTAGAATATTGAATTTACAATTTTAAATTCGAAATATACGTATAGGGCTGATTTGAAGTGACAACATAAGATTAACGGTACTGTTATCTGCTAGCTTCATATCCCACCAAAGATTATACCATACGAATATTCCGTTATGTCTTCAAATCCTCATCCCTGGTGGGTGCCTTCCCAACAATAATTATGTGTAGGAACTTTACATCCCCGTGCTTAAAATTGTGATATATATATATTCCTCTATGATTCATCGATGCCTTATTGCAGCCTTATATTTTTTAATAACTCCAATGATGCTTCCACTCATGCTCATGTTAATTTTATTTGTCTCAGATCTAGTTTGTTACATACTCCTCCGTTCCTTGATATAAGGTGTATAGTTTTTTGAAGAAAAATCCATAATATAAGGTGTATTTGCTATAAATGGACAATTGGACCCATCAAAAAATGAGATCTAGTCTCAAAAGAGGGATTTAACGGATTGTATTCATATTGTGCCTATGAAGAACTCATATCTCGCTGTTTTTTCCAGATTTTTTTTAGTCCACTCTATGTAAAATTCTCTGTCTTAATATAATTATATACCCTACATTCAGGAACGGAGGGAGTATAGTTTATGCATGGAAATTACCTCGACAGTATCAATATAAACCTACATTCGATACCATGGTGACTTGAATCTATGCGACGTTTTTTTTCAGCATAAATGTACCTGAACACAAATGAGCTATAGATGGAGTGAAGCCTTATACAATGGTCAGGTAGTTGCTAGCTGATACGATAATGCATAACAGATAACACGCTCATACTTTTTTTTTTCAAAAAACTGAAACGTACCTGGTTGCAGCTGCTAAACATTCGCACCATGCATGATTAGTCGACCCATTACTGTACGACGATATGCTCCTTGTAATCTTCCTCCAACGCCGGCCAAGGGCACGAATACTACTTGCATATCGTTACAAATCGTTGGTATCATTGAAGGGGCCTGAAGTGCGGTAATAAATCAAGTTCATCTGTATGCGGCTGGCGAGAGAGCCGCCCAAGCATTGTGCGGCGGCACAACCTGCGCCGGCGTGCTGGCGATGCATGAGTACGGCGATGTCCCAGGTGCTGCTAATCGCTTTAGGAACCTTAAAGCCAAACTTGGAAGCCAGCGCAAGTAAGTCGATCTGACGGCCAGAGAAGTCGCCTTTTTCACGATCTCGAAGCATCAGCGTTCTTCACGATCACGGCCGATGTTCGCCAGCCAGACAAAATCGTCGTGCGAATCCTGGCCATGCAGCTGTTCTGCGACGCCTTCCATATGGTTAAGTGCTCCAGACATACGGTGTCCTCTGTAGTGCCTCCCGCGAGTATATGACGGGAGATCGACGCTCTCCATCCTGTTGGTGTGGCTTTGCTGACCGAATCAAGCTGATGTAGGCGACGTCGCTGGTCGAGTGCTCCTTGCCGATGGCCTCCTATCCGATGTTAGACGGCAGATCGCCATGCTTCGTCTCATCGGCGTGGAAAGAATTAGCGTCAAGAGAGGAGATGGTCGAGTCTCCTTGCCGATGGCGTCCGATCCGATGTTTGTTGCGGCCGCCGTCCCGAGACGGCAGATTGTCGCCATACATACTCCTCGAAGACTTTAAGGTACGCTCGGGTCATCTTTAGAGTTTGTCAGCTTCATTGGCGCGAGATCGCCGTCGTCGCATCTAGGTAGCTTCATCGGCGTGACATTGTCATTGTCTCCTCGAGTTCATGGATCGCTCTATGCTGGGCCAGAACACTGCCATATCCAAATCCACCGGACCGTCGTCGTGAAGCCAGAGCAATTAACCGCCGACATCTACTCCATCGCGCAAAACCTGCATGAATCGCCGCCGAAAGTTCCTCCTGCGAAGAAGCACCAATCAATGTCAAAAGAAATAAAAAATTCATAACTGTCCTCGTGATAACTATGGTATATATCTTCCGTGGGTTCCTAATCTTTCATCTAGGATATACATATGTGTTACGTGCCCTAGAAGAAGGCTAGGACTTTCCATTGCATACTCCTACCTACGCAGACGTGATCGATTAAGCCTCGTACCAATCATGGAATTGTTTATAAAGCGTTCGGTCATCGGCCTTTGTGCACGTGGTTCGTTCCCTCGATTACTAATGGTAACTCTGAATCGTTTTGTCTAAATCGGAGCCGTTAGTTTCTGTGGTTGGAGGCTTGATAAATCTGAGCCGTTTATTGTCTTGTGTTTTAATTATATAATAGATGGACGGGGTCCACAGTTCACTAGTGGTGTCTCTCCAATAAGATAACTAACATGCTGGGTAAACAAATTACAGCTGGGCAATTGACAATTGATAAGTGCATATAATATGCATGTGTGAGCTGTGGTGTCTACTATGAGATTCATTTGGGCATTACGACAAAGTACATAGACCGCTATCCAGCATGCATCTATGCCTAAATAGTCCACTTTCCGGTTAACATCCGTACCCCTTCCAGTATTAAGTTGCAAGCAACAGACAATTGCATTAAGTAATGTGCGTAATGTAAACAATACATTCATCCTTGAATAAAGCATTGCTGTTTTATCCCTGGTGGCAACAACACATCTACAACCTTAGAACTTGCTGTCACTATCCCAGGTTAAATAGAGGTTGAACCCAACTATCATGCATAAATACCCCCTCTTGGAGTTACAAGTATTCACGTGGCCAAAGCTTCAACAAGTAACGGAGAGCATGCAAGATCACAAATGACATAGACATGATAATATAATATTCAGCTCCACATAGGTATCAATATAAGTCAGATCCCAGCAAACACAACATGTAGCATTACAATAAGATGATCTTGATCATGATAGGCAGCTCATAAGATCTAAACATGATGGCACAAGTGGAGAAGACAACCATCTAGCTATGCTATGGACCCATAGTCCAAGGATGAACTACTCACGCATCACTCCGGAGGCGGGCATGGCGATGTAGAGCCCTCCGGTGATGATTCCCCTCTCCGGCAGGGTGCCGGGAAGAGCTTCAGGAACCCCCCGAGTTAGGGTTGACGACGGCGGCGGCAGCGAATATGTTCTGGATGAAAGGCTCGGTCTTTTAGGGTTTTCGCGTCTCGGGAATAAATAGGCGAAGGGGCGATGTCGGCGGACCCCCGAGGGGCCCAAACCACCTGGTGGCGCGGCTGTGGGCCCAGCCGCGCCTAGGTGTGGTTTGGCCACCTCCTGGCACTTCTTCGTCTCTCCTTCGGACTCCGTGTACGTGCTGGAAAAATAGGGACGTGGCCTTTTGTTTCGTGCAATTCCGAGAATATTTCCAGAAGTAACTTTCTGAAACCAAAAACAGCAGAAAACAGGGAACTGGCACTGTGGCATCTTGTTAATAGGTTAGTCCCAGAAAATGCATAAAAGTGATACGAAGTGTATATAAAACATGTAGCAAATGGTATAATATAAGCATGGAACAACAGAAATTATGGATACGTTGGAGACGTATCAGGGTGCCGGGAAGAGCTTCAGGAACCCCCCGAGTTAGGGTTGACGACGACGGCGGCAGCGAATATGTTCTGGATGAAAGGCTCGGTGTTTTAGGGTTTTCGCGTCTCGGGGAATAAATAGGCGAAGGGGCGATGTCGGCGGACCCCCGAGGGGCCCAAACCACACCAGGCGCGGCTGTGGGCCCAGCCGCGCCAGGTGGTTTGGCCACCTCGTGGCACTCTTCGTCTCTCCTTCGGACTCCGTGTACGTGCTGGAAAAATAGGGACTGGCCTTTTGTTTCGTGCAATTCCGAGAATATTTCCAGAAGTAACTTTCTGAAACCAAAAACAGCAGAAAACAGGGAACTGGCACTGTGGCATCTTGTTAATAGGTTAGTCCCAGAAAATGCATAAAAGTGATACGAAGTGTATATAAAACATGTAGCAAATGGTATAATATAAGCATGGAACAGCAGAAATTATGGATACGTTGGAGACGTATCAAGCATCCCCAAGCTTAGTTCTACTCGTCCTCGAGTAGGTAAAACGATAACAACAAATAATTTCTGAGGAGACATGCTTTCACACAATCTTGATCAATATATTGCAAGGCTCATGTCATGAATGAAGTGACTCAAAGCAATGATCTATAGTTTGCTAACAAATAGATAAAGAGTAAACAATGAATCATATAAGCAAAAACTTTTCATGAATAGTACTTTCAAGACAAGCATCAAAAAGTTTTGCATAAGAGGTAACTCATAAAGCAATAGATTCAAAGTAAAAGGCATTGAAGCAACACAAAGGATGATTAAGTTTCAGCATTGCTTTCAACTTGTAACATGTATATCTCATGGATAGTTGTCAACATAAAGCAATATAACAAGTGCAATAAGTAAATATGTAAGAATCAATGCACACAAAGTTGACACAAGTGTTTGCTTCTAAGATAGAAAGGAGTAGGTAAACTGACTCAACATAAAGTAAAAGATAGGCCCTTCGCAGAGGGAAGCAGGGATTAAATCATGTGCTAGAGCTTTTTAAGTTTTCGAAAGCATATAGAGAGCACAAAATAAGTATTTGAGAGGTGTTTGTTGTTGTCAACGAATGGTAGTGGGCACTCTAACCCCCTTGTCAACCAGACTTTCAAAGAGCGGCTCCCATGAAGGACGTTATTCTACCAGCAAGGTAGATCATCCCTCTTCTCTTTTGTTTACACATGTATTTTAGTTTCTTTATAGATGACACTCCTCCCAACCTTTTGCTTACACAAGCCATGGCTAACCGAATCCTCGGGTGCCTTCCAACATTCACATACCATGGAGGAGTGTCTATTGCAAAATTAAGTTGCTTACTGATAAATCAGGGCAAAACATGTGAAGAGAATTATTAATGAAAGTTGTAATTAATTGGGGCTGGGCACCCCGTTGCCAGCTCTTTTTGCAAATTATTGGATAAGCGGATGTATATGCCACTAGTCCATTGGTGAAAGTCTGTCAGAAGTAAATGACAAGATTGAAAGATAAAACACCACATACTTCCTCATGAGCTATAAAACATTGACACAAATAAGGAGTAATAAAGTTTTGAATAGTTTAAAGGTAGCACATGAAATATTTACTTGGAATGGCAGGAAATACCACATAGTAGGTAGGTATGGTGGACACAAATGGCATGGGTTTTGGCTCAAGTTTTGGATGCACGAGAAGCATTCCCTCTCAGTACAGAGTTTAGGCTAGCAAGGTTGTTTGAAGCAAACACAAGTATAAACCGGTACAGCAAGAATCACATAAAAACATATTGCAAGTATTATAAGACTCTACACTGTCTTCCTTGTTGCTCAAACATTTTACCAGAAAATATCTAGACCTTAGAGAGAACAAATATGCATCCCAAGTCTCAACAAGCTCTACGGTAGTTCTCCACTACTAGGCTTTAACTACATGATGCAAGAGCTTAAACATGATCTACTTGAGAGCTCAAAACAATTGCAAAGCATCAAATCAAAACAAGACAATGATCTACAAGAATGCATATGTCTTTTCCAATACCAACTACTACATGTAGCATTTTCTTTCTTCCAAACAAACACCAATAATTTATTAAACATAAACTCTCCAAATGATAATATAATGCAGCAAGAGAGTATTTATAAACAAGTGCTAACAGCTCGAAGAGATGCATGAAAAACAGGAGCTAAAAGCACTGCAGTAGCTAGTTAAGAATACTCAACAAATATAAGTGAAGAACATGAGTATTCACATGAAAAAGCGGAGCGTGTCTCTCTCCCACACAAGGATTGCTAGGATCCGAATTTATTCAAACAAAAACAAAAATAAAAACACACAGACGCTCCAAGTAAAGCGCATAAGATGTGAAAGAATTAAAATATAGTTTCACTAGAGATGACCTGATAAGTTTGTTGATGAAGAAGGGGATGCCTTGGGCATCCCCAAGCTTAGACGCTTGAGTCTCTCTGAATATGGTTGGGATGAACCACGGGGGCATCCCCAAGCTTAGGCTTTTCACTCTTCTTGATCACATAATATCACCCTTCTCGCTTGATCCTTGAAAACTTCCTTCACACCAAACTCAAGACAGTTCTCATTAGAGGGTTAGTGCATAATCAAAAATTCTCATATTCTGTAATGATACAATCAATCCCAAAGCTTCTGGACATTAGCTACAGCCACCAATGCTTTGTGGAGCAAAGAAATCCACACAAACACAGTAAAAGAGCGAATGCAAAACAAAAGGCAGAATCTGTCAAAAACAGAACAGTCTGGAATGACGAATTTTTTCGAGGCACTTAAGTTGCTCAGATGGATCTGGCCTAAAATAATGAAAGTTGCGTACATATCTCAGGAATATGCGTGATTTTTCTCAGAATTTTTTGAATTTTCTACAGGGAGATAAGCTCAAATCCGTGACAGCTAAAAATCTGTCACTGCGCAGAAATCCAAATCTTGCATCAACTTTCAATATAGAACTTTACTTGGCACAACATTGCGATAAAATAAAGATACAAAGGAGTTGCTACAGAAGTAACAAAACTCCTTGACTCAAAGAAAACAAAAATAACAGCAAATAAAAACGATGGGTTGTCTCCCATAAGCGCTTTTCTTTAACGCCTTTCAGCTAGGCGCAGAAAGTGAAAATCAAGTGTTGTCAAGAGAAGAAGCATCAACATCATAACTTGCTCTAACAATAGAGTCAAAAGGTAACTTCATTCTCTTCCTAGGGAAGTGTTCCATACCTTTCTTGAGAGGAAATTGGTACCTTATATTACCTTCTTTCATATCAATGATGGCACCAACAGTTCGAAGAAAAGGTCTTCCCAAAACAATAGGACAAGATGCATTGCATTCAATATCCATAACAATAAAATCAACGGGGACAAGGTTATTTTTACGTAATAAAAACATCATTAACTCGCCCCAAAGGTTTCTTCATAGCATTATCAGCGAGAAAAACATCCAAATAACAATGTTCCAAAGGTGGCAAATCAAGAATATCATAAAGCTTCTTGGGCAAAACGAAATACTTGCACCAAGATCACACAAGGCATTGCAATAAAAATCATTCACCTTTACCTTAATGATGGGTTCCCAACCATCTTCTAATTTCCTAGGAATAGAAGCTTTAAGTTTCAACTTCTCCTCCCTAGCTTGCAAAAGAGCATTTGTAATATGCTTTGTAAAAGCCAAATTAATAGTGCTAGCATTGGGACTTCTAGCTAATTTTTGCAAGAACATAATAACTTCAGAGATGTTACAATCATCAAAATCAAAATCATTATTGTCAATGGTGGTGGAACCATTGTCTCCAATAGTTTGAAAAATTTCAGCACTTTTATCAGAAAAAGTTTCAGCAGTTTTAGGCAATTTCAAACGCTTTGCAGAAGTAGTAGAGACATTACCAACACCAATAACATTACCATCAATAGTAGGAGGTTTACTAGCATGTGAAACATTAGCATTACTAGTGGTGGTGATAGTACAAACTCTAACTATACTATTCTCTTTTTCAAGTTCTTCCTCTTTTTCCCACCTAGCATGCAATTCAGCCAACATCCTAATATTATTATCAATTCGAACTTGGATGGCATTTGCTGTAGCAAATGACTTATATCTTTAACTTCATTAGGCATAACTTTCAGTTTTAGAATTTCAACATCATGAGCAAGACTATCAACTTTAGAGACAAGATCATCAATTTTTTCAAACTTTTCCTCAACAGTTTTATTGAAAGCTTTTTGTGTGCTAATAAATTCTTTAAGCATAGCTTCAAGATCAGAGGACACACTTCTATTGTTGCTGTAGGAATTACCATAAGAATTGCCATAACCATTTGAAGGATAAGGCTTATAATTGTTGCTACCAAAATTATTCCTATAAGCATTGTTGTTGAAGTTGTTGTTTTTAATGAAGTTTACATCAACATGCTCTTCTTGAGCAACCAATGAAGCTAAAGGAACATTATTAGGATCAACATGAGATCTACCATTCACAAGCATAGACATAATAGCATCAATCTTATCACTCAAAGAGGAGGTTTCTTCAACAGAATTTACCTTCTTACCTTGAGGAGCTCTTTCGGTGTGCCATTCGGAATAGTTGATCATCATATCATCAAGTAGCTTTGTTGCTGCACCTAAAGTGATGGACATAAAGGTTCCTCCAGAGGCTGAATCCAATAAGTTCCTTGAGGAAAAATTTAATCCTGCATAAAAGGTTTGGATGATCATCCAAGTAGTCAGTCCATGAGTGGGACAATTCTTCACCAAAGATTTCATTCTTTCCCAAGCTTGAGCAACATGTTCATTATCAAGTTGTTTAAAATTCATAATGCTACTTCTCAAGGATATAATCTTAGCAGGAGGATAATATTTCCCTATGAAAGCATCTTTGCATTTTGTCCAAGAATTAATACTATTTCTAGGCAAAGAAAGCAACCATTCTTTAGCTCTTCCTCTCAAGGAGAAAGGAAAAAGTTTCAGTTTTATAATATCCCCATCCATATCCTTATACTTTTGCATTTCACAAAGTTCAACAAAGTTATTAAGATGGGCAGCAGCATCATCAGTACTAACACCAGAAAATTGCTCTTTCATAACAAGATTTAATAGAGCAGGTTTAATTTCATAAAATTCTGCTGTAGAAGCAGGTGGAGCAATAGGAGTGCATATGAAATCATTGTTGTTTGTGCTAGTGAAGTCACACAACTTAGTGTTCTCAGGAGTACTCATTTTGAAAAACAAAATAAACTGAATTAAACAAGTAACTAATTTTTTTGTGTTTTTGATAAAGAGAGCAAACAAACTAAATAAAAATAAACTAAGCAAGACAAATAACAAAGTAAAGAGATTGGGTGTGAGAGACTCCCCTTGCAGAAGCAATTCGTTTTCCCCGGCAACGGCGCCAGAAAACGTGTTGGTGGCTCTAGGTTAATAGTGCCAGAAACAATGCTTGTACGTCACACGTCAGTTGGGAACCCCAAGAGGAAGGTATGATGAGTGCAGCAGTAAGTTTTCCCTCAGTATGAAACCAAGGTTTAATCGACCAGTAGGAAAACGAGGTTTGCTTCGAAGGTGTTGGTGAAGGAGTGTAGTGCGGCGCAACACCAGGGATTCCGGTGCCAACGTGGAACCTGCACAACACAATCAAATTACTTTGCCCCAACTTAACAGTGAGGTTGTCAATCTCACCGGCTTGCTGAAAACAAAGGGTTAAACGTATCGAATGGAAATGATGTTTGTTTGCATAAAACAGTAGAGAACAATGATTGCAGTAGATTGTATTTCAGATGTAAAAGAATGGACCGGGGTCCACAGTTCACTAGTGGTGTCTCTCCAATAAGATAACTAACATGCTGGGTAAACAAATTACAGCTGGGCAATTGACAATTGATAAGTGCATATAACATGCATGTGTGAGCTGTGGTGTCTACTATGAGATTCATTTGGGCATTACGACAAAGTACATAGACCGCTATCCAGCATGCATCTATGCCTAAATAGTCCACTTTCCGGTTAACATCCGTACCCCTTCCAGTATTAAGTTGCAAGCAACAGACAATTGCATTAAGTAATGTGCGTAATGTAAACAATACATTCATCCTTGAATAAAGCATTGCTGTTTTACCCCTAGTGGCAACAACACATCTACAACCTTAGAACTTGCTGTCACTATCCCAGGTTAAATAGAGGTTGAACCCAACTATCATGCATAAATACCCCCTCTTGGAGTTACAAGTATTCACTGGCCAAGGCTTCAACAAGTAACGGAGAGCATGCAAGATCACAAATGACATAGACATGATAATATAATATTCAGCTCCACATAGGTATCAATATAAGTCAGATCCCAGCAAACACAACATGTAGCATTACAATAAGATGATCTTGATCATGATAGGCAGCTCACAAGATCTAAACATGATGGCACAAGTGGAGAAGACAACCATCTAGCTACTGCTATGGACCCATAGTCCAAGGATGAACTACTCACGCATCACTCCGGAGGCGGGCATGGCGATGTAGAGCCCTCCGGTGATGATTCCCCTCTCCGGCAGGGTGCCGGGAAGAGCTTCAGAACCCCCCGAGTTAGGGTTGACGACGGCGGCGGCAGCGAATATGTTCTGGATGAAAGGCTCGGTGTTTTAGGGTTTTCGCGTCTCGGGGAATAAATAGGCGAAGGGGCGATGTCGGCGGACCCCCGAGGGGCCCAAACCACACAGGCGCGGCTGTGGGCCCAGCCGCGCCACTGGTGGTTTGGCCACCTCGTGGCTCTTCGTCTCTCCTTCGGACTCCGTGTACGTGCTGGAAAAATAGGGACCTGGCCTTTTGTTTCGTGCAATTCCGAGAATATTTCCAGAAGTAACTTTCTGAAACCAAAAACAGCAGAAAACAGGGAACTGGCACTGTGGCATCTTGTTAATAGGTTAGTCCCAGAAAATGCATAAAAGTGATACGAAGTGTATATAAAACATGTAGCAAATGGTATAATATAAGCATGGAACAGCAGAAATTATGGATACGTTGGAGACGTATCATCCTCCCATCTCCCTGTTTACAGCAGGTCAAATCCATTTAATTGTCCCACAGGGAGAGGACATCTTTCCACCAAAATGATCCACAAGGTGCCTGAACCTGGGGGAGCTTGTTATTCTGGTAATGGGCTTCCCAAATGAGTTTCACCCATGGGATATCCTCTCTGTTCATGAACTTATAAAGATGTTTCATGAGTAAGGCAGAGTTCTGTGTTCGTAGATTAATCACACCCAGTCCACCTGCCTTTTTAGGTTTACAAACTTGTTCCCATTTAACAAGACAGTGACCTCTTTTGTTGATATCTTTGCCTCTCCATAGAAAACCTCTGGCAGAACCCTCCACATGATCTAGGAAACGCAAAGGCATTTTAATGGTACACATGGCAAACAGTGGAATAGAAATGATAATGGACTTGATCACTGTCAATCTACCATCATATGATAGCATGGAAGAGATACCACATAGCCTGCTGTCGATTCTCTCAAGTATACTAACAAGATCTTCTAGTCTAGGCTTAGTAGTCCCCATTGGTAGCCCCAGATAGGTGAAAGGAAGAGCCTCAGGTTTACATCCAACAATCTCAGCCAATTCAGCACACCTTTGACTGGTCACATTAATGGGCACCAGAGATGATTTACTGTAGTTCACTTTCAAACCAGTAATCGAAGTGAAAATTGACAGAATATTTTTCATAGCCAATAACTGTGCAGTGCAAGCTGGCATGATAACTAAAGTGTCATCTGCATATTGAATAATGGGGAAATCCAAGCCAAAAGAGTGGTCAAGGGGCAAACTGAGTTCTCCATCATGCCAGGCTTTATTTACCATGTACTGTAGCAATTCTGAGGCAAGAACATACAGCTGAGGTGAGAGGGGATCACCCTGCCTGACCCTCTTCTGCAGTGAATTTTTTTACCAGGCACACCATTAAGCAGAACATATGCAGAAGCACTGTGTAAAATACATTTCATCCATCTGAGCCATAGCTCTCCAAATTCAAGACACCTCATTACTTCCAAAATGGCACTGAATTCCACTTTATCAAAAGCCTTCTCAAAATCTATTTTAAATATAACAACTTCCTTCTTTGATTTGTGGCACAAATGGAGATATTCATATGCCCATGCCAGGCAATCCTGAATTGTTCTAGTTCTGACGAAACCATATTGGGTTTTGTGAACCAGAGAGACAATCACACTCTGCAGTCTGTTTGCTAGCAATTTTGTCAGAAATTTAAGAGGCAGGCTCACCAAAGATATGGGGCGGTAGTCATTCACACAGATAGGTGAGGTCACTTTTGGTATAAGGGTGATGTATGATGTATTGATGCTCTCAATATTAGATTTACCAGCATGGAAATCATGACATAACCGGTAAAACTGCTCTTTAACAATATTCCAGTGTTTCTTCAGAAAAGCACCATTGAAACCATCAGGGCCAGGTGATTTATCAGTAGGCATATGTTTCACAATGCCATCCATCTCTGAGACAGTGAAAGAAGTTTCCCGCTGAGAAAAATCAACATGTGAAACTGGCTGAATATACTGACCAATAAGCTGAGTGGTGTGGGGGTTCTCTGAAATTCCAATTCTGTTTTGAAGGAGGACCAAATATGCGCTTCTTTGATGTCGTTGTCCAGAAGAATAATTCCATCATCAGTACTGATGCTTGATATGTAATTACATCTGAAATTTTGTGACGCCACAGCATGGAAAAATTTGGTGTTCTCCCCACCCAACTTTGCCCATTTAATTTTTGCACGATTCCTCCAAAATATTCTTTTAGCTTCCAGCAGCTTAGCCACGTGGGCTTTCAGAATTTTCCTGAAATTCTTTTCCTGTACAGACAGCGGCCTTTGCTCCTCAAGACCATCAAACAGGGCAAGCACATAATTACAGGAGGAGATAATTTTGGCAATCTGAGAAAGATTTCTGCTCCATTTCTTTATTCCATTCCTCAGGGATTTGAGCCTGGCAGTGATATCTTTTGCAGAATTAGGGGTAAAACTAGCCTGCTGCCATGAGGTACTGACGACCTCATATAATCCATCAAATTCAAGCCAATATTCCTCGAAGCGAAAAAGTTGTGATTTGGGCACATTAGAGCCAATAGATATTAGAATAGGCACATGATCTGATGATAAGTTGGTCATGGGAGTGGCCAATGTATTAGGGAAAGTGCTGATCCAGTTAGGAGAAGTAAAAAACCAATCTAGCTTCTCAAGCAGAGGGGAGTCTTGCATATTACTCCATGTGTAAGCACGTCCATGCGATGGTGTGAGAGCTGGGAGATCATAAATAACCCAGAAAAATAGGTAGCCACAGTAAACCCCATCGCATTCCAGCATACATGTCCATAGCAGCATAAGGTGTGCTCAGATAAATAGTAATGCCAACAAGGCACATAGGGGAAATAACATACTCATCACAAACAGCCAACGCATAATAGCAGTGCCCAGCAACATATGACTTACTGATCAAAGAGTACACAAACCAACATGAACTGGGTACATAGATCATACATCCAGGACAGAGTACTGACATAAACATGAGTTTGACATCAAAAGCACACCAATAGACATCGAAAGGTAGACATAAAAAGGGGTACATTGCCATGGCAAGTACACTGGATAGGATCAGAGTAAGCTGATCAGACTGTCACTGACACTTGGACAGCAAAAGCGAAACATGGGTAATTGTGAGGCACTTGGGGGCTGTCTCGGCACCACTAATCACTTTCGATGCTATCATTGGTACTATCATAGTTGAGTTCCTCTTCAGTCAGCATCGTAGATGCCATCTGACACTGATCCCTACCAATGGCTTGGAGCGTAGAAGTAGGCAGAATAGGAGGAGCAGGCGCCGAGGTGTCGACCACATGTGCTTCAAATTCAGCAGCAAGGTTCTTGGATGGGCCCTCACCATCAGATGGAGGGTGATCCTTGAATCCAGCAGCCAGCCCAGCAAGCCTGTTGCTACGTCTCACATGTTCAACATTGGGTGGTGCCGTCATCTTTCCACGTCTCCTCCTAGCAATGGGCAGAGCTAGCTGATTAGCATCAGGTGCAGCAAACTGATCAGGTGCTGGAACATTTTCAGGTGGAACAATTGGGTCTGCGTGAGCTTGATCCTCAATTGCAATATCAGCATTCATCTGCTCCTCAGCCTGCATAACTTGCTCTTGCACTTGCACAGCTTGCTCAACTTGCACTGCTTGCTCTGCTTCATTCGGCACAGCGTGCACATCTTGCATGGGTGGGGCCGGCGTCTCAGCAATGATCTCTTCTATGTTGGCCTCCTCCATGTGAACATCTGCCACCTGGTCCTGAGCTGGACTCTGTGGAGGGGTCATAATCACAGGGACATTAGCAACAGGTGCAGGCATTGCAGCACCTGCTTCACCTGCCTCATCAGCATGTTGCACCTCTCCCTCATGTTCAGCATGCCAGAAGTGGAAACCATCCACAATGATGGGCACAGGGTGGGGTTCTGGCCATCAGGTGGCAGTGGATCTTTATCTCCTGGCCCTGCTCCCAGCAACACAGATGACATAATAATTGTTGGGCAAGACCATGAATCTCCATTGCCCACATAGGAGGTGGACTGAGATACAACAAGGCTCAGAGGGATTTTGTCAATATCATAAACTCTCATCTTAACCAGAATTCTAGCCTTGATTGATTCATCTCTATTCCAGATTAAAACTCTGCCATACTGAGCAAGAGATATAACAATGGTGTCTAGATTCCATCATTCTATGGGGTAGTTCATCAACATGAGCCAGCAATCATGTGTAAAAGTGACAGATCTATGGTTTCTACCCCTGTTTTGCTCAATCACCCGCATCACAGTATCACCAATGAAGTAAGGGCTAGCCATAACAGCACTGTCTCTCTCAACCACATCAACAAAACGAACAAGTGCAGCACCCATACCACTACGAGAAATCTCTTTGACAGTCAATCTCCTCTGCTGCTCTAGGTAATCTGACATAAGTATGGCTGTACCTTCAAACTGATCAGGGGTGCGGCTTTGGCTCGAGGATGACGATGCTGGGTAGTTCGCGATAGGCGATGCTGGCGGTGGAGGGGGCAATGTGTCGCCGGAGAGCTCGAGGGAACCCTCGTATTGTAGCAGATTTGGGGGAATAACCGCGTCTCCCTGGCTTCCAGCTAATATATTGCCTGTATCCGAGGTTTTTTTCCAATAAATCAGAGATTTCCTCTTCTTATTGAAACAGTTTCATGCAATATGCCCGTATCCATAACAAACTCTGCAACGGATTTTACTTGAGCAGGAAGAAGCAAGATGACCTTCTGATAGATAATTACGGCAGAAAATCACATGATTAGCGCGGGTAATCTGTTGCCTAACAGGCGGAGGAGCGGGCTGTGGGCAGGTAACCACATCCATATGGGCTGAGCCAGATTCCAGCTGGGCAGAGGCCTGCAAAGGAGTGGAGTTCGAAATTCCGAGATTCCCGCTCTCCCCAGATCCGTGATCAACGTGATCAGTT
The DNA here is from genome assembly GCA_947311845.1 of Poa pratensis. Lineage (NCBI taxonomy): Eukaryota > Viridiplantae > Streptophyta > Magnoliopsida > Poales > Poaceae > Poa > Poa pratensis. The sequence goes on from CAMZMU010000063.1 coordinate 49,811,311, forward strand.
CTATCACGATCAGCGGAATCAGCAGCCTGCAGAGGTACCATGAGAGATCCAATTGGAACCAAATTAGCCCCAGTAAGAACCACAGCTGGATCACGATTGATAGCACGATGAAAACTGCGTCTGACAGAATTGAAAACATTCCGTATGGGCAAAGTGGCAATACGAGGTCGACGTGATGTTTTGATAGCCATAGATCTAGCAGCAGACTGTTTACCCGCATAGGACCATTCAGCCTCAAGTTCGTTATAATAGAGTTGTTCTTCTCTGATCCAATTAGGTTCACCGAAACCCCATAGATGAAAGAAACATTCAAACTGACGGCATGAATAAGATCTCAGATTCTGAATGAAAAAACCCACAGCCTTGCAACTGACAGAAAATTTGAATACCCGGTCTCTCAGATTTAGAATTTCAATCTCATCATGTGCAATACCCAAGCATGCCGAGAGGGCAATGCTAGCATTTAGATCAGACAGCCGGAAGGACGATCGACCAAAGGAGACCACAAGAAAGAAACGGTGTGACCTAGACACAGGGTTCACCGAGGTGGCAAATAAGTGACGAACCTTGGCCCGGATCGCATGACCCGGGGAGAAATCCAGGAGATGAGCGATGGACGAGGGATTCGCGTAGGGATCCACTCCGTCCCCCGCCATAATTTTAAAAGTATTCACGGGGTTTAATAAGTGTTTATAGGTTCAAAAAGTAGGAACGACAGATTTGAAAATGTTCATATGGTTAAAAAATATTTATGTGTTAAAATAATTGATTCATATATTCAAAAGTGGTTTCTTTTTTATTAAAAAACTGGTCATGTAGTTTTAAAAATGTTTACTACGTTTAAGAAAATGTTTACGAGATTCAAAAAAATGTTTAATTGTCAAAAAATATAAGTCAGTGGGATAAAAAACTGTTCATGTAGTAAAAAAGATGTCCACGATGTTTAAACAAAAGTTCACGAGGTATATAAAATAGTTCAATGGTGAAAAAATGTAAGTGGACAAAATAAAAAATGTTCATCGATTAAAAACACAAGGCTCACACACTGGAAAAATGTTCACGATGTTAGATAATTCATGGGTCCGAAAAGATATGGTCATAAGACCAAAAACTATAACGAGGTTTAATATATTTACTAGGGGAATAAGCGCGGCCTCCGCCGCGCCCGTGGGCTTGTTATGTATAAATCTATAGGAATTGTAAAGTGATATTTTTTTGTATTTTGCTATGTGATATACATTCACAATTCTCAATGTATAAATAAATAGGATTTTTGTGACAGTGAGTACTTTTTTTGAATAGATAGAAAGTCGTCGGAGTTGTCGAACTATTGAAGGGACGCGTGTGAATACATGTGTTCGTGGTGATACATGTATCGTTGCAGCAATCGACCGCTATGATGCATCACGTGCCGTAAGCAATCAGAAGGCCACATTGTGTTATTTGTATCAGAACAACGCCGCGTGTAAGGAATGGGAACATTGCCTAAACAATATCTACTTTTTTATCTTTTTTCTTTGCTTGAACAATATTCGGATTATTTCATATTTATCTAATCCATTGTAAGTCATAAAAAATGGTCGTCTAAATTAGATAAGAGCAGTTCTTATATTCCATTATCTAGTAAAGCCCAACGTGAACGTTGTGATTCAAAATGCTAAAAATCGATGTGTTTTGTCGTCCGGAGTATTTGAATTTGAAAATGACGGAGTTGTAAAGTAGTCTAAGTTTGGAAATCAGTGAAATTCGGAAATGGTTTTGTTTGTAAAACGGTCGGATTTTACAGGGTGCTCAAATTTGGAAAGTGTTGTATCTGGGAAAATTTTTGTGTTTTAGAAACGTTTAAATTTTAAAAGTTGGTTAAAGTGGAAAATTTAAAGGTATGAATTCTTGTCATGTTCATAAAACGATCGGATTTGAAAGAATTTTAGTTTTTTTTTGAGGGATTAAATTTGAAATTTGGATTGGAAAGCTCCGGTATGGTTTTTTTTTCTTCTTAATTTTTTGCAAATGGTAGAAAATTTGAATTTCTCAAATGTGTTTGCTTTCTTTGACACAAGTAGTTGGTTTTACATTTTAAGAACGTTTTTTTGTGTGGTTATGTTGGCACGTTTATTGTATTTGAATTCTTTTTGCGTTTATTTAATGCGCAGATTTGAAAATCGTCTAAATTTTTGAATTATTCAAACGTGGAATTTGATCATATGTTGTAGGTAGGTGGGTTTTTTTGTGTTCATGTTGAGGTGGACATATTTAAAATTATTGGTCTACATTATTTAGAATTTTTCCAAAATTATATGAATAATTTGGGATATTTTTTCGAGAAAAAAAATCGGAAGAAACTGACAGAGTGGGCCCACTGTGACGTCATGACGTCACAGTGGCCACATCTGGCCGAAACTGCCCGCGGCGGCGGCGAGCTTGCCGGCGGCGCGCGGGCATGTTCTGGGACGCGCGCGGGCGCGCGTCCGACGCGCACGGCCGCGGGTACGCGTAGGAGTTGATTCCGGTGGCGTTGATTCCGGTGGCGTCGCGGCGTTTCGGCGGCTAATCAACGGCGAGGAGGTAGATCCGGCGACGGCGCACCTCTCCGTGGCCGGCGATTTGACGGGGGAGCGGCGGAGCGGCCGCGGCGACCACGGCGTCGCGCGGGGGAGAGGAGAGCTCGCTGACGCTTTTGCAGAAAAGACCCTGACTTTGTCGAAAATTGCATTTAGGTCCTTTCGGGGGGGGGGTTTCCTGCAAGTTTCGTGCGCCAAAAAAACGTGCACGCGGGTCACCGGCTGGAACCGGGGCGACCGGCCGGTGACTGGGGACGCGTGTTGACCGCCCATTGGAAGAAAATCCCGTGGTACTGTAGCTAGCTACAGTGTCCCGCGGGAGGGCGACGTGGGCAAATCTGTTGCGTTGCTCGGCGCGATCGGACGGCTGGCGGACTCCGACGACGTGGACACCCTGAAAAGCAGCGATTTCTTCCGTCTTTTATATATAGTAGGATGCACTCGAAAAAATGTTCAGAGTTCAAAAATATTCACGGTTCAATTTTGTTCAAGTTGTTTGTAAAAAGTTTGAAACAAGAGCGAAAAGCTGAAAAGGAAAATTAATGTCTAAACTATTAAAAAATGTACATTTCTGATATATCCATAACTTTTTGTTAGCAAACATACTAGCTCTCATAAGCTACACCCAGCTCATTTTTCAACGCCGGGTAAACCATCGTTGCACGCAAGAAGTGAGCCCAACTCACTTTATTTGGGAAGTGGGTTTACAATCCAACCACATGAGTGGAAGTTCTCACAGATGCAGATTTGGGTTCTCATTATTTACAAAAAAAAAAACCCGTTGTGGAGGCTTCCCCAACCACATTTCTTTCAAAAAATAATGGGCGGGCCTATCTCAAGTTTTACTTCAAGCGGCGGGATATAAGAGCGCGCTGCGGAAGGCGGCATATTTCCATTCTCAACCGTGTCGAAGTACCACGAAAAGCGCCTACACCAACTCATTAATACTAAAGATTCAAATACTAGTCTACCCTTCCAAGCCACAGTTTATAAACCATATATTCCATTTCTTCTTCTCACTAAAAGGCAACACTTGTGCGAGTTGCTAGCAAGAGTGTTGGCGGTTTTCGCAACTCAATTTGGCAACTGCGACGAACCTGCTGAGCATCTGTGGTACTGCAGTGTGGATCATGACTGCCCCATCTGGTTGCACCTACATCGATCCTTACAAATGTCCAATTAGCGGAGACACAGCTGCTGAAAGTGACTAAGTGAGACTCCCAAGTGTTGAAGATAATACGGACACGCGACGAATTAATCCACGCGTGCAATCTTAGTCCAAATCAGTTACGTATTGCTTATGTACTAACTGACAAATGCAACTAGATTAGCTAGCAGCCATGTACGCATGATATCAGAAACTTCCTCGATCTGGTTCTGGCTTACCCTTACGTGTGTGCAAATTTAACAGCGACCCGCTGCCAGCGTATCTGTTCGTTCTTCCAACATCGAACGTGGATACTGGATGGCACAACGGCTAACAGGTATACGTAAGTTCTACGGATAGACACGTACATAGTTGGCACAAATTAAGGAACTCTAACGACGTCGACAGGAGTCTAACCACGCAATATACTCTGACTAATCGAATTCACAGATTAGCGGTTTACCCAAAATATATATCCAGTTACTTCTTTTTGTTCACGGTAGTGGATCGAGATGTTATTGTCACACTACGGGAATCGACCAAGACGCCGACGGCCGGACGTCGTCGGCGTATGCACGAATGCCGTCGGCGTATACATACGCCGACGGCGGCTGTCGGCGTCTCGAACTGTCGGCGTACGCAAACTGCCGTCGGCGTCTGAGGCGGCCGTCGGCGTACGCTCTGGTGGGCCCCACGGCATCCCCACGTTTCCGTTAGCTCAACATACGCCGACGGCATTGCCGTCGGCCTCTGAGCGCGGCCGCTTCCTGGGCGCCTGGGAGATGACCTACGCCGACGGCAAGGCGTATGGGTGACCATATGGTCCGCTTCGGGCGACGTGGCAGCATCCTGTGCGCCCGGCCGGGATCCTACGCCGACGGCAATGTGCCGTCGGCGTATGGGTGACCATATTTGTTAGTTTAGGCAAATTGGTTCTGCTGGTTTCTAGCACATTTTAAATACAATTAAAATTGCACAAATTTTAAAACATCACATATATAATCCAAACCATCATACAAGTTCCAAATGACTCAAACACAATTCGAATTCATACAAACATTCATACAAACTCCAAATGACACAAACATAGTTCGAATTCATCCAAACATTCATACAAACACACCCGGACACATCCTACATCTCCTGAGAGCTCGAGGTACCGATATCTGAGGCCGATGATTCCTTGCCTTGGCTCATCTTGGTCAATCACCTGCATTGAGAAAGGGTAAACAATTAATAAGCATGTTGAAAAATAAATACTAAGCATAATAAAGACATAATAAAATGTAGAAAATAAGAATAAAGATGTAATGCAATTAAGAAGAAGCATGTTGAAAGACTAAGCATGTTGAAAAGTAAATACTACGCATAAGGACATAAAAGACCCTCACCCGAATCATCAGTCTCATAATTAAGTCTTGGGTTCTCATCATCACTATCAACATCACTATCACGTGTGTAAGTTGGAACCTCATCGCACGGTGGAGGCTCATCATCGTCATCACAATGTAACTTGTTGAGCATATCTATGTCCTTTACATCCACCACTAAGTCACCACCTGTCTGTGCATTGTCCTCGCGGTCCTCAAGACCTTGTATGCCAAAGTCCCCAAAGGTTTGTTCCTCTTGATAGAAAATCCCCTCGTATGTTTTAGGGTCAATGTTGTTGTAATCGTCTTCCGAGGGCATGGGTAGCTTACCATGTGGCGATACATGGAACACGACTTCCCAGCCAATGAGTCCCTCTTTCTTGCATGGGTAGGGCAAATAATAAACTTGCCTAGCTTGGTGAGCCACAACAAAGACATCGGATCCATGGTAGGTGGTTGAAGGCTTAACTTCAACTAACCCAATGGAAGGGGTACTTTTAAGTCCAGCCACAGGGTCGAACCAGTGGCATTTGAACACAACGAGCTTGAGTTCTATGTTCGTGTTATTGAACGTCAGCTCGTATACGTTCTGTAACCTTCCGTAGTAATCAAATTCACCGGCTCCTTTGGTGAAGACCCCGGTATTTATAGTCTTTGCATTAGGCCGACTGTTCTGGTGAAACTCTGTATGGAAGCGGTACCCATTCACATCATACTTCTCATACATCTCGACTCTACGGTTACAACCTTGGGAGACACATCTCAACTCATCCGACATCACAACGTTGGGATCAGCTCCCTACAAGTACAAATTGTTTGTGCATTAGTAGGAGGGACAAGACACGGATTGCAAGGTAGAAGGGACAGGTTAGAAATTACCTTTTCCCTGAACCAAGCCGTGAATTTTTTCTTTCCGGGGGCACCATCTTTCAAAAGAGTGTCCAGCTCGGCTTCATCGGGTCCCTCTGATGTTCCCGACCACATTTCATCCTTGAATTGGCTAAAAGGAGAAAATACGTATTAGACCAAAACCGAGTTAGTAGTTGCAAAGTAATTTGTTCACCATTTTACCTAAGGAAACTGCCCTCTTCATCCTCCCCGTCGCGGACCACTTCCTTCATGTTCATAAGCACATAGAGCATTATGCACTCCAGCTCTTCATTGGTCAAGGTATACCTTTTTCCCCACCGGGGGAAACTGGAAGAGGGCGAGCTTGGGGTCTTGCTTGGGCTCGTCGACATTGTACCGAGAGGCCTGGTTATGCATAGTGGGAACATCATCGGGATAGTACGTTAGCCTGGCGTCTGTCATCTCCTGGAGGATAGTTGCCTCAGCTATGCATGCTTCAATCTTATTTTTGTTTCCACATTTGGTTCGAATATACTTAAACTCTCTCTCAATACAAAACTGCCAACGAAACTGCACCGGTCCACCCAAGAGTGCCTCGTTCGCGAGATGCACAACAAGATGTGCCATCGGAGTAAAGAAGCCTGGCGGAAATATCGTCTCTAAGTTGCATAGCAACTCCGGCACTAGATCATGCAGCTTCTGAATAATCAGGGGACATATCTGCTTAGCACAGAGCGTGCGAAAGAAATGGCTCAACTCCGCGAGCACTCGCCAGACACGGTCGGGGAGATACCCTCGAACCATCACCGGCAGCAGCCGCTCAATCCATATATGATAGTCGTGACTCTTGAGCCCGGTGACTTTTCCTGATTTTATATTGACTCCCTTACTTATATTCGAACAATAGCCATCAGGGAACATCACGACGAATTTGAGCCAAAAGAATGCCTCAGCCTTTTGCATACTATTAAGGCAGAAGTCGGCATGCGGCTTGAACCAGTTCTTTCGACGGCCTTCAGGAGGCTTCATGTGTAATCTCTTCCTATCACAGAGCTTCTTGACATCGACTCTAGCCTTAACATTATCCTTCGACTTCTCAGGAATGTTCAGGACTGTGTGAAAGAGGGACTCTCCAACATTCTTTTCGGTGTGCATCACATCGATGCTATGGGGAAGTTCGAGGTCCTTGTAATATTCGAGCTGCGTCAAGCCTGCCACGTGAGTCCAGTTGTGCGTCACACCATATCCCACATATCGTGGGCCATTTCCCCCAGCAGGCACGAGAGCACTTAGCTCGGCATCAACAGCTGCACCATCGAAAGTTGGTATCTCTTTTTCTTCATGCTCAACTCTGCCCTTCTTGAAGTTCTTTTTGTCTTCTCTAAACCGATGCCCTCTTTTGAGGAACTTTCGATGTGTGTCAAACGCGGAATACTTCTTACCCGCGCTTAGCCACATGAACTCAAGTCGGTTCCTGCACACTGGGCATGGCCACTTACCAGCTGTACACCATCCGCAGACTAGGGCGTACCCGGGCATGTCGTGCATGGAATTGTGGAACCAAACTTTCATCAAGAAGTTTGTCTTCGATGCACGATCATATGTCAACGTCCCGTGGTGCCAAGAGTGGTTCAGATCATCCACAATCGGCTGCATGTAGACACTTAAATTCTTCCCCGGGTATTCAGGACCTGGAATGATCAGCGACAGGAATATGGTCTTCTTTTGCATTAGGGCTCCGGGAGGGAGATTGAGCGGAATAACAAACACGGGCCAGCAGCTGTACGAGGCAGTCGACATACCATATGGATTGAATCCATCGGTTGCTATCGCGATTCTGACGTTTCGAGCCTCTCCTGCCTCATCGGGGTGTTTCATATCAAAGTTCTTCCATGCCGTACCATCAGATGGATGTCCCATCTTTACCCGTCCGTGCTCATCCTTGTATCTCTTCCCCGTCTTGTGCCACTGCATCTGTGTGGCAGACTCTTTGTTCATGTAAAGCCGCTTGATTCTGTTTATGAATGGGAGGTAACGAAGAATCTTAATGGCGACTTTTGTCTGCGTCTTCTGACCATCGGCTTCGTTTACCTCATGATACCTAGAGGCCCCACACAGGCTACAGTACTTGTCATCCGCAAACTGTTTCCAAAACAAAAGGCATCCTTTTGGACAACAATCTATCTTTTTATAATCCATGCTGAGATCTCGCAGGATTTTCTTCGTTTCGTACATGCTTTTAGGCAGACAATGCCCTTCGGGCAACATGTTACCATATGTTTGCAGATGCGCTTCAAAGCATGAACGGGTGTTGCCGTACTCGAGCTTTATGGCTAGTGCTTGCGAGATGGCATCGAGCTGAGAAATTTTTGCACCCTCGAACAGAGGCCTCTGAGCCGAGGCCATCATATCAAAGAAGGCCTTCGCGGTTGGCTCCGGGTCCTCTGGTTCACGCGGTTCCTCCGGTTCTGGAGGCTCCTCCGGTTCTGGCGGTTCCTCCTGTGAGGGTGGCGAATCTGGCACGTCGCCATCACGGAGATCATCTAGCCAGTTTCTAATCCCATCATCTTCATTGCCATTGATCCGCTGCCGCATCACCCTACCATTCTCGCGTTCGTAGTCATCAAAGTCGACTGTCGTGACGAAGTTCGGCATATACCCATGAGACCAGAGGTGTTTAGTCATCTCATCCTTTCCCTGACGTTTACGCATCTTGCAACGAACGCAAGGGCAGTTTGGACGCATGCCTGACTTTTTTGAACCACGCGCAAACTCCTTCACTAAGAAACTGGTCTTCCATACCCACTCGTCTGTTCTGTCAACCTGACTAGTTCGGCCACTGTACATCCACCCATTATCAGCCATCCTCTGCTTTCCTATGAGCCAAATAATAATAATATGAAATTAAATGCATGCAATGTCACCGTAAATTTATTCAATGTCACCAATTTATTACGGCCAAATTTTATCTTTTACAGCATGCAAGGGTTCACCTAAACTTCTAATAGGAAGGGCCTATCCCACCCGAGTATGTGTAGATCGAGTCGTGTTCCATGTTCTACCCCGACCCGAGACGGAATTTCGGCAGCACCTCCCCGCTGTTCTTCGAGACGTGTATTCTGAAGAACAGCGGGGAGGTGCTGCCGAAATTCCGTCTCGGGAAGGGGTAGAACATGGAACACGACTCGATCTACACATACTCGCGCTGTCCAACAGGACAATCCGGAAGAGTTACGGTTATAAATATGCAAAGATGGACAATCCTGCATATTTATAAATTTGTAACCCTTCCGGACGGGATCTGACTCGGGTTATGCGACTGACTTGGCGATCTAGACAAAAATAAACCTATGCAGCAAGAGAGGCGAAAGATTTATACCCTCGATGCGTGATCGGTGGCCGGAGAAGGTCGAGGACGTGCTCCGGAAGCAGGGCGATGAAACAGGGGCACCGAGGCGGCTCATCCTCAGCTGGAGAAGAAGCCCCGCAACGACGTGCGGGACCGACGATGCTGGCTGGCGGAAGCTACGTCATCTGAAAAAGCACACAATCGACATATGGGCCTTAAAGCTGATATGATGGAGGAACATATGCAAGTACTTTTATAGAGGTTGGATGCAACCAATGTAAACTACTCTCGGTCTGGCCGTCGATGCATACTAAACATAACACATATAGACAAGTAGCACAATAATACATAGGTAGCATAAGTCTAGCAGTACGACAGGTGTAGCAAGATAATACATAGGTAGCATGCATGATAAGTCTAGCAGTACGACAGGTAGCAAGATAAGTCTAGTAGTACGACAGGTAGGATGATAGACATCCTAAACTCGACTCGCGCCGGTGTCAGTGACGTCGTCCAAGCGGTCCCAACAAGAGGAAAGGGCGCTGCTAGAGTCATCCTGCTGCTGAGTGCCGGAGGGGCCGACCTCGCCCTGCTGCTGCGTGCCGGAGGGGCCGGCCTCGCCCTGCCCGCGCTGCTGCCGGCTCTCGCTGAGGACCTGGTACTGGACCGCCATCACCTGGGGATCAAGCAGGAGATCCTTGACCAAGGGGTCATCCTCCTCGCGCTGGTGGCGCGCCCTGAGCAGCCTCTCTGCCTGCCGGTGCTCCCTCTCATCGGCCATCGTCGCGATCCTCATTCCATCTGGCGCTAACATATGCGCCACGCTCCGCTCATCCTCAAAGTTGAGGATCACTCTCGCCCCAAAGTGCTGGACCGCCGCGCAGTCGTAGGCGCGGGCCGCCTGCCACGGGCACCTGAAAGTACCAAGCTGGATCTTCCTGTGATCCACTGTGATCTGAGCTGCCCAAGTCGGGATCTTCGTGGGTCTCCGGTGAACACCACGAAACTTTCGCTCCGGCTCCGACATGATACTTAGTTAAGTAAAAGCATTTGATACAGGGGTTAGTCATATATGAAATGAATATATGTAAACACTAACACCTAAATTTTCCTCGGTGACCTTTGCATACTAAGATAAGCCATAGCAAGACATGACATCTCAAAATACATCTCTCTCAATAGAATTCTGTTTCTTTTTCTTCTTTTATTTTCTTTGGTAATGCTAGCAACCAACTCATTATGAGACGTGGTGTATCTACAACATACACACAATTGGAAAATTAATTTCAAATGTGAAATCTACTTCAAACATGAACATGCAACACATATGAAACAAATGCTGTCATTTACACACGGGTATACATCAATCTATGAGTAAGAAATTTTTATACCTGCACTCAAGCTCGGCTGCCACTAGAGTAGGAATCCTGCAAGCAAAGGGACTTTTTTAGTCCAAATAACAGACAAATAAAGCTGCTGGAAAGGGCTTCGGTAGGAGAGGGAGGGGACGAGGTGAGAGGAGGGCGACCAGGGGGAGGCCAAGGGAAGGCAGGGAGGGCGACGGGAGGAGAGGGAGGGGACGAGGCCGACCAAGGGGAGGCCAAGGGAGGGCAGGGAGGGCGACGGGAGGAGGGCGACCAGGGAGACCAGGGGCTTGCACATCGATCTAGGGTTCGGGGTGAGAGGAGGGCGACCAGGGGCCGGCCAAGGGAGGGCAGGGAGGGCGACGGGAGGAGAGGGAGGGGACGAGGCCGGTTGGGGAGGAGGACGGCCGGGAGGAGAGAGATAGGGCGCTTACCAACCGCAGCCGCCGGCAGGTGGTGGCCAAGGGAGGGCAGGGAGGGCGACGGGAGGAGAGGGAGGGGACGAGGCCGGTTGGGGAGGAGGACGGCCGGGGAGGAGAGAGAGGGCGCTTACCAGCCGCCGCCGCCGGCAGGTGCGCGAGGAGAAGGAGGACACGCGGACGAGCGAGCGAGGCGAAGGCTCGGACGGAGGTCGGCTGGACACGGGCGGGGGGTGCAGGTGGGTCATATTATTTAATTTTAATATTGTAAACGATTATAATTTATTACATTATAAATTTATAGAGTTTTATTATAATTTATTTTATTATATGGTATGACCACACGCAAATTTTTGAGTGATTCCGGCACTCTAGCCATCCGGTTTTATTGAAACCCTAGTCCGGTGGGCCCCGCATATCTTCCCCCGAGTTGGACATTTGAAACACCCATCATACTTGTATACATATGGTATGGACAACCTTGGTTTTGGTGGGGTTCCGACGCTCCGGGGCCCCGCTTCGGCGAAACCCTGAATCCGCTGGAAAAACCCTAACGTTTTCGTCTACCCCCATAGACGTGCGTCGAAAGGGGGTAGGCCAGTGGACTTTTTTGCTTGGTTGTGTTAGGTTAGGCCATGGGAAGGTGAGAAACCAAAGTCTACCCCCAAATCAACACAAGATTCCATTCGGTTCGCCCGAAAGGGGAGTTTTCACCTCTAAGTGCAGAAACTCACTAGAGAGAAAGTGAAGTCGGTGAAGCCGGTCACACCCGGAGTAGGATATTGCACATTTACAAGACACAACACACAAGTATACATATGGTATGGCACAACCTAGGTTTGGGTGGGTTTCCGACGCTCCGGGGCCCCGCTTCGGCGAAACCCTGAATCCGCTGGAAAAACCCTAACGTTTTCGTCTACCCCCATAGACGTGCGTCGAAAGGGGGTAGGCCAGTGGACTTTTTTGCTTGGTTGTGTTAGGTTAGGCCATAGGAAGGTGAGAAACCAAAGTCTACCCCAAATCAACACAAGATTCCATCCGGTTCGCCCGAATGGGGAGTTTTCACCACTAAGTGGAGGAACTCACTAGAGAGAAAGTAAAGCCGGTCACACCCCGGAGTAGGATATTGCACATTTACAAGACACAACACACTTGTATACATATGGTATGGCACAACCTTGGTTTGGGTGGGGTTCCGACGCTCCGGGGGCCCGCTTCGGCGAAACCCCGAATCCGCTGGAAAAACCCTAACGTTTTCGATTACCCCCATAGATGTGCGTCGAAAGGGGATAGGCCAGTGGACTTTTTTGGTTGGTTATGTTAGGTTAGGCCATAGGAAGGTGAGAAACAAAAGTTTACCCCAAATCAACACAAGATTCCATCCGGTTCGCCCGAAAGAGGAGTTTTCACCTCTAAGTGCAGGAACTCACTAGAGAGAAAGTGAAGCCGGTCACACCCCGGAGTAGGATATTGCACATTTACAAGACACAACACTTGTATACATATGGTATGGCACAACCTTGGTTTGGGTGGAGTTCCGACGCTCCGGGCCCCGCTTCGACGAAACCCTGAATCCGCTGGAAAACCCTAACGTTTTCGTCTACCCCCATAGACGTGCGTCGAAAGGGGGTAGGCCAGTGGACTTTTTTGCTTGGTTGTGTTAGGTTAGGCCCTGGGAAGGTGAGAAACCAAAGTCTACCCCAAATCAACACAAGATTCCATCCGGTTCGCCCGAAAGGGGAGTTTTCACCTCTAAGTGCAGGAACTCACAAGAGAGAAAGTGAAGCCGGTCACACCCCGGAGTAGGATATTGCACATTTACAAGACACAACACACTTGTATACATATGGTATGGCACAACCTTGGTTTGGTGGGGTTCCGACGCTCCGGGGCCCCGCTTCACCGAAACCCTGAATCCGCTGGAAAAACCTTAACGTTTTCGTCTACCCCCATAGACGTGCGTCGAAAGGGGTAGACCAGTGGACTTTTTTGCTTGGTTGTGTTAGGTTAGGCCATGGGAAGGTGAGAAACCAAAGTCTACCCCAAATCAACACAAGATTCCATCCGGTTCGCCCGAAAGGGGAGTTTTCACCTCTAAGTGCAGGAACTCACTAGAGAGAAAGTGAAGCCGGTCACACCTCGGAGTAGGATATTGCACATTTACAACACACAACACACTTGTATACATATGGTATGGCACAACCTTGGTTTGGGTGGGGTTCCGACGCTCCGGGGCCCCGCTTCGGCGAAACCCTGAATCCGCTGGAAAAAACCTAACGTTTTCGTCTACCCCCATAGACGTGCGTCGAAAGGGGGTAGGCCAGTGGACTTTTTTGCTTGGTTGTGTTAGGTTAGGCCATAGGAAGGTGAGAAACCAAAGTCTACCCCAAATCAACACAAGATTCCATCCGGTTCGCCCGAAAGGGGAGTTTTCACCTCTAAGTGCAGGAACTCACTAGAGAGAAAGTGAAGCCGGTCACACCCCGGAGTAGGATATTGCACATTTACAACACACAACACACTTGTATACATATGGTATGGCACAACCTTGGTTTGGGTGGGGTTCTGACGCTCCGGGGCCCCGCTTCGGCGAAACCCTGAATCCGGTGGAAAAACCCTAACGTTTTCGTCTACCCCCATAGACGTGCGTCGAAAGGGGGTAGGCCAGTGGACTTTTTTGCTTGGTTGTGTTAGGTTAGGCCATAGGAAGGTGATCAGAAACCAAAGTCTACCCCAAATCAACACAAGATTCCATCCGGTTCGCCCGAAAGGGGAGTTTTCACCTCTAAGTGCAGGAACTCACTAGAGAGAAAGTGAAGCCGGTCACACCCCGGAGTAGGATATTGCACATTTACAAGACACAACACACTTGTATACATATGGTATGGCACAACCTTGGTTTGGGTGGGGTTCCGACGCTCCGGGGGCCCGCTTCGACGAAACCCCGAATCTGCTGGAAAAAACCCTAACGTTTTCGTCTACCCCCATACACGTGCGTCGAAAGGGCGTAGGCCAGTGGACTTTTTTGCTTGGTTGTGTTAGGTTAGGCCATAGGAAGGTGAGAAACCAAAGTCTACCCCAAATCAACACAAGATTCCATCCGGTTCGCCCGAAAGGGGAGTTTTCACCTCTAAGTGCAGGAACTCACTAGAGAGAAAGGGAAGCCGGTCACACCCCGGAGTAGGATATTACACATTTACAACACACAACACACTTGTATACATATGGTATGGCACAACCTTGGTTTGGGTGGGGCTCCGACGCTCCGGGGCCCCGCTTCCGCGAAACCCTGAATCCGCTGGAAAAACCCTAACGTTTTCGTCTACCCCCAAAGATGTGCGTCGAAAGTGGGTTGGCGCGTGGACTTTTTTGCTTGGTTGTGTTAGGTTAGGCCATAAGAAGGTGAGAAACCAAAGTCTACCCCAAATCAACACAAGATTCCATCCGGTTCGCCCGAAAGGGGAGTTTTCACCTCTATGTGCAGGAACTCACTAGAGAGAAAGTGAAGCCGGTCACACCCCGGAGTAGGATATTGCACATTTACAACACACAACACATTTGTATACATATGGTATGGCACAACCTTGGTTTTGGTGGGGTTCCGACGCTCCGGGGCCCCGCTTCGGCGAAACCCTGAATCCGCTGGAAAACCCTAACGTTTTCGTCTACCCCATAGACGTGCGTCGAAAGGGGTAGGCCAGTGGACTTTTTTGCTTCGTTGTGTTAGGTTAGGCCATAGGAAGGTGAGAAACCAAAGTCTACCCCAAATCAACACAAGATTCCATCCGGTTCGCCCGAAAGGGGAGTTTTCACCACTAAGTGCAGGAACTCACTAGAGAGAAAGTGAAGCCGGTCACACCCCGGAGTAGGATATTGCACATTTACAAGACACAACACACTTGTATACATATGGTATGGCACAACCTTGGTTTGGGTGGGGTTCCGACGCTCCGGGGGCCCGCTTCGGCGAAACCCCGAATCCGCTGGAAAAACCCTAATGTTTTCGTCTACCCCCATAGACGTGCGTCGAAAGGGGGTAGGCCAGTGGACTTTTTTGCTTGGTTGTCTTAGGTTAGGCCATAGGAAGGTGAGAAACCAAAGTCTACCCCAAATCAACACAAGATTCCATCCAGTTCGCCCGAAAGGGGAGTTTTCACCTCTAAGTGCAGGAACTCACTAGAGAGAAAGTGAAGCCGGTCACACCCCGGACTAGGATATTGCACATTTACAACACACAACACATTTCTATACATATGGTATGGCGCAACCTTGGTTTTGGTGGGGTTCCGTCGCTCCGGGGCCCCGCTTCGGCGAAACCCTGAATCCGCTGGAAAACCCTAACGTTTTCGTACCCCCATAGACGTGCGTCGAAAGGGGGTAGGTCAGTGGACTTTTTTGCTTCGTTGTGTTAGGTTAGGCCATAGGAAGGTGAGAAACCAAAGTCTACCCCAAATCAACACAAGATTCCATCCGGTTCGTCCGAAAGGGGAGTTTTCACCACTAAGTGCAAGAACTCACTAGAGAGAAAGTGAAGCCGGTCACACCCCGGAGTAGGATATTGCATATTTACAAGACACAACACACTTGTATACATATGGTATGGCACAACCTTGGTTTGGGTGGGGTTCCGATGCTCCGGGGGCCCGCTTCGGCGAAACCTCGAATCCGCTGGAAAAACCCTAACGTTTTCGTCTAACCCATAGACGTGCGTCGAAAGGCGGTAGGCCAGTGGACTTTTTTGCTTGGTTGTGTTAGGTTAGGCCATAGGAAGGTGAGAAACCAAAGTCTACCCCAAATCAACACAAGATTCCATCCGGTTCGCACGAAAGGGGAGTTTTCACCTCTAAGTGCAGGAACTCACTAGAGAGAAAGTGAAGCCGGTCACACCCCGGAGTAGGATATTGCACATTTACAAGACACAACACACTAGCTTGTATACATATGGTATGGCACAACCTAGGTTTGGGTGGGGTTCCGACGCTCCGGGGCCCCGCTTCGGCGAAACACTGAATCCGCTGGAAAAAACCCTAACGTTTTTGTCTACCCCCATACACGTGCGTCGAAAGGGGGTAGGCCAGTGGACTTTTTTGCTTGGTTGTGTTAGGTTAGGCCATAGGAAGGTGAGAAACCAAAGTCTACCCTAAATCAACACAAGATTCCATCCGGTTCGCCCGAAAGGGGAGTTTTCACCTCTAAGTGCAGGAACTCACTAGAGAGAAAGGAAGCCGGTCACACCCCGGAGTAGGATATTGCACATTTACAACACACAACACACTTGTATACATATGGTATGGCCCAACCTTGGTTTGGGTGGGGCTCCGACACTCCGGGGCCTCGCTTCGGCGAAACCCTGAATCCGCTGGAAAAACCCTAACGTTTTCGTCTACCCCCATAGATGTGCGTCGAAAGGGGTTGGCCAGTGGACTTTTTTGCTTGGTTGTGTTAGGTTAGGCCATAGGAAGGTGAGAAACCAAAGTCTACCCAAATCAACACAAGATTCCATCCGGTTCGCCCGAAAGGGGAGTTTTCACCTCTATGTGCAGGAACTCACTAGAGAGAAAGTGAAGCCGGTCACACCCCGGAGTAGGATATTGCACATTTACAACACACAACACATTTGTATACATATGGTATGGCACAACCTTGGTTTTGGTGGGGTTCCGACGCTCCGGGGCCCCGCTTCGGCGAAACCCTGAATCCGCTGGAAAACCCTAACGTTTTCGTCTACCCCATAGACGTGCGTCGAAAGGGGGTAGGCCAGTGGACTTTTTTGATTCGTTGTGTTAGGTTAGGCCATAGGAAGGTGAGAAACCAAAGTCTACCCCAAATCAACACAAGATTCCATCCGGTTCGCCCGAAAGGGGAGTTTTCACCACTAAGTGCAGGAACTCACTAGAGAGAAAGTGAAGCCGGTCACACCCCGGAGTAGGATATTGCACATTTACAAGACACAACACACTTGTATACATATGGTATGGCACAACCTTGGTTTGGGTGGGGTTCCGACGCTCCGGGGGCCCGCTTCGGCGAAACCCCGAATCCGCAGGAAAAACCCTAACGTTTTCGTCTACCCCCATAGACGTGCGTCGAAAGGGGGTAGGCCAGTGGACTTTTTTGCTTGGTTGTCTTAGCTTAGGCCATAGGAAGGTGAGAAACCAAAGTCTACCCCAAATCAACACAAGATTCCATCCGGTTCGCCCGAAAGGGGAGTTTTCACCTCTAAGTGCAGGAACTCACTAGAGAGAAAGGGAAGCCGGTCACACCCCGGAGTAGGATATTGCACATTTACAACACACAACACACTTGTATACATATGGTATGGCCCAACCTTGGTTTGGTGGGGCTCCGACACTCCGGGGCCTCGCTTCGGCGAAACCCTGAATCCGCTGGAAAAACCCTAACGTTTTCGTCTACCCCCATAGATGTGCGTCGAAAGTGGGTTGGCCAGTGGACTTTTTTGCTTGGTTGTGTTAGGTTAGGCCATAGGAAGGTGAGAAACCAAAGTCTACCCCAAATCAACACAAGATTCCATCCGGTTCGCCCGAAAGGGGAGTTTTCACCTCTATGTGCAGGAACTCACTAGAGAGAAAGTGAAGCCGGTCACACCCCGGAGTAGGATATTGCACATTTACAACACACAACACATTTGTATACATATGGTATGGCACAACCTTGGTTTTGGTGGGGTTCCGACGCTCCGGGGCCCCGCTTCGGCGAAACCCTGAATCCGCTGGAAAACCCTAACGTTTTCGTCTACCCCCATAGACGTGCGTCGAAAGGGGGTAGGCCAGTGGACTTTTTTGCTTGGTTGTCTTAGCTTAGGCCATAGGAAGGTGAGAAACCAAAGTCTACCCCAAATCAACACAAGATTCCATCCGGTTCGCCCGAAAGGGAGTTTTCACCTCTAAGTGCAGGAACTCACTAGAGAGAAAGTGAAGCCGGTCACACCCCGGACTAGGATATTGCACATTTACAACACACAACACATTTCGATACATATGGTATGGCGCAACCTTGGTTTTGGTGGGGTTCCGACGCTCCGAGGCCCCGCTGCGGCGAAACCCTGAATCCGCTGGAAAACCCTAACGTTTTCGTCTACCCCCATAGACGTGCGTCGAAAGGGGGTAGGTCAGTGGACTTTTTTGTTTCGTTGTGTTAGGTTAGGCCATAGGAAGGTGAGAAACCAAAGTCTACCCCAAATCAACACAAGATTCCATCCGGTTCGCACGAAAGGGGAGTTTTCAACTCTACGTGCAGGAACTCACTAGAGAGAAAGTGAAGCCGGTCACACCCCGGAGTAGGATATTGCACATTTACAAGACACAACACACTAGCTTGTATACATATGGTATGGCACAACCTAGGTTTGGGTGGGGTTCCGACGCTCCGGGGCCCCGCTTCGGCGAAACCCTGAATCCGCTGGAAAAACCCTAACGTTTTTGTCTACCCCATACACGTGCGTCGAAAGGGGTAGGCCAGTGGACTTTTTTGCTTGGTTGTGTTAGGTTAGGCCATAGGAAGGTGAGAAACCAAAGTCTACCCCAAATCAACACAAGATTCCATCCGGTTCGCCCGAAAGGGGAGTTTTCACCTCTAAGTGCACGAACTCACTAGAGAGAAAGGGAAGCCGGTCACACCCCGGAGTAGGATATTGCACATTTACAACACACAACACACTTGTATACATATGGTATGGCACAACCTTGGTTTGGGTGGGGTTCCGACGCTCCGGGGGCCCGCTTCGGCGAAACCTCAAATCCGCTGGAAAAACCCTAACGTTTTCGTCTACCCCATAGACGTGCGTCGAAAGGCGGTAGGCCAGTGGACTTTTTTGCTTGGTTGTGTTAGGTTAGGCCATAGGAAGGTGAGAAACCAAAGTCTACCCCAAATCAACACAAGATTCCATCCGGTTCGCACGAAAGGGGAGTTTTCACCTCTAAGTGCAGGAACTCACTAGAGAGAAAGTGAATCCGGTCACAACCCGGACTAGGATATTGCACATTTAAAACACACAACACACTAGCTTGTATACATATGGTATGGCACAACCTAGGTTTGGGTGGGGTTCCAACGCTCCGGGGCCCCGCTTCGGCGAAACCCTGAATCCGCTGGAAAAAACCCTAACGTTTTTGTCTACCCCATACACGTGCGTCGAAAGGGGGTAGGCCAGTGGACTTTTTTGATTGGTTGTGTTAGGTTAGGCCATAGGAAGGTGAGAAACCAAAGTCTACCCCAAATCAACACAAGATTCCATCCGGTTCGCCCGAAAGGGGAGTTTTCACCTCTAAGTGGAGGAACTCACTAGAGAGAAAGTGAAGCCGGTCACACCCCGGAGTAGGATATTGCACATTTACAAGACACAACACACTTGTATACATATGGTATGGAACAACCTAGGTTTGGGTGGGGTTCCGACGCTCCGGGGCCCCGCTTCGGCGAAACCCTGAATCCGCTGGAAAAATCTTAACGTTTTCGTCTACCCCATAGATGTGCGTCGAAAGTGGGTTGGCCAGTGGAGTTTTTTGCTTGGTTGTGTTAGGTTAGGCCATAGGAAGGTGAGAAACCAAAGTCTACCCCAAATCAACACAAGATTCCATCCGGTTCGCCCGAAAGGGGAGTTTTCACCACTAAGTGGAGGAACTCACTAGAGAGAAACTGAAGCCGGTCACACCCCGGAGTAGGATATTGCACATTTACAAGACACAACACACTTGTATACATATGGTATGGCACAACCTTGGTTTGGGTGGGGTTCCGACGCTCCGGGGCCCCGCTTCGGCGAAACCCCGAATCCGCTGGAAAAACCTTAACGTTTTCGTCTACCCCATAGACTTGCGTCGAAAGGGGGTAGGCTAGTGGACTTTTTTGCTTGGTTGCGTTAGGTTAGGTCATAGGAAGGTGAGAAAAAAAGTCTACCCCAACTCAACACAAGATTCCATCCGGTTCGCCTGAAAGGAGAGTTTTCACCTCTAAGTGCAGGAACTCAGTAGAGAGAAAGTGAAGCCGGTCACACCCCGGAGTAGGATATTGCATATTTACAAGACACAACACACTTGTATACATATGGTATGGCACAACCTTGGTTTGGGTGGGGTTCCGACGCTCTGGGGGCCCGCTTCGGCGAAACCTCGAATCCGCTGGAAAAACCCTAACGTTTTCGTCTACCCCCATAGACGTGCGTCGAAAGGCGGTAGGCCAGTGGACTTTTTTGCTTGGTTGTGTTAGGTTAGGCCATAGGAAGGTGAGAAACCAAATACTACCCCAAATCAACACAAGATTCCATCCGGTTCGCACGAAAGGGGAGTTTTCACCTCTAAGTGCAGGAACTCACTAGAGAGAAAGTGAAGCCGGTCACACCCCGGAGTAGGATATTGCACATTTACAAGACACAACACACTATCTTGTATACATATGGTATGGCACAACCTAGGTTTGGGTGGGGTTCCGACGCTCCGGGGCCCCGCTTCGGCGAAACCCTGAATCCGCTGGAAAAAACCCTAACGTTTTTGTCTACCCCCATACACGTGCGTCGAAAGGGGGTAGGCCAGTGGACTTTTTTGCTTGGTTGTGTTAGGTTAGGCCATAGGAAGGTGAGAAACCAAAGTCTACCCCAAATCAACACAAGATTCCATCCGGTTCGCCCGAAAGGGGAGTTTTCACCTCTAAGTGCAGGAACTCACTAGAGAGAAAGGGAAGCCGGTCACACCCCGGAGTAGGATATTGCACATTTACAACACACAACACACTTGTATACATATGGTATGGCACAACCTTGGTTTGGGTGGGGCTCCGACGCTCCGGGGCCCGCTTCGGCGAAACCCTGAATCCGCTGGAAAAACCCTAACGTTTTCGTCTACCCCCATAGATGTGCGTCGAAAGTGGGTTGGCCAGTGGACTTTTTTGCTTGGTTGTGTTAGGTTAGGCCATAGGAAGGTGAGAAACCAAAGTCTACCCCAAATCAACACAAGATTCCATCCGGTTCGCCCGAAAGGGGAGTTTTCACCTCTATGTGCAGGAACTCACTAGAGAGAAAGTGAAGCCGGTCACACCCCGGAGTAGGATATTGCACATTTACAACACACAACACATTTGTATATATATGGTATGGCACAACCTTGGTTTTGGTGGGGTTCCGACGCTCCGGGGCCCCGCTTCGGCGAAACCCTGAATCCGCTGGAAAACCCTAACGTTTTCGTCTACCCCCATAGACGTGCGTCGAAAGGGGGTAGGCCAGTGGACTTTTTTGCTTCGTTGTGTTAGGTTAGGCCATAGGAAGGTGAGAAACCAAAGTCTACCCCAAATCAACACAAGATTCCATCCGGTTCGCCCGAAAGGGGAGATTTCACCACTAAGTGCAGGAACTCACTAGAGAGAAAGTGAAGCCGGTCACACCCCGGAGTAGGATATTGCACATTTACAAGACACAACACACCTGTATACATATGGTATGGCACAACCTTGGTTTGGGTGGGGTTCCGACGCTCCGGGGCCCGCTTCGGCGAAACCCCGAATCCGCTGGAAAAACCCTAACGTTTTCGTCTACCCCCATAGACGTGCGTCGAAAGGGGTAGGCCAGTGGACTTTTTTGCTTGGTTGTCTTAGGTTAGGCCATAGGAAGGTGAGAAACCAAAGTCTACCCCAAATCAACACAAGATTCCATCCGGTTCGCCCGAAAGGGGAGTTTTCACCTCTGAGTGCAGGAACTCACTAGAGAGAAAGTGAAGCCGGTCACACCCCGGACTAGGATATTGCACATTTACAACACACAACACATCTAAAGCTTATAATCATGCTGGGGGTAGGAGCTCTCTCAGCGATCTGGAGTTTTGGGCCGTAGATAAGGAGATCGACGGCTGAGATTTGCTAGATTTCCCCAGTCGGCCGGTCATTTTCTACACGCACGGCCGTTACACAGGGTCGCTGCCGGTGGCCCCTGGTATTTCCCGGACCCGCATGGCAGCGTGTGGTGTGGGTCACGCCCGTGTGCGCAGCGAGACAGGGAATCTTGGCGGTGGCATGGGCCGTGATTCTCTCGAACTCCAGGGGTCCGATGCTAGCAATCCCTGGTCGGCAGGCGCTTTTCTACACGCCCGGACGTCGCTCCGGCTCACTGCAGGTGGCCCCGTATATTTTTCAGTCCCACGTGGAAGTGTGCAGCGGGTCTCTCACCCAGTGCGTGCTCGCAGCTCCTGGGGGTCCGTGCTCTGCTGGAGAGGAGGACACGTCGGGCGGGGGGGGGGGGGGGGGGTTCGGTCATTTCGCGTCTGCCTCGCTCGCGACACGGACGCCTTCCTCGGCCTCCACCTCGCCGTCGCGCCGTGTCGGCCTGCGCTTCGTCGCCGGGTACGGGAGCAGTGCTGCTACAGCAATGGTGGCTTTCGGGAGGTCGCTTGTGCCCTCCACAGGCGCCCTTATCTTTCTCCCCGCACGGCCTCTTCTTCCCATTGCTTCTTCGGTTTGGAACTCGCCACCCTCTTCGCTGCTTCCACCATCGATTCGGAGCCTCCGTCTCGCCGTCGTTCGTTGCTTCCATCGCCGGCTCGGAGCGTGCTCTGCGCCGGACATTCGCTGCTCGACTGCCGCCGTGCGGGTGTCCGATGGCGCCGCAGGGATTTGACGCTGGTTGAGGTGAGTTACATCTCGCTGTCTTTCTTCCTACGATCTCTTTTCTGTTGGATCTGTCTGATAAATCTTTCTGGTTGCTCTCTTTTCACCCCCGCAGTGGACGATTTGCACTGCTCTTAGTTTGGATCCAGTCCTCTTTTCCACGAAGCTGAGTTCAGTACATATAGCTTAGATCTGAAGAATTCGGCATCAACCACCGACAGCCACAGGTCGTCTCCACAGGTATTCCCAAATCGCTTTACTGTACTCCCCAAAATCTGCTCCTCTTCGATCTCGTTCTCAGCACTGGTTAGTTACGCAAGCTTACTTCTCAAGATCTGCTCTTCTTCAATCTCATTTTCACATTGTTTTATTATTATTTCTACATCGCTTGCTACAGTCAGGTTGTTTAGCCGAAGGAATCAAATTCCACTCATCCTCGGCTAATTCAGGTAAAGTATCTCATGGCCCAGATCTTAAATCTTTGAAAGTTCATGATAAGCATGCTTGGGTAGCATCAGATTTAGGATATTCCAAATCACACGTGCATACTATGTGCTGCAGCTTCATGCCCCGTTCCAAGACAGATAGGTAGATCAACAGTCTAATTATTCTCAACTATATTTACAAGAAAGATGGACACAATTTGTTTACCTCGCTTGGACTTACTCTAGGGTATTTGTCTTTTTCTGTTTAGCCACACATCCACACATGTTCACTTAGACTCTTGGATTTTATAGTTAAAGTACAGATTAATGCACACGGTTACTACATGCCTACACCAGTGGTCATAGTTTCCAGTCCAGTGAATGGACCGGCTGGTCTAAACTCAGTCACATGCATGTAGCCTACCCATCTGTTTACGCTTCCTCTTTATCGATTGAGGAAATCGTATCCTTGCTACCATTGTTTCTCATTTAGCTTACTACCTAGATGATTGATAGAAAGCATATACTAAAAAGGCAAATCAACTAATCCTGCAACTAAAATAACGACAAGACACGCAACCAAAATAACCTACACTTACAGTAGCCAGCAAAGGATGTCCTGTGATTACTAAATGAAACATTGGGTATGTATGGTACAGACATAAGTACATCACAAACTAAGAAATAAGGCAAGAAAGGCAAGTCATGCATCTATTTTTTGTAAGGACACATGCTGCATGAATATAGAGTCTGATCTGGTGCACTTCTTATTTCAATGATGTTTCTAAGTTAGTGCAATTCAGTGGATCACAAATGCCAAAATGCTCTTTCCTAAGGGCTCCTCTTTTTCCTGAAGCATATGCATGGATGATGGTTATAGGTGTTTATTTTTTCATGATACAGTGGGCAAGGTAGTGCAAGATTAATGTAAATTATTATCCCTATAACTGTTATTTTGATCCAGCAAATATGGCTAGATTGGCTAGCTGTTGCATTTCTTGTGATATGTCCTACTAAATGTTTATCTTTAGCTTAACTATATCGTACCAAGCATGCTTAATCTACCCTCTTCTGTGTCCGGTTATGATGAAGTTTTAGTGACTATTTTTTTTTGCATTGCCCTTTCTTCCTAAGTAAATGCATGCTGGATTGCCATTGTTTAGCTTACCATGCCAATCCATGTGTATATTCTGCCATCTCACTAAAGGAAATGACTGCTGTGCTTAGTTTTGGTTTTCTGCTCTATCTTTCAGCTAACAGGCTCCTTACCTTTTCTGTAGGCTGTAGGATTGTCCGTTGATTTCTTGCTGTTCTATTCTGTGTGGAATCTGCCAATTGCTCAACAGGTGAATACGTGTGCATGTGGTTTTATGTGACTATTAGATGCCTGTTGTTTGTGTACATGACTACTTGATTTCTATTGTCAGTCAAGGGGTTCAGATTTAGTTCTGCCGCCGTGCGGGTGTCCGATGGCGCCGCAGGGATTTAACGTTGGTTGAGGTGGGTTGCATCTCGCTGTCTTTCTTCCTACGGTTTCTTTTCTGTTGGATCTGTCTGATAAATCTTTCTGGTTGCTCTCTTTTCATCCCCGCAGTGGACGATTTGCACTGCTCTTAGTTTGGATCCAGTCCTCTTTTCGACGAAGCTGAGTTCAGGTGCGTGAAGGATGTCTTTTTTTTTGTTAGTGGTTGGCTATGGACAGTGGTGGATGGATTTTCTGGTTTGTTTGTGTTGTCTAGGTGAACATCTTAGATCCAACCTCTAAACATTCTCTCTGGTTTCTACAGACGTAGCTTAATCATTAGTTCCATAGGTAACAGAACACATGACCTGTAACTAGAGGGGTGGTAGAACAATAGACTGAAAGTTTATTCGTTTTAGGCATTTGTTAAGTTTATGCTTCTGTTAGTACGAGTAAAACATAGTTCAAAGGGTCTTTATTTACTGATCATCATCTCTGATTTACAGTTTAATCTGCTGGTTTTCTCTTTGATTTTATTGGCTGTATTGGGAGAGACTGCCAGTCCTGTGTGCTTTATTGGCTGCTTATTTACTGATCATCATCTGTAGTTTAGACTCTTTCTATGCATTATCGAGTGAAACATTTATTTTCTTTGCAATATAATTCCTATATATTGCTTTGTGCTTTAGATTCTTCATTATGAGCAACTGAACATATGTAATGTGCATGTTCAAGATCATGTGTGCATTTTAATGTCATAAAAGCTGATTGATTTTCAGTGTCATTGAGAGGTATGTAGTCTCAGAAGTAAAAACAAGTTATCACTTGTGCTGGTTTGTTTTGGTATAGATATTTTATACGGCTATTAAACATTACAGATACTAGACGATTGAGAATGTAATATTGATACATGATTACCTTGCTTCTATTGATTTGTATTGGCATCCAGAAAAGGAGCTTCTTGGTCTTTGCATTACTGTCTATTATTTGTACATGCTCGGAATGCATCTCTCTTTCCAATTTACAGAGGCGTTTTATTTTTTTATGCATTTAATCCATTTTCTCTCTGAGTGGATACTTAATTTTCCAATTGTTGTACATAAAGTTGTCTTATCTGATATTTTCTAATGGTGTTCATATATCCTGATGTGATATTGTGTGTTTTGGTGTCAATGCTTAAAATTCTAGCTCAGGAGTTGGGAAGGCATTTATTTAGTTTATGGTTTTGTTACTATCCACTCTAATGTTTAGAGACAAATAGTGCTTACATAATGCTCAAAATTCTAGCTCAGGAGTTGGAAAGGCATTTATTTAGTTTATGCTTTTGTTACTATCCACTGTAATGTTTAGAGACAAATAGTGCTTAAAATTCTAGCTCAGGAGTTGGGAATAACCATCTGTCTAAAGGAAATGATTGCTGTGCTTAGTTTTGGTTTTCTGCTCTATCTTTCATCTAACAGGCTCCTCAACTTTTCTGTAGGTTGTAGGATTGTCCGTTGATTTCTTGCTGTTCTGTTCTGTGTGGAATCTGCCAATTGCTCAACAGGTGAATACGTGTGCATCCTATGATTACTAGATGAAACATTGGGTATGTATGGTACAGACATAAGTATATCACAAACTAAGAAATGAGGCAAGAAAGGCAAGTCATGCATCTATTTTTTATAAGGACACATGCTGCATGGATATAGAGTCACTTCTTATTTCAATGATGTTTCTAAGTTAGTGCAATTCAGTGGATCACAAATGCCAAAATGCTCTTTCCTAAGGGCTCCTCTTTTTCCTGAAGATTAATGTAAATTATTATCCCTATAACTGTTATTTGATCCAGCAAATATGGCTAGATTGGCTAACTGTTGCATTTCTTGTGATATGTCCTACTAAATGTTTATCTTTAGCTTAACTATATCGTACCAAGCATGCTTAATCTACC
Source organism: Poa pratensis (assembly GCA_947311845.1). Taxonomy (NCBI): domain Eukaryota; kingdom Viridiplantae; phylum Streptophyta; class Magnoliopsida; order Poales; family Poaceae; genus Poa; species Poa pratensis. The sequence continues at coordinate 49,837,797 of CAMZMU010000063.1, forward strand.
CTCTACTGTGTCCAGTTATGATGAAGTTTTAGTGACTACTTTTTTTTGCGTTGCCCTTTCTTCCTAAGTAAATGCATGCTGGATTGCCGTTGTTTAGCTTACCATGCCAATCCATGTGTATATTCTGCCATCTGACCAAAGGAAATGACTGCTGTGCTTAGTTTTGGTTTTCTGCTCTATCTTTCATCTAACAGGCTCCTTACCTTTTCTGTAGGCTGTAGGATTGTCCGTTGATTTCTTGCTGTTCTATTCTGTGTGGAATCTGCCAATTGCTCAACAGGTGAATACGTGTGCATGTGGTTTTATGTGACTATTAGATGCCTGTTGTTTGTGTACATGACTACTTGATTTCTATTGTCAGTCAAGGGGTTCAAATTTAGTTGCTGTTACAGGTTACCGGCTGCATTCCGTCAGGTGCTGGCCTTTCTCTTTCATTATTTGTCTCTTACTTTATGCATGCATGTGGTTTTACGTGACTGTTAGATGCCTGTTGTTTGTGTACATGATTACTTGAATTCTATTGTCAGTGAAGGGGTTCAGACGCTCATTGTCCTCATTGGTTGCTGTTGCAGATCACTGGCTGCATTCCGTCAGGTACTAGCCTTTCTCTTTCATTGTTTGTCTCTTACTTTATGCATGGATAAATCTATGTGTGTGCTACTTGTCTGTGCGCCTCTAGGTTCCATGTTTTTATGTGGGAGTGTCTAATGAAGTTACTTGCCTGGGGTGATTTCTTTTTTCTTGTGTTGGGTAATTATGGCTTTTGTTTACGGCAGGATGTTCGTTGTTCATACATCTTACCTGCATTTGTTGGATGTCGTTGCGTCTCGATGTGGGATCCCCTTCTATTCGTGTGTGAGCGAGGTGACTGATGACGGTGATGTCCTGGGAGGGGTTGAGCTTGAGGTCCCTGTTGTTAACCATACCAGACCATTGCAGCGTCGTTTTTTCTGGGCATGTGCTTCTGCTGGTTTTCCATGCCCACATGATCAGGCTGCTCTCCAGGCCCTTTTTTATCTTCAAGATTATTATGGGATTGTGATCTGCGACTTCAATTATCAGGGAATGTTAGCCTATAGGGAACTGGCTAGGTCGGCTGTTGTCTTTGCTGCTTCCGTTCTTCGAACGGCTGGTTTTAACCATGTAGGTTCCACCGGTTCTGTTGTTGATGTAAATGTTGCTGCTCAATGGCAAGTTCTGTATTCACAGTTGGTTTCTTCGGCATGTAAGTTTTAGCTTGGATTCCTGGTTCTGGGAGTTTCACGTTGTAAGTGTAAGACATATGGCCTTGCGTGCCTATGTATGAGTGTTGATTGTTTTTTCAAACTGACAGTTAATGTTCTGTTTAAGCTACAATATGCACTAAAATAATTATCATCATTAGTAATACCTAAATCAGAGGAGCAAAGCACAGATAAATCTTTATAAAACACTCTTTACATTGAAACTGAACATTCTGAAATAGAACACACATTTTAAGTGCTTGATCCTACAATAATCAGAAATATATGGCTAAAACAGGTTGAGTGATGCCAAAGCATGATGAGTAATTAACACGTGTAGAGTAAGGAACCGGTCCTTATGATACAAATAATTATGAAGGAACCAATATAGCTAAAATAGGTTCAGCATTCAGCACAAAAGATGAGACATCTGTTGTTCTAAATTATGTTCATTACACTTTTCTACCTGTCCTTCTTCTGCCTTGCATGATTTGAGGTTCTGCCTCTGGGTTGAATTCTCCCCTGTGTTTCTTTATGCGTCTTCGGTGCTAGATACGTTTGGAAACATATGATAGTTCTCTGAAGGTAATTTGGTACTGCTTTTGGGCATGCTTAGTTGCTTCTTTCTTTTCACTGGTGCATGCTTTAGCATGATAAGCTACACCAATGGAGATATTGTGTTTCTTTCAGCTCAGATTTTGCTTTTCCTGTGTGTTATGTTGAGACTGTTTTTTTGTTGCTTGGACGTATGATAGTTCTCTAGAGGAAATTTGATGCTGTTTTTTGGGCATGCTTAGTTGCTTCTTTCTTTTCGCTGGTGCATGCTTTAGCATGATAAGCTGCACCAATGGAGACATAGATCTTCTGCCAGTTATTTATGAGAGTTGTCAGTGCGTGTCTTTTAGCTCAGATTTTACTTTTCCCTAGGTGTTTTGTTGGGCCTGGTTTTTTGTTGCTTGCAATCTGGATGTATATGTTATTGTTCTTTTTCTGTCATATATTATATGCCTCTATGAGATTCCTATGTTGGAATTCTTATAATAATTATGCATGACTACATATAGCCCCTGCGGTGTAGTTATAACTTCCTATTCATGCTGTTCCTTTGTTAATGCTTAACTGTTGTATGCGTTTTTAGTAGAGAATGGGCTGGGGTGGGTAGATGTGATTTGGCTCAGACGTGTTGTTGATGCTACGATGCCTCCTCGGCGTCGTCAGCCACGTGGCCGTGCGGAGGGTACTGCCAGCTTGGTTCCAGAAACAGTTGTGGTGGTGTCATCTACGGGTGCTTCTTCCAGCTCGGTTCCGCCACCGACTACCTCGCTGTTATGTCGTAAAAGAAAATGTACGGTCCATCTACTTGCTGTATCTCCGTCTACCTTTCCTTTAGTGTGCCTCATTATGATAGCTATATCGTACTATTTTCGATACAAAATAAATAGGGGACAAGAAGTTGCCACTGTTGAGTTCTACAGTCACTGCCTTCAACCGTAAGAAACGCAGATTCTTTCTTGATCTGCTTCGTTCTGGTTACCCAGGTGCATCCGCGTTCCTCTGTGATTGCGTGTCTCACATACGTTTGCCTTTTTTGTCTTGTGTGTTTACTCGGTGTCCCATGTTTGTTATATAGATCCTGTCATCGAAACACCTTTACCTGATAATTGGACAGGATTTCCATCTGCCTTTGTCGAGACCTTAAAAGGTATTGTTAGGTCTTCCTTTTGTGACGTTCTTTTTAGTTGTCTTGCCCTTTTTATGACCCATCTTTTAAACTGGGTTTCACATTGTGTCTGTATAGCTTCTTACCAAGGCCGTTCTTACTATGGCGCTCCTGAGTATCTGTGTTGTCACTGTACATCCACCTTCTGGTACGAGGAGAGGGTCAAGAGTGCGTCTGCCCCGGGATAGGGCGAGTTGTGTACAACAACTGTTGTAAGGGTGGCAAAGTTCATATCCCTGAATTTCTTCCGCCTCCACCTGTGTTGGTTGACCTCCTGAAATTCGATGGTAACCGTCGTGCAAAGAAATTTTTATCAAAGATCAGACTATACAACTGTTTGTTCGCCTTTACCTCTATGGGAGCCAATATAGATCGTTCTGCTAACAATTCACGTGGACCTCCAATCTTTAAAATTTGTGGGGCTGTCCACCACCGCTTGGGTTCTCTAGCACGCAAGGAGGGTAGCCCTAAATTTTGTGAACTTTACATTTATGACACCACCAATGAAGTAATGAATAGAATCAATGCTTTGAACAAGAGTGATAAGCATGGAAGTGATTTAGATCCTGAAATTGTAGCTGCTTTGATAGAGATGCTTAACGTTCATAACCCTTTGGTTCAGACATATAGAATGGCAAAGGAACGGTTAGAGGGTAATGAAGATGAGCTTGTATCTATCCGAATTATTACTCCAGGTCCTGAGGATGGTCCTCAGTTTAGTCTGCCCACTACTTCAGAATTGGCTGCATTGGTTGTAGGCGAGTTCACTACTGACACACCATCTCGTGATATAATTGTTGATAATAAAACTGATGGACTGCAGCAAATATCTTTTTTGCATCCTGCTTTTATGCCACTGCAGTATCCTCTGTTATTTCCATATGCCGAAAGGGGTTTCCAGCTCAATGTTCCACACATTGATCCTTTGGCCGTGTCCCGTAAAAAAATGACAATGCAAGAGTACTACTGTTATGTTTGTCATTATCGGCCTCATCAGCCAAATCCATATCTTTGTTATGGGTTGCTTTCTTCCCAGGCTGTTGTTGATTCTAGGGCATGCATTGATGAGAATCGATTATATTACATTCTTAAGAATCAAGATGATCTTAGGTCTGAACATCTTCAGGGTATTACTGATGCTATAGGACAAGGTTCTGTAGATGGTAGTGATATCGGAAAGAGAACTATTCTTCCTTCAAGCCATGTAGGTGGTCGTCGTTATTTCGTGGAGAACTTCCAAGATGGACTTGCCATTTGTCGGGTCCATGGTGCTCCTGATCTATTCTCAACATTTACCTCTAATCCAAAGTGGCCTGAGATTACTGAGGCATTACTGCTAGAACCTGGCCAACAACCATGTGATAGGGCAGATATTGTTGTTAGGGTGTATGCGATGAAGCTTGCCGAGCATATAGATGATATTAGATCTGGTCGTATCTTTGGCCCTGTAAAGGCTGGTACTATTTCTTTGCTCTGCACTGTATTCCATCGTGTCCTCCTGTTGTTTATTCTCGCTTAGTTGTTATTGATATGTCTATATTATTTGCTGCAGTTCTGTATACTGTCGAGTTCCAGAAGCGAGGACTGCCGCATGCTCATATCCTTACTTGGCAAGACGTAGACAAGAATCGTCAGGTTAGCGCCGCTTTGATCGATTCTTATATTTCTGCTGAAATTCCAGATCCTACTGTTGATCCTTTAGGCTATGCCTTGGTGTCTGAATTCATGATGCACGGACCCTGTGGTGAATTGAATGACAAGTGTGTTTGCATGAAGGACGGTGTATGTTCAAAACATTTTCCTAAATTGTTCCAGCCTGAAACAATTATTGATGAGAATGGATTCGCCCTTTATAGACGTCCTAACAATGGTCGGTTTATTTATAAAAATGGTAAAAAACTTGATAATAGATGGGTTGTTCCGTATAATATGACTTTGCTTAAGAAATTTCAGGCTCACCTTAATGTGGAGTGGTGTAATAAGACACAGGTCATGAAATATCTTTTTAAATATGTGACTAAAGGACCAGACTATTCTAAGATTCTTCTTGAGAGGATCAAGGTAAAGGGGTTACCGGGGAAGGTGCTAGCCGTGCTGTAGTAGACGAGATTGCTGAGTACATACAGTGTAGATACATATGTGAATACGATGCACTTTGGCGTGTATATGGATACAGTATTCACACAAAGTATCCTGCTGTCGAAAGATTGCCGGTTCATTTGCCTGATAAAAATACTATTAGGTTTCGTGCTGGTGCCATGCTGACAACTATTATCGACACTGCTTTTCTGAAAAGGACTATGCTCACAGAATGGTTTGTTGCAAATCAGACATTCCCAAATGCTCGGACCCTAACTTACTGTGACTTTCCTACATTATGGACATGGGACACCCAGCATAGATCTTGGCACGAGAGGGAGGTGGTCAAAAAATAGGACGTATTTACTATGTGCAGCCTACGAGCGGTGAGGGCGGTGAGCTGTACTATCTACGTACACTCCTGATGATAGTTAAGGGTGCAACATCTTATGCTGATCTAAGAACATTTGAAAATCGTACTTACTTGTCTTTCAAAGAGGCGTGTGCTGCTCGAGGTTTATTGGGTGATGATTCCGAGTGGTACCGAGCCTTTGATGAAGCCTTGGTTTGGGGTTTTGCCCCACGATTGCGTCAGTTGTTTGTCATAATGCTTTTAAATTGTGGGGTCAAGAGTGAAAGAGGATTCTTTGATCGATATTGGTTACATCTTGCTGATGACTTGCAGTATGGAATTAGGAAGGCTCGGCGTGACAGAAACTATGTTGTTCCTGTAGACCAGCTTAAAAATATGCTATTAGATGAACTTGCTGAAGTTTTCCTTCTAAATGGTTCCAAAATTAGTAATTTTGATTTGCCTCCTAAATCGATATTTGAAAGTTCGTCTTATGACAATAGGCTCCTTCATGAAGAGATGTCGTATGATTCTGCACAGCTTGCAGAGCAAGCTATCTTCTTATTTGCCAAACTTAATGATGCTCAAGTCTTGGCCTACAAAAAAATTGTTGCTGCTGTTATACAAAAAACCTGGTTTTTTCTTTGTTTCTGGATCTGGTGGAACTGGCAAAACCTTTTTATGGAATACTATAGTTTCTTCACTCCGAGGTAAAAGAGGGTTGTTCTTACTGTTGCCTCTTCTGGTGTTGCGTCCCTCCTACTTCCTGGTGGAAGAACAGCTCATTCGCGTTTTAAAATACCTATCCCAGTTGATGAGACATCATTTTGTGACATCAAAAGAGGTACCAATTTGAGTAGTCTAATCCAGAAAACTTCTCTTATAATTTGGGATGAAGCACTCATGGCAGACAGAAAGTGTCTAGAGTCCTTGGACAGGACATTGCGTGATATTATGTCTGTTAATGATCTTTCTCTTGCTCATATTCCATTTGGTGGCATAGTTGTTGTTTTGGGTGGGGATCTTAGACAGATTTTGCCTGTCATCGAAGGTGGTACCCGTCAACAAATAGTGGCCGCAACTATTACAAACTCACCGCTGTGGGAACAAGTCACGTTTCTGGAATTAACTGAAAACATGAGGATATCCATGCCGGGTGCCTGTGCGTTGATTCAACAAGAAATCGCGTTGTTTAGTAACTGGGTGCTAGAACTTGGTGAGGGAAAACTTCCAATGACTGTGAGGGAAGGTGAGGTGACTCCGACCTGGATTCAAATTCCAGAAGATTTGCTGATTAAAACTGATGGAAATAAGATCGAAGCCATTGTTTTGTCCACTTATGTTGACTTTGTTCAAAACTATTCTGACATTACATACCTACAGGAGAGAGCCATTCTAGCTCCGACAAATGAAATTGCTGATCTTATTAATGACTTTGTGCTTTCCATGGTGCCTACTCGTGTTAGGGAGTATTTCAGTGCAGATTCCATTGCTGCTTCGCCCGATGCTGTTCAGGAGTCAGATACTTTCTACCCTACTGAGTACCTCAATGTGCAGTCGGTTGTTAATTTTCCTGAGCATAAGATAGTTTTGAAAAAAGGAGCCCCGATCATGCTTCTACGTAACTTAAGTCAGTCCACTGGCATGTGCAATGGCACACGCTTGATTGTCACAGAGCTTGCAGACTGTGTTATTCAAGCTGTCATTATTACTGGTTCTCATGTAGGTCACACTGTCTACATTCCTAGAATTGAACTGACAGCCAAAAAAACAAAATGGCCTTTTGTTCTTCAGCGACGCCAATTTCCTATTCGGCTCTGTTATGCGATGACCATAAACAAAAGTCAAGGGCAGACTTTAGCTTATGTTGGCTTATATCTAAAACAACCTGTTTTCTCGCACGGACAGTTATATGTTGCTGTGTCCCGTGTAAAATCTAGGAAATCCCTGAAAATACTAATTGAGAATGCTGATGGCACCTGTGGTTCGGAGACTCAGAATATTGTCTATCCTGAAGTCTTCCGGTCTATAGAATCCATTTGATGATATGTTGATGTAGCCTTTTGTGTGCTAACTTTTGTTATCTTTTGTATTAGAATAATTTGTCATGCTTGGTCAGCTAAGCCTTTTACTTGTTTGTACAGTTTATCATTTCAATCACACATCTTTTTAGTGCTTCTGTTCGGCTGGAGTTGAGATTGCTCTTTTTATCTAGGCTTTTGATGGTTCATCCATAGATCCCTCTCTGTTCATTGATGACCGACCGTTTTACAGTATTATGTGCAAGGCTGCCTCTTTAGTGGAACTTACTCTACAGCTATGCAGTCCTTTTCTATCGTGAATGCTCTTATTGTATTATCCTTTCCAACTTAGTATTTTTGTACAGTTTATCATGCCTGTCAAACAGACCTTTCTTATGCTTCTGTTCGTCTAGGATTAAGTTTACTTTTTCTATCGAGGCTTTTGTTCATGCCTCACGAGTTACCTCTGTCTGTTGGTTAATGTCTTGCTGCTTTACAGTGTTCTGGTAAAGGCTGCCTCTTTAGTGGTACTTTCCTTACAGCTGTGTACTTTTACTTACTCAGTCATGTTGTTTTCTGTGTATACCCAGATGCCGATCAGTACGCTTGCCGAGGTGAACAAGTCCTCCAAGTACTGGACTGTCTGTGTGTATGTGTCTCGCTTGTGGCATCATCGTGGTGGCACCGACAATGGGCCTATTCAGCACACTGATATGGTGCTGATTGATCTGCAGGTATGGATCACCTTGTCATATCGATTTTATGCTTTTGTGGCATGCTTCTCCCTTCCTGTTCTATATACACATATTCTGCTGCCTTTGATCATCTGTAGGGCAATTACATGTATGGAGAGGTCCCAATTGAATGTGTTCCAAAGTTCATGAACATGATTGAAGAAGGAAAAGTCTATGAACTTAGTAGATTCATGGTTTATCCAAATAAGGACTATTTCAGACCGGTCGAAGGTGCCTGGATGATCAAGTTTGGTCGGTTCACAAGCGTCCAAGAAAGGTTCAATGTTCAGGACGAGTTCCCATTCTGCACCTATTCTTTGACACCCATCACTGATCTTACAGCCCCTACTGATCGCCCTCCTCGGTTCACGGGTAATTTCTATATTTTCTTAGATTTATTGTAATTTCAGCCTGTTGCTTAGCAAGATTGCATCATACTAGCTTTATGAAAGATGAATAGTTCTATTAGTACACAGTTTAAAATTAAAATAGCTATTTCATTAAGATTTGACAAAGTAGTGGTGATTTGTGCAATTCAATAGTTAGACGTGTAACGATTATCTACTTGGTGCTAATTGCTAAACTTTATTTTGTTGTAAACTAAGCAATCCATTTATGAGACTGCAGCTTTCTTTGGGTTATATTGGTGATCAGTGACATGTGCTTCGTGCAGTTATTTGCAGTTGATTCATATTCACTCTGTAGAAAATGAATATGTGTTCTAATAAAAAACTGAGTATATGTTTTGTTGCATTAAATAATATGTGCTTGCTATGTTAAATGTGAAAACTAATTAGTTGCACTTCTGGCGAAATTGCTTACTGCATGCATATGCTAATTGCCATAATCATATTCTGCAGTTCAGTTGTGTTGGATAAGAAACATTACACGTGCAAAGTTAGTTTATTGATTGGAGTATATCTTGTGATTTCCATGTAGTAAAACTAAACACCATTCTTATGGTTTATATCCAGCAGAGTACTAAACATTAAATCTTCACTAGCTTACCAGCTGCCGCATACGACAAAATGCTGATGAGTATATATCTTGACTTCCATGTAGTAAAACTAAACACCATTCTTATGGTTTATATCCAGCAGAGTACTAAAGATTAGATCTTCATTAGCTTATCAGCTGCGGCATATGACAAAATGCTGAATACACTTGTTTGGTCCTTCATGCCTGTATTATTCCTGTTTTATGAACTTATTACCAAAATAGTAATATTCTGCTGAGAATGAAACCGGTATACAATTTGTAGAGCTTTGCTTGCTAGCAGAAGTTTTAGTCTTCTAGCTGAGCGTGAGAGTATAGGATATTGTCTATCTGATGGTTTTGCTGTTACCTGTTTCAGGACCGTACAGTACCATCTGTTAGGTTCTTTTTCCTTTTTGTTTGCGACATTTACTGCTCGCTTCCTCCTACAATCAGTACTTATTAGGCCATTACAATATCGTTAGCTAGAAATTCCCTTTCCATTTCTTGATTTGTTACTCCATCTACCTCTATTCTTAACATGTTTGCTAGCCACTGCAATATCTTCAAATGTAAATTTTATTACAATTCTTTATATGGTCCATGCCCCTGTTCACTGTGTTCTTAAGGCATCACGGTATCTACAGATAGAAGTTTGCTTACCATTCCATTATCTCTTTGTCCATGTCACTCCTTTCTTACCTTAATTTTGCTTTTAATTGTTATTCTGTAGATGTCGCTGGTATTATCACAGGTGTATCCCAGGCTACTCAATACCATTCTGCCAACCGTTCAGAACCATCTACTAAAAGAATCATACATCTATCCGATGTTTCGTACGTGTTTTTCTCACATTTCTATTTAAACTGTACACTTATCTTGCCTGTGAATATTTTCTGTTATTTTCTTTTTTATGATTTCTGTCTCTGTTGCTACCAGTGGGCATCAGATTAGCCTTGTTCTATGGGGGGAAAGAGCAATAGCGTTTGAAGGTGACTGGGTTCTTGCAACTAGCAAGGACAGCCCTATGATAGTCATATTTGTTGGTACTTTGGTAAAAAGCTATGATGGTATGTACATTGATTCATGCTCTTTCAGTGAAACATTTATCACTTTGTTGCTTCAAATCTATAATATCATGTTGCTGCACCTTTTCGATAGGTCGGAGGGGGTTAAGTGGTGGTGCATCATGCCGCTGGTACATTAACGAAGATCTGCAAGAAATAAATGTGATTCATGGAAGGTTAGTTTGCACTGCTTTGCGCACTGCAGTATGGTTGCTGACATTTTTTTTTCTTTAGGCATAATACTTGTGATATGACCTGATGTTTTTTTGTAGGCTGGGAGACAGGATACCTCAGGTGGAGGCTATCGAACTTCCAAACCAAACTGCTGCTGAAATAAGTGCTGTGGTTGATCTTGAGACAAAAACCGTGGGTGAACTTATAGATCTTGATATCTGGCGCCATGAGGTGTGTTTTGTCACACCTTTGCATTTCGTTTGTTGCTCTGGTTTGTTTCGTTTGTTCTAAAATTTTAAATACCCTCTGATTAACCTCTTCTTTCAGCACACAAAGTTCTTCTGTACTGCGACGATCTTAAAGCTCAGTCCTTCACAGAGGTGGTGGTTCTTTTCTTGCAACACATGTCACAAATCAGCTGTTCCATATGGATCTGCATATAAGTGCTCTGGTCCGGCGTGTAGCGCCACTGAGGCATCGCCAAGGTAAATTCAGGTGGATTAATTGTGACTGCTTTTTTTGGAAAATGATGAACTGTGGATGGTAGTTTATTTAAACAACATCTGTTTCGTGTGCTACTGATTTAAGAAACATTTTGCTGCCCACATTATTCTGCTGCTGGTACCTAACTAAGATAGATGTACTACAAAGGGTACCTTTGCAGATAAAGAAATATGGAAGAATAGACGCTATACTACTTTCCATGATTCCATCAGTACAACCGTTTTAGCTGTGCTAACTTGCATACACTTAGGCATTGCATGTGCATTACAATTATACGTTGCAAATATGAAAAAACAGCTACCCTTGGTCTAAATAAAACGTTAGGTTTATCAGGAATGTTAATGTTTGCCATGTGCTTAATAGGTATCGCCTTTGCTACATCGGTGGTGATGGCCAGGATCAAATTGAGTTTGTGTTCTTCGATCGAGTGGGCAAAGAGCTCCTTGGTAAACCCCTCATTAGCATTCTACGTGCTGGTCACTCAAGTAGTACCCCTCTCGAGGATATTGTGAACTCCACCAGGGGAGATGCATCTGTTCCAAGGGAACTAGCTGCTATTGTTTCCACCAAGTACCGATTTGTTGTGCAAGTGACTTCTAAAAGCTTTGAGTCTGAATCTGTTAGACCATCCTACCAAGTCCAGAGGATTGATACAAACTTTGGGAAACAGCCACATTCTTCTGCTCTGAGAACTAAGCCTGCACTAACTGCATCATCGAGCCAGTCACCTGCTCGCCAGTCTCTTTTGATGATTGAGTCGCCGGGAGGACCACGCTCTCCCTCTAGCACTGTTTCTGCACTAGAAGATTCATTTGGCACAAATGTTAGTTACAGATTTACTCTTGTGAACAATACATTATGCATTTACATGTTTCTTAGTTACCTTTTACATTACTGACTTTCCCTTCTTGCCATTGCACCAGTCTGGCTATATTCCATCAGCCGAGAAAGCCCCTCCTTCCGTCAACAAGCTTCCAAGTCTTAGGTGCTTTTACCATCCCCTAAAGTTCTTCCCTATGATTTAATGCATTTTTTCTTAATAATATGTACTGGTTAACTGCCACAGGAAAAAAGATGCTTCACCTGTTTCAGCTGCACGAAAGGCTTTATTCATCGAAGATGCTGAACTTCAGGCTAAACAGGTGTTTTAACTCGATCTTACTCATGATCGAACTACCCAGCCATGTAGCCCATTCCCCTATCAGTAATAAGCTATATCAAGTCGCATGATCATGCTATTAATTATGAATTTTTATCTTAACATGTGAACTCTAGAGTACTGGTACCATGATTTCATGGCCCAACGCTATGCCTGTATTTTATTTTCTGTTGGTCTTTAATATGACATTTAGCTATTATATATACCTACTTCAGCAATGGCATATTTCTGAAGCCAATTTATACTACACCTCGGATTATCCTTTTGTATGGACATCAGCTTACTGTGCAACAACTTTTTAATTGGTTCTTGGCAATGGTTAACAGTATACATATCTATAACATTATCCAGGATACGTCAGTTGGTGCGGATGAGGTTAAAGGCCTGTCAACTGATGGTACCGGTGTGACGAATCAATTCCCGGCTAAGGTTCCAACTGATCTCAATGCAGCTTCCGAAAGTACAAAAAAATCTGAGATAGGTGAAGGGAAGCTGAAACTTATAGTTGCCCGTGACGCAACGACTGAAACGCTTAAAGAAGCTCCATCCCAAGAGACCGTTCCTGTGCCTACAGCGACAACTCCTACCGAACCAGAAATTGATCACAAGTACCTATAAGATATCTCTTGGATAGCCTTATTAATAGTATGGTTACCTTTGTCCTCTTCATTCACATATAGTTCTAACCTCTTCTTATCTTTGCACTATAGGCGCAAGCCGAAGAGTGGATCTGGTGCTCTGAGCAAGAAAAACAAGCCCTGAGAAACCATGCAGAGATACTGCTCTGTAAGCTCCAATCAAGCCATATCTACTGTTAGTTTAGCCCACATAAGAAACCCTCCATTAATTATGAACTTTGTAATTGCAGGTGAGACTTATTTTGCCTGTACAAAGTTCAAGTCCGTGACTGCCTGAACAAGTCGTGCTTCGGGATATTTTGGTTTCACCACCTAGGTCTTTGGTTGCTGAGTGTCTCATTGTTAATCAAGTTGAGACCAGCTACCTTTTACCTTTTCGAATTGTTGTTTGGTTACATGAATCTTATTAAGTGTTTGAGATCATGTTTCCCTATCCGCCTTACCAAACGATATGATCAAGACTTATGTATTTCGTACCAGTTACATATGTCTCTGTATTAAGTGCATCTAGATGGGACTTGAGTAGAGCCATCTCATGTTAAGTTAGTGTCTATGAATCTCTGTATATTATCTTTGTATGCTTGGGTACTACTCTGATAAGTAAGTTCATGTGTATGCTTGGCCTATCAATCTCTTAGGTTGTGGTTCTATGTTACGATGGTTGTTGCCTGTTCTGTGATAATGATTGCTGCATTTGAACATTTACTGTGTGTTCTAATATTGCACTGTGAAGCATTACATGGTTGCCGCTGCCTGTTATGTTTTAGGTTTAAGCGGTTCCTTGATCTTCATTTTTACCACCTTGGGAAAGACGTGCTGACAAGTGTGAGATGTGTGCACTGGCCAGTTTTACATGATAGTTGTAAAGATGCCTGAAATTTAATCATGTGCTACTAAATTTTAATTATTGCATGAGTTGATACTTAGCCTAGAGGCTTACTCAAATAAAGGTGTCCGCACTTGGCGTCTCCTTCAGAAACTCAGTATCAGTCTGTATGAAACGAACAAATACGCGTTCTAATAGAACGTACGAATTATAGAAACTTTAGTAAGACTTGCCACGTTTATTTTGTCCATTTTTTAAAAAGTGATCTGAGTCAAAATATGTTGATTGACACCATTCCAGAGTCTGGGTGAAATCTTTCGTCACTAAACAATATTTAAATTGGCCTTTTCTTGCTAATTTATGAAAAAATACTTGTGGAACAGTTGATACTATCAGTAGTATTTATTATAGTACTCATTCACATACGTAAATGACACTTCTATTATCTTAGTATATATCTACATGATAATCAATTGTGTTTTGCATGCAAATTCCATATTGGTTCACAAAAAATATCCTCACACTGCACGTACTGACCCGATACCCACCTCTACTCAGTGTAGACGGCCCATGAAATGCCCAGTAGCTAATCTTGGCCCATTAGGTGGTTCGACTGCTTGTGCTCAGTTCAGAAATAGAGGCTCTTTGACCTACGATGTCCATCTTCTTCCTCTGTTCCACGACTCGGCTAAATCGCGTCTCTACCCACTGCCATTCCCCAACTGAGCCGCCGCCGAGGCAACCGGCACCTCCCATGGGCACGGGGAGCTGATTTAACTCTGGTCAGGTCTGCCTACCGGAATTGAGAGGGCATTGGTTCCCATTGCATTTCCAGGTACCTGTTCTTTCTTAGATCTAATGTCATTCCTGTGAAATGTTTCGCTGTTGGTTCGTGCTAGGAATGTCTTGCCTGCTTCCTTACTTGCTTTTTTGTAAACAAGTTTATCTAGATGGAAAAGTATAGTCCACTCCATACTCTCGGCTCACCTGTTGAAAATGATATCATTTGTGTCCGAGTGACGCGACTCTGGTACCATCGTGGTGGTGATGATAGAGGAGCTATAAAGGATATTCACATGGTAGTTGTCGACCGTCAGGTACATTCTTGAAGTACCATTTCCCCATGTCATTTCGCTATTTGGAAAATCAGTTTCTTAGTGCCGATTTGCTTTCCTGTAGGGTGATGCTCTGCATGCATTTGTGCCACATGGTTTCCTAAAAAAGTTCATTGATGTTCTCCATGAAACAAATGTATATGAGATCAGCAAGTTTCTGTTGGTAAAAAAGCAGGAAGTCATGAGGCCGGTTGATGCCCCATTTGCTATTAAGATTTCGCATTCAACAGCTGTTCAGCTAAAAGAAGAATTATCAGGTGTTTTACCAGAGTGGGCGTACTCATTAACACCATTCTCGAACTTATCTGTGCCCACCGTAGAGCCAGGATGCTTGATTGGTATAGTGTTATACAATTGCTACTATTTCCATTGGCTATACTCTATATTTACGATCTTGATACCACGTGATAGCTAATAATTTGCTTATAATGTAGATGTCATTGGTACCATATGCAGTGTCTCGGATATTGAACACTTTAACCTTCCACAAAACAACGGTGTTTTGATTAAAAGGCACGTGCATCTCAGGGATCTTAGGTGTGTATTGTCAAACATGTTTTAGGTGCTTGGTTTGAGGATTTCAAATTAAAAGTTTCAACTCACTTAATTTTTCTTATGGTTTCAGTGGCCGTGAAATTAAAATTGTTCTGTGGGGTAATTGCGCATTACGTTTCAACGGGAATACTATTCGTGCTCTTGGTCAGACTGAATCAGCTGTTGCTATCTTTGTTGGAACTACCACCCAGGAATATGATGGTGCTTCTTCCTCTCTTAAATATCTGTTTTTACTTACAACATGACTGTCTTCTTTTGACACTTAAACTTACTGTTCTACTTTATTATTATGTAGGCGAGAGAGGTTTGGCTGGTATGGCTGCCTGTTCATGGTACATTAATGAAGACATTGTCGATATAAACATATTCCGTGCAAGGTATTAGAATAATAAGACTTAAGATGTTCCACAAAGCATGTGTTATTTACCTTTTCATATCCTCTATTTATGATGGTACCTCTATATACAGTTTGGAAGGAGTTATTCAACCCATTGCCCATGCTCCACTACCCCACACTTTGGCTCGCAGAACTCAAGTTGGCGATAACTGGCCAAAAAAACATGTTATTCAAATGGCTGCATTTAATCATTTCGAGAACAAGGTATTGCTTAATCTATAAAAGATATCATATTCACGTATTGTCTACGTATACGTATGGCTAATCAAGTGTATCCATTCACAGGCTTTTAAGTTCCGATGTACCGTCACGTTGTCGAGAGTTCACTCTAATAAACGGTGGTGGTACAGTGCTTGTCACCGCTGCCATCGTTTGGCTAGGCCAACCTCTGCAATTGAACATACACACACCTGCAGTGATTCGCGATGCCTATCAACCAATGCAGACATTACGTAAGTGACCTAATGGTCAAAACTCAAACTATATTGGTTGAGTATTCATTTGATATGCCTGGTTGCTAATTTTCATATACACGTCAAGTACAAGTTAATATTAAATATGCTAGACATTTAGGATCTTTGATACTGTAAGAGACATACTATTGTTAAAGTTTAAGATCAACTATTACTTTTACAACGATAGGTACTCTTTTTTTTTCGTAGATAGGTTTTTCCATAGTTTCTTATTCAGATTATACGAAACGACAAAATCACCGTTTTTTTTTTCTTTCTAGGTACTTTTTAACCATAGTTGGTTATGATCAAACGGATGAAGCTGAGTTTACCTTCTTTGGAGATCTCGCTGAACAAGTGACTGGAAATAGTATTTACCAGCTGATACGGAATAATCAACCCTCTGGGCCTCCGATAGTTAATGATGCAGTTGCCGCAAGCCGAGTACGGTTTCCACCACCGGAGGTCTCTAGAATCCTTGGTAACAGATACAGGTTGGTTGTGTGGGTGACCCAAGCAAGTTTCTTTAAGCCACAGACGACATTCATGGTTTCTAGGATTGAAGCTGTTATCCCAAGGGCTCGACGTCTGTCTTCGGTTGACACCATTATTCCTGCCACATCATGGAACATAGACACGCCAATGGCTGAACCAGTTTCTGAACCTGACCCTTTTACCCAGAATTCATCTGCCGATGAGCCTGGTCCTTCTGCCCATAATTCATTTGCCGCCGAACCTGGTCCTTCTAATCAAGTCAACGTTATTGAGGTTTCAGACAGCGAGTTTACTGCAGCGGCTCAGCGCGCTGATAATTACCGTCAGGTTAAAGAAAAACATCTGTCCATGCGTTTTGCTTGCGGAAGAAAAGAATTTGTTCCTTGCTAACAGATGCAACCGTTTCTTAACAATTTTGATTTCCATGTTTCAGAGAATTGTTAACAGAACACCTAAGGTGAAGGAGGAAACATCTGCTGGGTAAATCACTTGACAATGCATGCTTATTCTAAATCTTCAGATAATTAAATCAATCCTCCTTTAGAAAATGCTCACCCAGACTTCTCTGCTTTTTTAATTTACGATTGCAGGGGCGAGATAAAGACTGTACTAGGTATGGTTCTAACTGCTTAACATGTCATGCTCCTTTATTTTTTTTTTTATACTGCACCTCATTACAGTTGATATGTCTACTATGACCATCACAAGAACAGGAAACAATTATAAGTCAGTGTTTACCTGTTATGTTCCTTTGTTTTCTTAAAACAGGGAACAATTATAAGCCAGTGTTTAGTTCTGATGTGACGGCTCTGAATCGTAAAAAACGCAAACTGGTGCTTGATGGTAAGCACTCCAGTTCAAACACATGGATCTTACGATTTCTTCACTTTAATTCTCCACGGCCAATGATACGTGACTGCTGCTCCTTTGTAGGTCGCAGGGGGATGAATGGTGATGCTACACACCAGTAAAACAGACTTAAGTTACATGTACAAATGACTGTTTGTGACTATATCAGTAGCCTATGAGGTTATATTTTGGTTCTGTCGTCGTCTAGGTACTGGGTGCTAAATGTCTCATTGTTAATTATGCTGCTGAGACCAGCCGCCTCTGCCTTTTGTAGACTTAGTTTGGTGCGTGAAACTCAGAACGAGATCATATTTACCTATCCACCTTAGATCAGTGCAGTGATCTGGACCTATGTATTAAGTACTACTTAAATGTTGTATATATTATGGCTACCCATCTGCCTTAGGAGTGTCTAATCAAAATCTGAACAATTACCTATGTTTTCAATTGTGTGTTGTATTGTTTGGCTCTTTCCTGCCCAAACTAGATAGCTAAATTAATAAAACTTTACATGTGCTGTACCGCTGATAAAAAGAGCACACCGTATATGTGTTTTGCAAATGAAACAGGGAATTAAATTCATATTATCAAAGATAGAAGGAAAGTAGGTCTTGTTTCTGTTCGAGAATTCATGCCTATAATTCTTTCCTATTTCATTTATCCGTATCCTGTTAGTAACAAAAAGAAAACTACAGGAGGTTGTTACAACACAAGTTTAGTTCTCCATGCCAAGCACTCTGCCTTACTATTTATGTCACTAATGTACTCATTTACACTGGTTTACGATGAACCAAAGATCGTTTCAATGCCCTGCACAATACTGCTTGATCTTAATTGGAGAGGATGTTAAACCGTTCCTAGATTAATCGCTGTGTTTTAAAGTGAGTGATTACCATGTACATATTAGCTGTGGGTATGCGACTGAGGAGTTCTATTTTCTTTCGCCCACATGATTCTGTTTGTCCTCTAATTTATTAGTGTATTGTGATGAAGAAATAATTTTATTGTTTTCTTTTCCAAAAGAATATGAACCGTCTCTGATGAAGACCTATGCATTTAGTACTGCTTCCTTGTGATCAAAACTTATGTACTAAATGCGATCTGAGTTTCTATATTGCTTCCCTAATGTGTTTTATCGTTGGTTTGATCTTCCAGTTTCTTAAGATTTTTATTATATGATGTTCTGATTATTGATTTCACACGGTGCAAGATATCGCCTTCCAAATGTATAGACCTGTGATCAAACCCATATGGATATAGATATTCTTTTAACGATCTGTATAAACTGTGACAACCACGGGCAAGAAACTTAACGAACCGACAAACGCCGCGCGGCGGGCCGCGCCGTTCGAATCTAGTTTCTATACATATGGTATGGCGCAACCTTGGTTTTGGTGGGGTTCCGACGCTCCGGGGCCCCGCTTCGGCGAAACCCTGAATCCGCTGGAAAACCCTAACGTTT
The DNA here is from genome assembly GCA_947311845.1 of Poa pratensis. Classification (NCBI taxonomy): domain Eukaryota; kingdom Viridiplantae; phylum Streptophyta; class Magnoliopsida; order Poales; family Poaceae; genus Poa; species Poa pratensis. Next base: position 49,856,594 of record CAMZMU010000063.1, read on the forward strand.
TCGTCTACCCCCATAGACGTGCGTCGAAAGGGGGTAGGTCAGTGGACTTTTTTGCTTCGTTGTGTTAGGTTAGGCCATAGGAAGGTGAGAAACCAAAGTCTACCCCAAATCAACACAAGATTCCATCCGGTTCGCCCGAAAGGGGAGTTTTCACCACTAAGTGTAGGAACTCACTAGAGAGAAAGTGAAGCCGGTCACACCCCGGAGTAGGATATTGCATATTTACAAGACACAACACACTTGTATACATATGGTATGGCACAACCTTGGTTTGGGTGGGGTTCCGACGCTCCGGGGGCCCGCTTTGGCGAAACCTCGAATCCGCTGGAAAAACCCTAACATTTTCGTCTACCCCCATAGACGTGCGTCGAAAGGCGGTAGGCCAGTGGACTTTTTTGCTTGGTTGTGTTAGGTTAGGCCATAGGAAGGTGAGAAACCAAAGCCTACCCCAAATCAACACAAGATTCCATCCGGTTCGCACGAAAGGGGTGTTTTCACCTCTAAGTGCAGGAACTCACTAGAGAGAAAGTGTAGCCGGTCACACCCCGGAGTAGGATATTGCACATTTACAAGACACAACACACTAGCTTGTATACATATGGTATGGCACAACCTAGGTTTGGGTGGGGTTCCGACGCTCCGGGCCCCGCTTCGGCGAAACCCTGAATCCGCTGGAAAAAAACCCTAACGTTTTTGTCTACCCCCATAGACGTGCGTCAAAAGGGGGTAGGCCAGTGGATTTTTTTCTTGGTTGTGTTAGGTTAGTCCATAGGAAGGTGAGAAACCAAAGTCTACCCCAAATCAACACAAGATTCCATCCGGTTCGCCCGAAAGGGGAGTTTGCACCTCTAAGTGGAGGAACTCACTAGAGAGAAAGTGAAGCCGGTCACACCCCGGAGTAGGATATTGCACATTTACAAGACACAACACACTTGTATACATATGGTATGGCACAACCTAGGTTTGGGTGGGGTTCCGACGCTCCGGGGCCCCGCTTCGGCGAAACCCTGAATCCGCTGGAAAAACCCTAACGTTTTCGTCTACCCCCATAGACGTGCGTCGAAAGGGGGTAGGCCAGTGGACTTTTTTGCTTGGTTGTGTTAGGTTAGTCCATAGGAAGGTGAGAAACCAAAGTCTACGCCAAATCAACACAAGATTCCATCCGGTTCGCCCGAAAGGGGAGTTTTCACCACTAAGTGGAGGAACTCACTAGAGAGAAAGTGAAGCCGGTCACACCCCGGAGTAGGATATTGCACATTTACAAGACACAACACACTTGTATACATATGGTATGGCACAACCTTGGTTTGGGTGGGGTTCCGACGCTCCGGGGCCCGCTTCGGCGAAACCCCGAATCCGCTGGAAAAACCTTAACGTTTTCGTCTACCCCCATAGACTTGCGTCGAAAGGGGGTAGGCTAGTGGACTTTTTTGCTTGGTTGCGTTAGGTTAGGCCATAGGAAGGTGAGAAACCAAAGTCTACCCCAAATCAACACAAGATTCCATCCGGTTCGCACGAAAGGGGAGTTTTCACCTCTATGTGCAGGAACTCACTAGAGAGAAAGTGAAGCCGGTCACACCCCGGAGTAGGATATTGCACATTTACAAGACACAACACACTACTTGTATACATATGGTATGGCACAACCTAGGTTTGGGTGGGGTTCCGACGCTCCGGGGCTCCGCTTCGGCGAAGCCCTGAATCCGCTGGAAAAAACCCTAACGTTTTTGTCTACCCCCATACACGAGCGTCGAAAGGGGGTAGGCCAGTGGACTTTTTTGCTTGGTTGTGTTAGGTTAGGCCATAGGAAGGTGAGAAACCAAAGTCTACCCCAAATCAACACAAGATTCCATCCGGCTCGCCCGAAAGGGAGTTTTCACCTCTAAGTGGAGGAACTCACTAGAGAGAAAGTGAAGCCGGTCACACCCCGGAGTAGGATATTGCACATTTACAAGACACAACACACTTGTATACATATGGTATGGAACAACCTAGGTTTGGGTGGGGTTCCGACGCTCCGGGGCCCCGCTTCGGCGAAACCCTGAATCCGCTGGAAAAACCCTAACGTTTTCGTCTACCCCCATAGATGTGCGTCGAAAGTGGGTTGGCCAGTGGACTTTTTTGCTTGGTTGTGTTAGGTTAGGCCATAGGAAGGTGAGAAACCAAAGTCTACCCCAAATCAACACAAGATTCCATCCGGTTCGCCCGAAAGGGGAGTTTTCACCTCTATGTGCAGGAACTCACTAGAGAGAAAGTGAAGCCGTCACACCCGGAGTAGGATATTGCACATTTACAACACACAACACATTTGTATACATATGGTATGGCACAACCTTGGTTTTGGCGGGGTTCCGACGCTCCGGGGCCCCGCTTCGGCGAAACCCTGAATCCGCTGGAAAACCCTAACGTTTTCGTCTACCCCATAGACGTGCGTCGAAAGGGGTAGGCCAGTGGACTTTTTTGCTTCGTTGTGTTAGGTTAGGCCATAGGAAGGTGAGAAACCAAAGTCTACCCCAAATCAACACAAGATTCCATCCGGTTCGCCCGAAAGGGAGTTTTCACCCTAAGTGCAGGAACTCACTAGAGAGAAAGTGAAGCCGGTCACACCCCGGAGTAGGATATTGCACATTTACAAGACACAACACACCTGTATACATATGGTATGGCACAACCTTGGTTTGGGTGGGGTTCCGACGCTCCGGGGGCCCGCTTCGGCGAAACCCCGAATCCGCTGGAAAAACCCTAACGTTTTCGTCTACCCCCATAGACGTGCGTCGAAAGGGGGTAGGCCAGTGGACTTTTTTGCTTGGTTGTGTTAGGTTAGGCCATAGGAAGGTGAGAAACCAAAGTCTACCCCAAATCAACACAAGATTCCATCCGTTCGCCCGAAAGGGGAGTTTTCACCTCTAAGTGCAGGAACTCACTAGAGAGAAAGTGAAGCCGGTCACACCCCGGACTAGGATATTGCACATTTACAACACACAACACATTTCTATACATATGGTATGGCGCAACCTTGGTTTTGGTGGGTTCCGACGCTCCGGGGCCCCGCTTCGGCGAAACCCTGAATCCGCTGGAAAACCCTAACGTTTTCGTCTACCCCCATAGACGTGCGTCGAAAGGGGTAGGTCAGTGGACTTTTTTGCTTCGTTGTGTTAGGTTACGCCATAGGAAGGTGAGAAACCAAAGCCTACCCCAAATCAACACAAGATTCCATCCGGTTCGCACGAAAGGGGAGTTTTCACCTCTAAGTGCAGGAACTCACTAGAGAGAAAGTGAAGCCGGTCACACCCGGAGTAGGATATTGCACATTTACAAGACACAACACACTAGCTTGTATACATATGGTATGGCACAACCTAGGTTTGGGTGGGGTTCCGACGCTCCGGGGCCCCGCTTCGGCGAAACCCTGAATCCGCTGGAAAAAACCCTAACGTTTTTGTCTACCCCCATAGACGTGCGTCAAAAGGGGGTAGGCCAGTGGATTTTTTCTTGGTTGTGTTAGGTTAGTCAATAGGAAGGTGAGAAACCAAAGTCTACCCCAAATCAACACAAGATTCCATCCGGTTCGCCGAAAGGGGAGTTTTCACCTCTAAGTGGAGGAACTCACTAGAGAGAAAGTGAAGCCGGTCACACCCCGGAGTAGGATATTGCACATTTACAAGACACAACACACTTGTATACATATGGTATGGCACAACCTAGGTTTGGGTGGGTTCCGACGCTCCGGGGCCCCGCTTCGGCGAAACCCTGAATCCGCTGGAAAAACCCTAACGTTTTCGTCTACCCCATAGACGTGCGTCGAAAGGGGTAGGCCAGTGGACTTTTTTGCTTGGTTGTGTTAGGTTAGTCCATAGGAAGGTGAGAAACCAAAGTCTACGCCAAATCAACACAAGATTCCATCCGGTTCGCCCGAAAGGGGAGTTTTCACCACTAAGTGGAGGAACTCACTAGAGAGAAAGTGAAGCCGGTCACACCCCGGAGTAGGATATTGCACATTTACAAGACACAACACACTTGTATACATATGGTATGGCACAACCTTGGTTTGGGTGGGGTTCCGACGCTCCGGGGGCCCGCTTCGGCGAAACCCGAATCCGCTGGAATAACCTTAACGTTTTCGTCTACCCCCATAGACTGCGTCGAAAGGGGGTAGGCTAGTGGACTTTTTTGCTTGCTTGCGTTAGGTTAGGCCATAGGAAGGTGAGAAACCAAAGTCTACCCCAAATCAACACAAGATTCCATCCGGTTCGCACGAAAGGGGAGTTTTCACCTCTAAGTGCAGGAACTCACTAGAGAGAAAGTGAAGCCGGTCACACCCCGGAGTAGGATATTGCACATTTACAAGACACAACACACTAGCTTGTATACATATGGTATGGCACAACCTAGGTTTGGTGGGGTTCCGACGCTCCGGGGCCCCGCTTCGGCGAAACCCTGAATCCGCTGGAAAAACCCTAACGTTTTGTCTACCCCCATAGAGTGCGTCGAAAGGGGGTAGGCCAGTGGATTTTTTTGCTTGGTTGTGTTAGGTTAGCCATAGGAAGGTGAGAAACCAAAGTCTACCCCAAATCAACACAAGATTCCATCCGGTTCGCCCGAAAGGGGAGTTTTCACCACTAAGTGCAGGAACTCACTAGAGAGAAAGTGAAGCCGGTCACACACCCCGGAGTAGGATATTGCACATTTACAACACCTACACATTGTATACATATGGTATGGCACAACCTAGGTTTGGGTGGGGTTCCGACGCTCCGGGGCCCGCTTCGGCGAAACCCTGAATCCGCTGGAAAAAACCTAACGTTTTCGTCTACCCCCATAGACGTGCGTCGAAAGGGGGTTAGGCCAGTGGACTTTTTTGCTTGGTTGTGTTAGGTTAGTCCATAGGAAGGTGAGAAACCAAAGTCTACCCCAAATCAACACAAGATTCCATCCGGTTTGCCCGAAAGGGAGTTTTCACCACTAAGTGGCAGGAACTCACTAGAGAGAAAGTGAAGCCGGTCACACCCGAGTAGGATATTGCACATTTACAAGACACAACACACTTGTATACATATGGTATGCACAACCTTGGTTTGGGTGGGGTTCCGACGCTTCGGGGGCCCGCTTCGGCGAAACCTCGAATCCGCTGGAAAAACCCTAACGTTTTACGTCTACCCCCATAGACGTGCGTCGAAAGGCGGTAGTCCAGTGGACTTTTTTGCTTGGTGTGTTAGGTTAGGCCATAGGAAGGTGAGAAACCAAAGTCTACCCCAAATCAACACAAGATTCCATCCGGTTCCAACGAAAGGGAGTTTTCACCTCTAAGTGCAGGAACTCACTAGAGAGAAAGTGAAGCCGGTCACACCAGGAGTAGGATATTGCACATT
>CAMZMU010000063.1:49914587-50138752 GCA_947311845.1 Poa pratensis
TTTTTGCTTCGTTGTGTTAGGTTAGGCCATAGGAAGGTGAGAAACCAAAGTCTACCCCAAATCAACACAAGATTCCATCCGGTTCGCCGAAAGGGGAGTTTTCACCACTAAGTGCAGGAACTCACTAGAGAGAAAGTGAAGCCGGTCACACCCGGAGTAGGATATTGCACATTTACAAGACACAACACTTGTATACATATGGTATGGCACACCTTGGTTTGGGTGGGGTTCCGACGCTCCGGGGGCCCGCTTCGGCGAAACCTCGAATCCGCTGGAAAAAACCCTAACGTTTTCGTCTACCCCCATAGACGTGCGTCGAAAGGCGGTAGGCCAGTGGACTTTTTTGCTTGGTTGTGTTGGTTAGGCCATAGGAAGGTGAGAAACCAAAGTCTACCAAATCAACACAAGATTCCATCCGGTTCGCCCGAAAGGGGAGTTTTCACCTTTACGTGCAGGAACTCACTAGAGAGAAAGTGAAGCCGGTCACACCCCTGAGTAGGATATTGCACATTTACAACACCACAACAACTTGTATACATATGGTATGGCACACCTTGGTTTGGGTGGGTTCCGACGTCTGGGGCCCCGCTTCGGCGAAACCCTGAATCCGCTGGAAAAAACCCTAACGTTTTCGTCTACCCCCATAGATGTGCGTCGAAAGGGTTGGCCAGTGGACTTTTTTGCTTGGTTGTGTTAGGTTAGGCCATAGGAAGGTGAGAAAACCAAAGTCTACCCAAATCAACACAAGATTCCATCTGGTTCGCCCGAAAGGGGAGTTTTCACCTCTAAGTGCAGGAACTCACTAGAGAGAAAGTGAAGCGGTCACACCCCGGAGTAGGATATTGCATTTACAACACACAACACATTTGTATACATATGGTATGGCACAACCTTGGTTTTGGGGGGTTCCGACGCTCCGGGGCCCCGCTTCGGCAAAACCCTGAATCCGCTGGAAAACCCTAACGTTTTCGTCTACCCCCATAGACGTGCGTCGAAAGGGGGCAGGCCAGTGGACTTTTTTGCTTCGTTGTGTTAGGTTAGGCCATAGGAAGGTGAGAAACCAAAGTCTACCCCAAATCAACACAAGATTCCATCCGGTTCGCCCGAAAGGGGAGTTTTCACCACTAAGTGCAGGAACTCACTAGAGAGAAAGTGAAGCCGGTCACACCCCGGAGTAGGATATTGCACATTTACAACACACAACACATTTTTATACATATGGTATGGCACAACCTTGGTTTGGGTGGGGTTCCGACCCGGGGCCCCGCTTCGGCGAAACCCTGAATCCGATGGAAAAACCCTAACGTTTTCGTCTACCCCATAGACGTGCGTCGAATGGGGGTAGGCCAGTGGACTTTTTTGCTTGGTTGTGTTAGGTTAGGCCATAGGAAGGTGAGAAACCAAAGTCTACCCCAAATCAACACAAGATTCCATCCGGTTTCGCCCGAAAGGGGAGTTTTCACCTCTAAGTGCAGGAACTCACTAGAGAGAAAGTGAAGCCGGTCACACCCCGGAGTAGGATATTGCACATTTACAACACACAACACACTTGTATACATATGGTATGGCACAACCTTGGTTTGGGTGGGGTTCCGACGCTCCGGGGCCCCGCTTCGGCGAAACCCTGAATCCGCCGGAAAAATCCTAACGTTTTCGTCTACCCCCATAGACGTGCGTCGAAAGTGGGTAGGCCAGTGTACTTTTTTGCTTGGTTGTGTTAGGTTAGGCCATATGAAGTTGAGAAACCAAAGTCTACCCCAAATCAACACAAGATTCCATCCGGTTCGCCCGAAAGGGGAGTTTTCACCTCTAAGTGCAGGAACTCACTAGAGAGAAGTGAAGCCGGTCACACCCCGGAGTAGGATATTGCACATTTATAACACACAACACACTTGTATACATATGGTATGGCACAACCTTGGTTTTAGTGGGGTTCCGACGCTCCGGGGCCCCGCTTCGGCGAAACCCTGAATCCGCTGGAAAAACCCTAACGTTTTCGTCTACCCCCATAGACGTGCGTCGAAAGGGGGTAGTCCAGTGGACTTTTTTGCTTGGTTGTGTTAGGTTAGGCCATAGGAAGGTGAGAAACCAAAGTCTACCCCAAATCAACACAAGATTCCATCCGGTTCGCCCGAAAGGGGAGTTTTCACCTCTAAGTGCAGAACTCACTAGAGAGAAGTGAAGCGGTCACACCCGGAGTAGGATATTGCACATTTACAACACACAACACACTTGTATACATATGGTATGGCACAACCTTGGTTTGGGTGGGGTTCCGACGCTCCGGGGCCCGCTTCGGCGAAACCCTGAATCCGCTGGAAAAATCCTAATGTTTTCGTCTACCCCCATAGACGTGCGTCGAAAGGGGTAGGCCAGTGGACTTTTTTTTGCTTGGTTGTGTTCGGTTAGGCCATAGTTGAAATAAAAACACACATATACCCCAACTCTTGCGAAGATTCCCCCCGTTCGCTCGATGTGGGAGTTTCCAACTATATGCCCAAAACTCGCTAAGGAAACAATGATGCTCGTGAAGCCGGTCACACCACGGGGCAGGATAAATTGAGCCATATATTTAATATTTATGCTGTAGGTGTATATTACATGTGTTGTTTTATTTATTTTAATGTATATGTTGTAGGGTCGGGTTCCGGAAGACTCAAACCGTTATTTTATGCGGGTGGGATACCGTAATTGGGAGGGAAATGCTAGATCCAATATATATATAAATTATACCTACATTAAATATTATAGATCCAATTTATATATAAATTATACCTACATTAAATATTTCATAGAGAATAAATAAATCTAAATTAATTTATAATTAGTTAAAAAACAATTATACGCCGACGTCCTTTTATACGCCGACGGTAGCCGTCGACGTATCAGGGCAGCAAAAGTCCGCCCGTTTGAGCACCGTCAAGGATGGCGTTATATGCCGACGGCCCTTTGTACGCCGACGACAGCCGTCGGCCTATGTCGGGCTACGCCGACGGGGTTCGCTACGCCGACGGCCGCGTTCGTGGCTCCCCGATCTCGCCTTATACGCCGACGGCCCCGACATTTGGCCGTCGGCGTATAATCAGGCCGTCGGCGTCTTGTGCCTTTCCTGTAGTGTCAAAGTGTCTTTGTCCACGTCGTCTCTCCATTTTAAAATATTAAAAAATTATATTTACATGTTTTAAAAATTCTAAAAAAATTCTGGACATAGCCATGACATATCCAACAAGCATGCAAAATTACAATGCAAAAATTATTTGTAACATGGGCTACAAAAAAATGACAAAATCTGGTTAAATTTAGATACTTTGAAATATGCATACTCAAATCCACATTTTTTGTAATTTCCGTGTAGCTCAGAATACAAATTACTCCCTCCGTCCAGAAAAGGATGTCGCTAAAATGAATGTCTTTAGCGAAATACTTTTCCGGACGGAGCGAGTATTTAAAATTGATATTTTGCACGTTTGTGGGATACACATTGGCTACATGCAGAATTGTTTTCATTTTTTCTGAAAACTTTAATATGATTTTATTTTTTTTCAAAATATAGCAGGATCGCTGGAGCTCGGAGCCAGAAATCTCCACTATGTTATTGTTATATATTAAGATAAATTTTCATTGAAGAAATATATATTGATGTGAATAGGATATTCCTTTTCTTCGAAGCAAATACTTGAAATAGAAATCTGTTGGGACCCTCAAACAGTCAAACTTGGATATTATGAGAGATAGTGTGTCGACAGAATTCGAGACGGTGGTTGTACCCTCAAGCCACCAGAGTTCAAATTCTAGATTTGACATTGGTGTTTCTCATTTAAACGGAATATTCTTCAGTGAGAGGCGACGTTCCCGTCGACAGCGAGACGCCTGTGGTGACTTCGTCAATCTCAAGACCCGACCACCGGCTCAGTCTTTCGGAGATGCTCATAGGGGTAGGGTGTGCGTGCGTGTGTTCATAGGGATGAGTGTGTGCACATGTATGTAAGCGTCTGCGTTATACTATGTTTCGCGAAAAAAAAGAATTCGAGACGGGCCAAATTTATATGTGGACCTGGAGTCGACCGTATGGGTGTGCGTGCGTGTGTTCATAGGGATGAGTGTGTGCACATGTATGTAAGCGTCTGCGTTATACTATGTTTCGCGAAAAAAAAAGAATTCGAGACGGGCCAAATTTATATGTGGACCTGGAGTCGACCGTATGCAAGAACACAAATGTGTGCCCGATCATCCATGTAAGCAGAGCCTCGCGTCGCGGCCGACCGGCAGTTTCGAGAATTCAACTTGACTACTCGCAAGAATCCAGTGACCGTTGTGAGTCTGTGAGATACTTCCGTGGGGATGATGCCAATTAACAGCCCCATCCAGACTGCAACGTACACCCATTAAGCTTGATCGATCTACAAATGGCTAGCTGAGAGTGAGGCCTCAAAATATTATCTGGAGCAAAGAAAAGATGACAGACGGGTTCAGCTGGACACGCCCGTGAAATGAAGTTCAAATAAGCTACTGCATCACTCTGATATATCCAATAAAAATAGACTAAAGTCAAGTTTTGGTAGAAAAATAAGGTAAAAATGGGCGTATGTTTTTACCCCTGCCATAGCCGACCCATAGATAGTCATAGACCTCGCAAGCCGAGTGGATTTCCCGCAACTGATTGCGGCTGCAACTTGTATCCTGTACGTCCAGATCTACGTTGTGATCTGTGCCACCAACCTGTTTGAAAGATTTGAACTGCAATACAAATGGGGGAAATCGACTATACGGTCTGATCGTATGCTAGGAGGCCCACGAGGTTCAGAGCATTGGAAAGTACCAATCGTCGTTCGCTCCTGACCTAGCCGCCGCTAGCGATCAGGAGGTGATCTTCTTCCACCGATCTCCACCGGCGAACCTGCTGGTCCCCTCTCCTTCCGTCTGCTGCTCCCACTAGTAGGAAAACCCAATTCTATGGAAGCTTATTCTGTGGCGCACCTATAGCCGTGCGCCACAGAATAAGCTTCTGTGGCGCACCTGTGCAGATGCGCCACAGAATACTCTTATTCTGTGGCGCATTATTTACTTGTGCGCCACAAAATAAGATTATTCTGTGGCGCACTGGAAGAGGTGCGCCACAGAATATGCGCGGGCCCCACACCCACGCGAGGGTCAGTCACTTTGGGCTTTATTCTGTGGCGCAGCCATGCCCATGCGCCACAGAATAAGCTTATTCTGTGGCGCAGCAGGGCGCATGCGCCACAGAATACGCGTATTCTGTAGCGCACCAGCTAGGTGCGCCACAGAAGTTTTTGACTTAGACAAATTTCGCACGGCCGCGCCCGGCCGTCTCCTTCCTCTCTATTCCTCTCTCTCTCCACGCGCACGAAACCGCCCCCGCCGTCGCCGAACTCGCCCTCGCCGGCCGCCCCCTCCCAACCCTGCGCGTGACCTCGCCGCCGGCAGCCCGCGACCTCCCCTACGCCGCCCAACTCCCCCGCCGTCGCCGAACTCGCCTCTCCGCCCCCACCTCGACGCCTCGACGCCGACCGCCCCCACCTCGACGCCGCCGTCTGGACACGGCGCAACGCCCTCGACACCGCCGCCGTCGCACCAAAGGTGACCCCTCCTCCTCCCCTGGTCTCCTTCTTCCTTCCCTCTCCCTCCCTCCCCTTCACACCTGCAAGGTGTTTGTGAAAATGCCCGAGGTGCTCGGTTTTGTGTTTTGCCCGAGGAAGGCCGGCTTGGTCGGCGGGGATGGTCTGGTCGGTCTTCATGGTGACCATCCGCACGGTGTCGGACATGGCCGGCCTCGAGTCCGGGAACGGCTGCATGCAGAGCGGCGCGATCTGGCACACCTGCATCGCCTCCTTCTCCTCGAACCCCTCGCCGCCCTGCACCTTGCCGTCCACCAGCTCCAGCTCCAATCCATCGTCTAGACCAACGGCGGAGCTTCACGGGGGCGAAAAGGGCGGTCGCCCCCCCAGCAAAAACCAATATTTTTACTACCCTGTAGTATGTTCCACCAGTCCAGCCCATAAGAACCATACGTTCTTTTTTTTCAACCTGGAAGCGTCGTGTACTCATGTGCGAGAGCACAGAGCAGCGAGACGAACAGGTTTCTTGCTGTCTCTCGTCTCTCTGGCTCACAAACTTGGGCGGCGACTGAGCATGGGGATGGGGCTGTGGCCTGTGTGCGTGACCAGCCGCCGGCAGCGGGGGGCGACGGCGGCAGTTAGCCGGAAGCCGGAGTACTTTTTTTTATGCGCCTCCTTTTGGCCGTCAGCAGCAAGAAGTAGATCGCGCCCCTGCTCTCAGTCAGTAAATGAAATATCCACTGTCCATGTTCAGCCCCCTCTCTTGTTGCTTGAATTTGAACAGCAAGCTAATGTAGATCAGGTGCATCAAACTCAAACAAATGAAGTTCTATTCTGTCCACCATTTAGTATCTAGATTCTTTTGTTTTTAGAGTAGATTTAGTTTAGGCTTGCTTGCTTGCTTGCTTGCAAGTGCTAGCTAGGTTAATTTATCTTGTTGTATTTTTGAAATGCACTTCATTTGTAAACTAATATATTGTTTTTCCGTATATATGCAGGAAGTTGGGAAGGACCTAGCTCAACGTTGTTCTCTTTCTTTTTGAGGTGAGATGCGAAAAAGAGCTCCGACCATCGTGTCGTGGAGTTGTGTTTTTTTTAAATTTGGAAATGGTTGCAGGTACCCCCGAGAGGCCCTTGAGATTGCCGGAACGTCGATTAACTTCCGTTCCGGCAATTTCGGGTACTCCATATGTCCCTTTTTTAGCAAAGGTCATGCCGAATTTTTTCGTGAAATTTGGCATGACTTTGCTAAAAATAGGACATATGGGGTATTGCGACTAATGCATGGGCCGGGGTATCTTAGTACTTAGTTAGGTGTTTTTTTTCTCTTATATTTGTCATACTAACTTTTTGCCTCTTTTTAATGCAGTTCAAACATGTCGGGCGACGCAGCTAAGCGCATGAGCATCGAAGAGCAAGCAAGAGTACAGAACATGGACTTTTGGCCCGACGATATGAGGGACGAAGCCGCGGTCACTAGTGGCGACGAGGCTGAGAGCATCAACGGGAGGTCCGGGATCCCGACCCCGAGTACCACGAAGAAGGTGGTGAGGATGACACCTCAGGAGATGGTGGCGACCACACGACCACTGGCGATGACCGCACCGATGGCGACCACACGGAACCCGGCGACAGCAACCCGGCCGCTAAGAAGAAGAAGCGGAGGGCAAGGACTAAACCGCGTAAAGTGCAGTCGGTGGACAATGTCACGGACGTGATCACGGAGGTCAGTCCAAGTGGCATGCCGTTGGAGCCTAAGCACGTTGCACGAGGGTACAGCATGCAACTAGGGTGCATCATCCGAGAAGGCGTGTCGATCAACACGTCTGACATTAGAAGCGAAGAGAATGCGGCTTTGCTCGAACACCTGCTCAGGAGGGTTCACCAACGATACACCTTCCCGAACCCTAAACCCAAAAATGTGGATAATTACGCCACCACGAAGATGAGCACCGCCTTGAGCAGCTGGAAATGCCGGGTGAAGGCGAAGATTCATAATAAGAAGAGCTGGGAGGAGATTAGTATAGGCGAGCCTCACATCACCTTAGAAGAGTTCGAGGTATTTAAGGACTTTTTAAATTCTGAGGTGTGTACAAGATGGACCGAGTGGGGGAAGGAAATGCGGAAGAGGAACTTAGGTAACCACCGTTTGGGAAGCGGCGGTTACAAATCCAAACAACCCACTTGGGACAAGGAGGACGCAGAAATAAGAAAACGTGGGCTGGACAACCCATGGGATAAATTCACAGACGAGCAGACCAGGAACTTTGTCCGGTCCCGCTACTATCTCAACTGGGAAACTGGGGAGTTCGTTACCGATCACGACGATGTGAAGCAATTCCAGCAAAATCTAGTAAGTGAATTTAAATACCACAGATATCTCAAAGTCCATTGCGTTGATCTCAAATTTCTAAGTGTGTTCACCTTTGTGTGCAGGAGGACGAGTTGAAGGCTGAGGCTGAGGCCGGCCAGTCGTCGTCCCAGGGTGAGAGGGAAGTGTGGGACACTACTTTCAACCGGGCGATGAACGTTGCAAAGGGAAGGGACAAGTTGGCGCCGCCGACATCAGCTGGCCGTGTGTCAGGCTATGGTACGAGCGTGAAGTTCACGGAGTACTACAGCTCGGACGGCGCCGGCGAGAAGAAAAAGAGGAAGAGGACGTCCAAGAATGAGGATAGAGCCGAGGTTGAGCGGCTGAAGGCGGAGCTGGAGGAGCTGAAGAAGAACACCGTTGACAAGCAGGAGGTGCAAAAGCTAGTCCGAGAAGGCATCCACCAGATGATGCCCCCGCAGATAGTGGAGGGGTTCGCTGCCTGGATGGCGGGAGGTCAACAGGGGCCGATACACGTGCCCAGCTTCTCCGGCAGCAACTCCACCATGAACCGGTCGCCGAGCGACATCATCGTGACCCCGCCGCCCATGGCCCCTTTGGTCACACCGGCGCTGCCTACCGCACCGGCACGCGAGAAGAAAACTCCGGCCGCCGCTGGCACCGGCGCCCGTGTCTCGACGGAAGCCGAGCTGGACGCCGTCACCAAGGTTACTAATTAGTTAGTCTGCGTCGTCTTCTGTATAACTATGTCTGCTTCGATCGATGACTGTATTAATCATACAAATGCATATGTTGCTTAATTTCATTATAGGAAACGCCTTGTATGCTCCTGCATAGGGTAGGCGACGAGTTGAAGGAAGTTGCTACGGGCCTTATCCTAAAAACAGGCAGCGAACTAATGCACCACGCTCCAGTGGACAAGGGTTTTATGAAGGTCAAGGTAGTCACGGTGCCGCATATGTACAAACACATGGACCCCCCCGTTCAACCTCGAGGAGCCGATGAACACGTGGTCCTTGGAGAGTGCTGAATGGGTCTCGCTATGGCCGAAGACCCAGATTCGTCTTGGGGGGGGTATTATTGATGAGGGCCCAAGACGCAACACCGGCGCCACCTCAAAGTTCCGGCGGGACGCTCCTATCCGTCCCCCGAAGAAGCCTGCAGCCGTCGCCACCACCACCAACCGCCAGAAGCAACTGTTGGTAGGCTCTCAACCACAACCGGTGCAATTGGGCTCCGAACCACAACCGGTGCAATTAGCAGGCAACGCCTCTGCACCTCAACGTATTGGTGGCAACGACGACGACGACGATGATGATCTTATCGACGTCGATGGCTTCCTCAACACTGGCGCCGAAGACGCCGACGGATTCATGCGTCCCGTGGATCTCGAACCACCCTTCCGTGCCCACGCCGATCAACCTGCTCGTCTCAATGCAGTCACGCAGCGCCTGGACTTCCAGGGTTTATCTCAAGAGACACCTCCAGCAGCCGGCGCTGCAGCTCAAGACAAACCGGCTACCGGCGTTTTCTCCCCTGGCACGATTGCGAAATCGGTTGCAGAGGGGCTTCGTGGGCAGCCATGGAGCAATAAGCCCAGGAGGCCCCCCAAGAAGATGCCAAAGGGATCAAAGGGCGCCTCTGCGAGCCAGCCACCTAAGATGCCAAAGGGATCAAAGGGCGCCTCTGCGAGCCAGCCAACTCCTATGATTATCCAGGGTCGTGAAGACACCATACCACCCCCTCCGGACAAATCGGCGCACATGGTTCATGAAGCTGGAAAACCGATAGTGCCTCCGGAGATGACCCACCTCGCAACTCCAGCAATGATCTCTTTGAGCGCTTCTATCTCTATGCTAGAGGGGTTTCTTCTAAAAGACAGGGATCCAAATTACCCGGCGTTCACTGTCCAAGTGCCAAAGGAAGAAGGCGGGTTGGTGGTCGTCGGTGAACACCCCGCGGATCTGTTCTTCGTAGCATACGAGGACGTGTTCAATCTATTTAACCAGCAGCGGCTCAACTATAACTTGGTCCGCCTATACGCGCTCAATGAGGCCATGACTATCCACAGAGATAATCTCTCGCACGTCGCGGTAGCGGATCCCTACTACATGCGTGACAGCCAGCTGGTGCAAGGATCTGTGACACGGACCAGCGCAGTTGAGTACCTCGAGAGGTTCATGTTGCAAAACCAGCAAAAGAATTGCCTTCTTGTGCCTTTCTTTCCCGAGTAAGTACACATCCGCTCGCCGCCGTGTCTTGTGCCTTTCCGAGTTCAATGCATGCATGTTTCTGATCATCATCATTTAAATTGTGTTGAGCAGGGACAAGTACTGCGTCCTCATCATCCTACACCCGAGCCATTACCATGCCACTTATTTTGACTCAGGTAGTAGTACTACGAAAAGGTATGCCAACATAATTGATGTCCTCAATCAAGCTCTTCACGGCTACCACCAAAAGGGAGGCGTCTTCGAAAGCACCGTGCAACCACAATTAATTGATAATAAGTTGCGCCGGTTCAAGCATATCACCGAGTTCTCTTGCCTCAAGGAGCAGTCGGGCAGCGAGATGGATGCCTTCTACGCCCTCCGTCATATTAACATGATTATCCGAGATGGAGCGCAATGTGGTTTGCCATCTGCTTTACAAACATGGGTCGAATATGACAGACGCAAGTCCGATATGGATCTTAGAAAAGACTTCCAATGCATCAAGACCAAGTTATCGGAAGTCATCGTCGGAAATGTTATCACAGCAGGGGGGACCTTCCATTGCTCCCGACGAGGTAGATAGGATGTATTATAAAAGAAAACCTTACACATGCACACATACATACTCTATTTTATCCACTTAGATGAATAAATCATGCATGCATACTCTATTGATATTATTAACCAATATATATATCTATCTCCATCTACAGGGTTGCATCAGAGAGAAATCGAAGAACGCCTAAAGTTGCAGAAGGACAACAGGGCGTGGATGACGAAGAAAGACGGCAAACCATTCCCGCGCCGCTCGCACCGCTCGCTACATGAGATCGTCGTGCTCCCGCTTTTGCTCACCGTCAACGCCGAGATGTAATCTATTCGATCCTAGTGTAGGCGGTGAACACTTCATTTGTAACGTGTGCAACGATCGATTAACTTTTGTATATATCTCAACACTTGTGTAAAACTTCGGCACTTTTGTATCAACTTGTGATGAGACATATATTAGTAATGTGTTTGTTTTGATATATGTATCTGTGAAAATATATCCCTGTTTCTGTTATATCTGTGTAAATATGAAATATACATGTATTCTGGTATTATACTGGTATTTGTATTCTGGTAATATACGGGTACAATACGGCACAGTAATTCTGTGGCGCACCCAGAACTATTCTGTGGCGCACCCTATTCTGTGGCGCATGGTGAGTGGGGTGCGCCACAGAATAGTTATTCTGTGGCGCACCAGGCTGGGTGCGCCACAGAATAGCCACTATTCTGTGGCGCACCTGGTGGTGCGCCACAGAATAGCTTATTTAGTGGCGACTATTCTGTGGCGCACCACCCATGCGCCACAGAATAGAAAAATGGTGCGCCACAGAATAGCTTTTCTGTACTAGTGTCCGGCGGCGGGAGGGAGGGGGGATCCGGGTTTCTCCGTTCTATAGTTAGGTTTTGGCTTTGTTGGTCGTGGTGCGTCGTTGGGTGGTGGGAGCGACGCCCGGGCAAATAAATCTGCCTCAACTCTATTCCCACACCGACGTTGTCCTTCATGGCGGCGTCTCAGAGTTGGTGGCATCGTGTGCTTGCCGATCTTTCAGGTCGGTGGCGTCGTGTGCTTGCCGATCTTTCAGGTCGGTGGCTTTAGGGTTCATGGATGGTGTCGGCGAGGCGGCGGCGGCGACTCCATCAAATTGGTTTTTCCTCCTATTCTGTCCCCGTTGCTGCGGCGTTGTCTCCGGCGCCATGGTGGAGCAGAGAGGATTCGTCCAGAAGTACGTGCAGACGGTGGTCTGCACTGGTGACAGTTGGAAGATGGTGCACCTCGTGCTGGGTGCGTGGTTGGAGGCTGACGGTTCTGGTTCCCTACTCCGACGTCGTCGTGCGGGGGTGTGATGCACCTAAAATGCATCTACTTTTCCAAGCACTTTGCTTCATAATTTGCTCCGTAATCTTCCCATATTTGAATAAAACTGCTGAATCTGACGCTATTTTAGCAAAGTCTTCTTTCTGGTTGTTTTTGCAGGAAATTAAATCGGAGAAAAATACCACGTCATTTTTTATGGAAAAGAAGGACATCGTGCAAAAGACGGACTCGAGGAGGCACACGAGGCCCAAAAGAGTGGGCCCCACGTGGTCAGATTCCTTGGCCGCGTGGGCCCACCCATCTGGAGCCTCGGGCACCGCCTCTCCCTCGGTCTTCCGCGTACCCCTTCATATATACGAAAAAGTGGACGCCCTAGGAGGAGAGGAGTTTTCGCGAAACAGAGCGCCGCCACCACCACGATCTTCGTTTTCGGAGACAGATTGATCCAGGATTTCTCCCCGGAGGAGAGATCCGGAGGCCGTCTTCACCGCCATCTTCACCGCCTTCATCTCCATCGACCATGAGCTCCTTCACCATCACCATGTGTGAGTAGTCCGCTGTAGGCACATGAGGTGGATGGGGATTGGATGAGATTAATCATGTAATGGTACCCGTTGTTCTAGATCCTAGGGGTTTATCTTGAAGATACTTTTGTATTGTGTTGATGCACTTATGCTATGTTTAATGCTTGCTACTAGGCCCGAGTGGCATGATTTTAGTACTGAACTTATTTTGCCCCATCATATATTTGAGTTTGGTATCTATCTGCAAAGTGTATTACCTGCTATTATGTTGAAACTGCGAACCCTAAAAGTGACAGGTAGGGAAAACAAGGGGAGATGTATTAGTTTGAGGATTCTATGTGTTCATGAAGTGTTAATGTGTTGTTCCGGGCTATTCGAAAGGGTAGACCTTAATTACCTGTAGTTCCAAGTTGGCCCCGGTGAAATGGGCAGGTAGGACAATAGATGTTGTGCAAATTCTCTTGGTTAGTACGCACAACTATTTATGGAACACATACCTACATATATCGGAGTTAGAGATAAGTCATATTGCTACTTATATCTTATTATATGAACAATCTTATTCATGCAACACCCCGCTGTCACCTCGTGCCTACGTTTTAAATCACTGAGTTACACTTTCACTTTTCCGGTGAAAACTGGGAAACCCTTGTTACTACTGCTGTTTTATTTTGCTTGCTTGAATCACCTTACTGCCATCACTATTACTGCTGCAAGTTTATTGATATACAGGTGTGGTTGAGAGTGACGCCTCAATTGCCAAAGTCTTATTGGTATTCTTGTGTTCCCATCGAGTCGAACTATAAATTTGGGTAATACTTCCCAACGAAGATTTCAGCGATCCCCTATACTTGTGGGCATCAAGACATTTTCTGGCGCCGTTGCCGGTGAACCTAGCTTTATTGGTAAGACCACTTGTTATCATTTATTTGCTGAACTTTCTTTTTCCTAACCATGGGAAAGGAAAAGATTACTCTGAAGGAACTGATCAGGCCTTCAACTACTCGTAGAGGTACGAACTTGCTAAGTAGGCCAAACTTTTCACCTAATGCCGTTTCTGCTGTTGTTCCTAAGAAAAAAGGAAAAGTTCTATCTAGTTCACCATTGTCTAAGATGTCTACTAGTACTGAAAATGATTTAATATGTGGTAGCATAGACAAAGAAGTGACACCTGAAACATCTGAGACAACTGAAACACCTGAATTTCCTGAATCATCTATTATTGAAAATGTGGAGTCTGATTTGGAAGATAATGAGTCTTGTGATGATGAATATGAAACTTCTTATTGTGAGGAAGAAGATGCAATTGCTATGACTTTTATGGATTCGAATCTTGATAAATTGGATAAACTTGATAGCAATAAAAATTCTTCTCTTGCTGATTATTTTCCTGTTGCTAAGAAAATGAATGCTCCAGCTATTAAAATTAAAGATAAGATTATGAGTTTAGTGTTGATCCCGAAATAATTAAAAAGGCTGAGAAGTTTAAGTTTAATGGGAGAGACAATGAATTTCCTTTTGAACATATTGCTGTTTTGCATGATTTGTCTGCTTTATTTGGTAAAGATGAGATTCACCAACGCTATTATTTCTTAAAGTTGTTTCCTTTTACCTTGGGAGGAGATGCTAAAACTTGGTATAATAGTTTAGAACCTGGATCTATTACTAGCAAAGAAGAATGCTTGCAATTATTCTATAATAAATATTTCCCTGCTAATAAGATTCATGGTTTAACTATTGAGATTAGCAAATTTTCGCAGAAAGAAAAAGAGGATCTACCCCAAGCATGGGGGAGATACCGTAAGTTGGTTAGGAAATGTCCTACACATGGCTTCAAGAGTAATGAAATACTTGATATATTTTACAATGGACTAACTAAAAATACTAGAGACTATCTTGATAGTATTGTAGGGAATATTTTCAGGAAAGGACCATTGATGAAGCAACCGAATTATTGGAGACTATCTCTAGGAATTATGAAGATTGGAATATTGAAGTGATAAATGAAAAAGAAGTATTCCCAGAGAAGAAAGGAGGTATTCTTAAATTAAATGATGAACAAATAAAAGTAGCTGCCAAGGATATTGAAGAGAAGGGAATTAAAACCTCTCATCTCAAGGAACTATCTGAAATGGGTGTTAAACTTCCTATTGATAAACCATGTTTTCCAATCCAAGTTAATTCTATTAGCTCTATGGAAGGTAATGAAAAGGTAACACCTCCTATTGATGTATCCTATTTAACGATTTTGCTTATAACCATAATCCTGAGGAGCATAGTATTAGAATGAGTATTATGGAAAACTCTCATAAGATTAAATTTCTTCGTGAAAGTTTAAATGCTAGTGTAGAAGAAGTTAGAAGAATTATTAAACACTATGAGATGATGAATAATCAAGTTGAACAAATGGTTTCTCTTCAAAATAAATTGTATGAAAATCTTATCACTAGTACAGACGACACATCGGATACCCCTCTATGGCAACGGCAAGAGTTAGGCGACGAAAAAATGAGCTCCGCGCGCTTCCGCGAGTGCGCGCGCGCTAGTCAGTCGATGGGCCCGACACAATGGTAACGGAGGCTGAAAAGATCTCCGTTGCTCATATATAGGCAACGGAGGAAAGAATATCTCCGTTGCTGATATTTCCACATCAGAAACGGAGATCGATCTATCTCCGTTTCCCATGTGAAGGCACATTAAGCGGTGCCGGTATTAATATCTCCCACTCCAGTACTGTATCTCACTCTCACTCTCAGTCTCACTCTCCCCGGTTCCTAACCCTAGCCGCACACGCTCTCCTCCTACTTCACCCATAGATGGCGAACCCCTCCGGCGCTGACGGAAGTCAGGATGGAGCATCTTCCTCCTCCCACCCTCCGAGGCGCAGCCCGGATCTCCCCTACAACTGGGGCGAGATCCCCGGCGACTGCGGTCGCGAGTTCATTCTGAGCCGTCAAATCCCATACGGATCCACGGCGGCGGCGACCACCGACGCCCGGATCTCGTCCTCATCGTTTGAGCGCGAGCGCGCCGAGGGTGTCATTCGGTCTCCTCCTCTCTCGCGCCTCCTTTGAGGACTAGGATCTGGAGGTCGGTCTCCTCCTCTCTCGCCTCCTTTGAGCGCGAGCGCGCCGAGGGTGTCATTCGGGCGTCTGCGATGCAGAGAGCTATCCGCATCTCCGCCGCCGAGCACGCGATAGAAGCCGCCGAGGATGCGTTGTTCCAGACGCGGCTCCGGGCGGCCATAGACCGCTCTCTTCTCCCTGGCCAGGGCCCTGGGCCAGATGCGGCGGCGGCAGCGGTGGCGGCGGCGGAGGAGGAGGATGAGGAGGAGGCGGAGGAGGACGCTCCGGTGTTCGAGCAGGATGAGGTCTCCTCTGACGTCTCCTCTGGCAGTGGCTCCGGCGCCGACGCCTGGGACGCAATCCGCGACGGAAAGCGACCCCGCCTCGCCTAAGATAAATGTCCGCTCTGTTAGCTACTTATTTAGCTCGGTTTGCTCTGTTAGTTAGCTCTGTTCAGCTATGTATTTGCTATGTTAGCTACTTATTTAGCTCGGTTTGTTTTGTTTAGCCATGTATTTGCTATGTTAGCTACTTATTTAGCTCGGTTTGCTCTGTTAGTTAGCTCTGTTCAGCTATGTATTTGCTATGTTAGCTACTTATTTAGCTCGGTTTGCTTTGTTTAGCTATGTATTTGCTATGTTAGCTACTTATTTAGCTCGGTTTGCTCTGTTAGTTAGCTCTGTTCAGCTATGTATTTGCTATGTTAGCTACTTATTTAGCTCGGTTTGCTTTGTTTAGCTATGTATTTGCTATGTTAGCTACTTATTTAGCTCAGTTTGCTCTGTTAGTTAGCTCTGTTCAGCTATGTATTTGCTATGTTAGCTACTTATTTAGCTCGGTTTGCTTTGTTTAGCTATGTATTTGCTATGTTAGCTACTTATTTAGCTCGGTTTGCTCTGTTAGTTAGCTCTGTTCAGCTATGTATTTGCTATGTTAGCTACTTATTGAGCTCGGTTTGCTTTGTTTAGCTATGTATTTGCTATGTTAGCTACTTATTTAGCTCAGTTTGCTCTGTTAGTTAGCTCTGTTCAGCTATGTATTTGCTATGTTAGCTACTTATTTAGCTCGGTTTGCTTTGTTTAGCTATGTATTTGCTATGTTAGCTACTTATTTAGCTCGGTTTGCTTTGTTTAGCTATGTATTTGCTATGTTAGCTACTTATTTAGCTCAGTTTGCTATGTTAGTTAGCTCTGTTCAGCTATGTATTTGCTATGTTAGCTACTTATTTAGCTCGGTTTGCTTTGTTTAGCTATGTATTTGCTATGTTAGCTACTTATTTAGTTCGGTTTGCTCTGTTAGTTAGCTCTGTTCAGCTATGTATTTGCTATGTTAGCTACTTATTTAGCTCGGGTTGCTCTGTTAGTTAGCTCTGTTCAGCTATGTATTTGCTATGTTAGCTACTTATTTAGCTTGGTTTGCTCTGTTAGTTAGCTCTTCAGCTATGTATTTAGCTCGGTTTGCTTTGTTTACTGCTTATTGGCTCTGTTTATTAGCTTTGTTTGCTGTTTTTAACAAAGAATATTCGTTGTTTCAAGGGCTTGGTGGATGCTTGGTGACGATGTTGCTGCCGTGAAGACCTAGGAGCGGGGCTCCATACACGGTGCCGTCACCAGGAGCAGTACATTTTGCGCAGCAGGAAAGACAGTAGATGTTCATCTGGCGGCCGTGAAGACATAGGAGCAGAGCTCCAGCCACGCGCACTGATGAACTTTTGTAAAGCAGGGCGTACATTAATACGGTGACGACCGGGCGGCCGTCTAGTCGCATGGAGCGGGGCTCCATCGACGGCACAGCCCGTCACCGTGTTTTTTTTGTTTTCCTGTAACCCTTATTAGAAACGGTTATTAGCAAAACTCCGTGTCTAATGTTAAATACATCAGAAACGGTTTATCTCCTCCGTTGCCATTGTGAGGCTTCACATCAGTGACAGAGGCGGGGACACGGACCCTTTCTCCGTTGCCGAAGGGGTTTTTGGCCCGTTTCTGATGTGTCGTTCTGTACTAGTGTATTGAGAAGAAACAGGTTTGTGAAGTTAATACTAGAGGTGGTGCAAGTACTCAGGATCCTGATTTTCCTGAAGACCATCCTAAGAGAAAAGAGCAAGAGGCTCTCAAGAAGAAATCTTCTGCAGGAAAATCTCCCAATGGAAACAAAGATATTGATGATTCTCAAGAGCAAGATAAGGATATTTCTATTTCTGATGCTGAGACTGAAGATAATAATAATCAAGAAGAGGAATCATCTACACCTGAAGAACAACATGAAGCTGAAAATCTTGAAGAACCTGAACCTCCTGAAAAAGACCTTCAACCATCTATTGATAAGAATAAAAAAAGAAGCATCCAAATCAGCAAAAGGTAAAGAGAGGGATCCATGGGTACAAAGGCCCATACCATATCCCCAAGAGGTAATGAAATCTCTAGATGATGCTAGGTTTGAGAAATTTCTTGATTGATTAAAACTTTATATTTGCAAATCCCTCTTGTTGATGCTATGAAAATTCCTCCTTATTCGAAATATATGAAGGATATTGTCACTAATAAAAGAAAGATACCTAATGATGCAATTACTGCTATGCTTGCTAATTATTCATTTGAGGGGAAATTGCCTGAAAAACGTGGAGATCCCGGTATTCCAACTATTCCTTGTCATATTAAAGATACTTATGTGAACTATGCATTATGTGATTTAGGAGCTGGTGTTAGTGTTATGCCTTTTTCTTTATATAAGAAACTTAACCTAAACAAATTGGTTCCAACTGAAGTGTCATTGCAAATGGCTGATAAATCAACTGCTAAGCCTATTGGGATATGTGAGGACGATGTTCCTATCTCTATTGCTAATGTGGTAATACCTACAGACTTTGTTATATTAGAAATGCCTGAAGATGATAATTTATCTATTATTCTTGGAAGACCCTTTTTAAACACTGCAGGAGCTGTGATAAATTGTACTGAGAGCAAAGTGACATTCAATGTCAAAGGAAATGAGCATACCATCTATTTTCCCAAGAAGAATCCTGTTACAATGATAAACAAGAGTGTGAATTCTATTCAAAGGAATACTATTATGATTCGAAGCTTTGAAATTGCACTACCACCTCCTGTACCAAAATATGCTACCTTGATGATTGGAACCATTCCAATCACAATTGAGGTATCCTGAACTTCTTCTTTATATATATAAAATAAGAATCATTTATGTTATCCTTTACATATTATTAATGAGACTTGATCAACCTCATTACTAATGTGGAAATGATGCAAACTTGATTCCCATAAAAATTTGCATTGCATTTTTAATTTTATTTGTCTTAGAACTTTAGAATATTTGCATAAACATAATTATTTCAGAAGTCCAGAAATTCCAGAATATGAACTTTGAAAAATTCTCTTCAGAATTTTTTTTTGAAAAATTCCAGAAAAATTTGGGGTTAAGTTATTTTACCAGTGGGACCAGCAGCAAAAGTGGGGGCCCAAAGGGCCACCAGGGACCAAAATGGGGTACCCCACGCGGCCAGATTCCTTGGCCGCGTGGGACCCACCATTTTGACCCACCGGTGGAATTAGGTGAGCAGCCAGTGCCCATCTCCTCACCCTCGACAGAAAACCACCTCCAGGTATTTTTCCCAA
Source organism: Poa pratensis (assembly GCA_947311845.1). Classification (NCBI taxonomy): domain Eukaryota; kingdom Viridiplantae; phylum Streptophyta; class Magnoliopsida; order Poales; family Poaceae; genus Poa; species Poa pratensis. Next base: position 49,933,797 of record CAMZMU010000063.1, read on the forward strand.
ATTTTCCCGAGCTCCCTCTTCCTGCCATCTTCGATCTCCCAAGTTTGAGCAGATTTTTCAAATCTGTTTGGTGGAATTACTCCTTGGTATGTGACTCCTCCGCCCATCCAATTACTTTTTGTTCTTATGCTTTATTTATGAAGTATTTTGCTGTACAATGTGTCAACTAATACGCTTGAGAAACCCATTGACGAGGGGTAGACTCATCAAGACCCATGGTTAAGGTCCCTAGGTTATGAATATGGGGGAGAGAACGTGGTAGAGCTGGAAGTATCGTCGGCTGACAAGCAGGGCAAAGGTTTTACCCAGGTTCAGGGCCCTCGTGTGGAGGTAACACCCCTACGTCCTGCCTGTCTGTTATTGCTTTGTGAATATGATGGTTACAAGAGTCCCGGCGAGATGTCGATCTCGCTAGGGTTTTGGTGGCTCTGAAAGTACGTGGTCTGGTTCGAAGGCCCTCCCAGTCCTTAAATAATAGGCTGGGTCTCGGGTGTTCGTGACCGACTCAATTTACAAGTAAGGAAACTCTAAACCGACTATTGCTTCGCCAAACTTGGAGGATACTCCATCTTCGTGGGCCTCCCTTCATGGGCTTCATGTAGGCTCTGATAGTTGGGCCTAGTCGATGCGTGCACCAGGTACCCTCATGGTAGGGTACCCGATAGGCATACCCATGTCAGTAGCCCCCGAGTACTTGTCTGGTTCGAAGAGTCGGGCATGGACTCATACATCATGCACGTTATACTTTTTACATCTGTATTTAGAATTCTTATGAAATAGCACATGTTGGCTATGTCGAGTGTTTCATCGACTATGAGTTTTTGCTTATGATAGTCAAGGGATATTAGCTTAGCAGGCCCGGCACACACGACGGATCGGGGCCAGTTAACTACCATTTGTGGCAAAACCATACTAGCTTTCAATCAAACTCGAGTCCCCGGACTCGAATCTGGAACAAACTGGACAGACTCGAAATAGCCGTTGAGGTCTTACGGAATCGAACTGCAGTATAATTTTGAATCAACCCAACGCGTCCGTCGGGGATAATTCATCATGTCTGCTGACACGGAAAATTTAAGGATAACGCTGCTGGAGCGGTCCTTAGCCCAGCTCGACTGATCGGTGGGTCTTACCTTTGCACTATGCATGCAGCATCCAAGGATCGTCGGATCAACTCGGGAATATTTTAAGTGTGATTTTTGCTTATGAACTTAGTCGAATGTTACGTCGACTGACACTTTTGCCATTATTCTATCGGGTGCGCGACAGCGCTCCCGATGGGAGTAGCCCCCGAGATTGTGCTTTATTGCTTGCAATGGAGGATAATCTCAAAATCTTTTACCCTGCACATTTTAGTCAAAGAAATTTTTTGATACGCTCCCGATGGGAGTACGATGCTGCAGTCGAAAGAATTTCGACTGGCCTCTATGACCTTTGCTAAAGAACCAACCGAGACTTATGCGAGAGACCACCCGAAGATATCATCGAGTGACTTTTATGCCAGTTGTGAAAGAGAGAACAACGTCAGCAATGACGCATTTTGCGACTGCTATCTCTGACAATCGGTGGCGTGCTTGGAGAGGCTTTGATAAGACGTGACCCTGTTTTGTGGGCCCGTTTCTGCAGAGCTGACCAGGGATGACGCCGCGTGGACTTGATTTGACCGTTCTGGCGCGATTTTCACGGGGCGTGATGATGGTTTCCTGGATTCTCGTGCGTAGTGGGCGGAGTGGCCGCCGACGGTTGCTCTCCGGGGCTGCCACGTGTATGGCCAGATTTCGCGCGGAGCGTATGCCTTTGTTTTGACGGTTGCGATCGTTTTGCGATCTGCGGTAAATAGTGGAGACAACGCTGGCAGAATTTTTTACTTGCCAGTTGCCTTTTTGCGCCGCCCCTCGTCTCATCGTCTTCCTCGCGCCCACCTCCATTGCTCTGCGCCCAAGCTCTCTGCTCCACCCTCATCCATCGTTGCAATGGCGAAAGGTGGAGACTCCAAGCGTGGTGCCGCCGCCGCTGCCGCGACCGATGCGGCCAAGGGCAAGAAGTCTGTGGCGGGTACATCTGCATCCGCCGCGCTGAAGAAGGGCAGCGGGGACTGGGCGAAGTCCACCATCAAGGACGCCCATTTGGTCAAGTTCCGCGAGCAGGGGTATCTGCCACCCGCGGAGCAGCTCGCCGTCCGCGCGCCGTCGCCCAAGGAGGTACTCCCCGAACCACGCGCCAACGAGCGTGTTTGTTTTGCGTAGTTTTTGCCTAGGGGCTTTTCGCTTCCCCTCCACGATTTCGTTCGTGGTCTTCTTTTTGCCTACGGGGTGCAGATCCATGATCTCACCCCAAATGGCATTATGCATATCGCGTGTTTCATCACACTGTGCGAGTGCTTCCTCGGCGTCGCTCCCAGCTGGGCGCTGTGGAAAGCCATCTTCATGGTACGGCCGAACAGAGGAGGTGGTCGCACCTACCCCGTCGGCGGCTGTGGAATCCAGGTGCGCAGCGACACCCGCTACTTCCGCCTGAAGACCGTCGACTCCGCCCAAGGCTGGAGGAAGGGGTGGTTTTATGCGGCTGTCGAGCAGGATGCAGCCGCCCCTTTCTCGACTGCTGCTTTCACCAAGACCAAGGCGTGGGATCACCAACTCTCAGCCGAAGAAATGGAGGAGGCAAGCCCTTTGCTGGCTCGGATCGGAGGCATGCTGGATAAGGTCACAGGCATCCATTTGATTGCCACCTTTGTGAAGAGGCGGGTGTGGCCACTCCGTGCCCGAGCGCACCCCATGTGGGAGTTTGAGGGCGCGGGTGACTCCACTCGGATGAGCCCAGAGGAGCTATCGAAGAACGAGCTTGTGAATCACGTGCGGCACATCACCAACTTGACGAGAGGTGACAAATGCGACGTCGACTGTCCCATTGAGCCGTATGGGGCGGAAAACCCTTTGCCTGAGGTATGTCTGCATTTTAAGAGTTTGCCACTCGTATGCTATGTGTTTGTTCGATTTCGCTTCTGACTTTGCAATTTATGATGTATGCGATGCAGGACCACTCGACTGCCACCTCTCTACCCCCTCTGCCAGAAAATGGTGAGACTGAAGAAACTCAGGTGCTAGTGGTGGACCCGAAAAGGGATCAGTCGCCCATCCCTTCTGCCACCACTTCCATGCGGAGGAGGTCGATCAGGACGCAGCGGAAGAGGTCCAATCTGAGGAAAAGGCCACCGCTGACCAAGAAGTCGACACCGCGCCACCAAAGCGTCGTCGACTGGCCAAGAAGGCGCCAGCTGCTGTGAGTTCACCCGCGAGGGGGCAGGGCTTGGAGGATGACGAGGAATCAGGCTCACCACCTGTTTTCCAAGCCGCTCCTTTGCGTGCGTGCTCAACAAGCTCAACTCTTCCTCTTCAGTCGAGTGGTACCCCAGCCTTTGGGGGACCAATTTTTGGCGACTCCGAAGAGGAGGAAGATGAGGAGCACAGGTATGTGTTTGATTGAGTATGATATGAGAATTTTGTGCTGTCACATATTTGTGCTGACCATCTTTTTGCCTTGTTGTGTTGCTCACAGCGCTGAGAACAATCAGCCTGGGACTCCTCCAGTCGAGAATGTTCCAACCCTGGAGCACTCGAATTCTGCACCGACTGGAAACGAGACTGTCCAGCCAATGGCCACTGATGCTGTCACTGAAACGGCCAAGGTGACAGCCCCAGAGGTCGGGATATCAGTCGCGACTCCTGAACCGTGGATGAACCACGTAAGTACATTTTTGCCTGACCCGTTTGACTTGGGACTGTGAGAGTTAGAATTGTTGCTGAATTCGTGTGCTTGTAGCCCTTCTATCATACCTTGGCAGATTCTTCCAAGGCTTATGTCCAGGTGGAGCAGGAGAGGGATACCATGCGCGCCGAGCTAGAGCGGCTCAGTCGTGAGTTCTCCTTTTTGCTTTTGTTTTGCTAAATTTCTTTTTGCAATGCTTGATTTTGTCGAGTATTTGAATGCACGTTTATTTTGCTGGGCCAGGCGAGAAGAAGGAGCTAGAAGATGCACTCGCCGCGCAGCGCGAAGAGTCGAAGAAAGAACTGGCTGCCGCCACCAACTCAGCCGCTGCACGCGAGCGAGGATATGCTGACCAGCTCGCGGCACTCGCGCAGGCCATGGGAGGTGAATAATCTTTTCTCCTTTTGATATGATGATATAACTGTCGAGTGTCATGAAATGACTTTTGCCCTTTTTTATGAATTATGCAGAAGCTGTTGGCGCACCGGCTTCTGCGGACGTGGCGAGTGACGATCTTTCGCTGGAACAGGCTGTGGGCGGCTTAGGCGCCCTATGCAACCAGGCGAAAGAAGCACTCGCCAAATCGACGAGCACACTTGGCGCTGTATACCAGGTGGTGTTCCCGACTGGCGTAGTGCCGTCAATGGTGGATGACTTCGCCGACGTGTTTGGCCCCGGGACGTCCACCATGGCGGGTTTCGCTCGCGCCAACACGGTACGCGGATCCGAGTCCACCATCAAGCTTCTTATGGGACATGGGATAGATTGCGACTATGAGGCAGCACTGTCTGCGTTCCCTCGGAAGCCAGATGGGAAGCCCATTTCTCTGAAGGGGGTGAGCGGAGCCGCCGCGCGACTGGCCGAGGTTTTTCTGAACACCATGGAGCGCCGGGCACTCGAGACTGCCAATCGTCTGCTTAGGAAATAGAATCCTTAGGTTTAGGGTAGCTGTACCCTTTTGCTTTTTTATGCCTTGTAATGATACCTTCTGAACTGCGCGAGTCTGCGCTTTGTTTGTGTGACCTTGTTTATGCAAACAGTCTTTTGCTAATGCCTTTCACTCGAAGAGTTGTATGCTTATGACATGAGTTTTAGCTTCTGACACAAACTTTGTGTTTGTGATTATGATCTTTGAACAGTCACGAGAACCTGCTACTGTGACTAGTTCCTCGCAGGCTCCAATCACCACCCGATCCCAGGGTCAATTGGTAAATGATGCCAAGGTGATGGAGTATATGAAGGCCAAATTTGTGAGAATGGAGCAAGAACTGAAGGACGCCCAGACTGAGCTGAATCGATTGAGGGCGAGACCCGCGTTGGCCACCCAACGCGAGGAATATGTGCTCGGGGAGATGGATCTTGTGAACAGGCAACTCGAGTGTAAGTGCGAATCTTGCTCTGTTTACAAGCTTTTTGCGTAGCTATTGTCCTTTTAATCTGACTGGTGCGCCCGTGTTTGTAGGCTTTGTCGACAATTTCCAGGCTGAAAAGATTCGCGTGGAAGGGCGTCTGGATAGCGTGGTTGACGACCCTACGACTGGGCGTCAACATTTTTGGCTTGATAGGTACCATGCCCGCATACTCGCCACCTTGAAGGATCGCGTCTGGCGAAGTGCTGAACTGCTGGAGTTATGCCGGGCAGCGTTTATTCGCTTGAACGAGACTCTTTTTCCTGCGGGGCCACAACCACAAGGGATTCGTGCTTTGTTGAACATCTTCCGTCAAACAAATCCCATTCGAGAGTTGCTGTCTCAGAGACTTGTGATTGGAGCCAACGCTGCAATGGCGTATATGAGGAGTCGAAAACCAAGGTTGGTGTTGCGGACACCTGCAGCCGGAGAAGTTCTCGAACAAAGAGACCTGGATGACACAATCCGAGCTGCGGAGACACTAATCGAGTGCACTCGCGAACAGCTTTGTGGTCTCGAGCTGCCCGTAAAGGACGAGCCTGAGGATTAGAATAGCTTGCAAGTCCAATTTTTGTATAGGGGGCAGCCCCCGAGTGTAATTTTTGACTCTTTGTATATTGTATAGTTTGTATACTTTGATTTTTTGTCAAGCCCCCGAGTCAGTCGAGCGGGGTTTGTGAAATATGGGTTGGTTGTGAACCAATGACTGTGCAGCCCCGAGTATTCGTGTCGTGGTGGTGTCACGGCAGATGCCATAGGATGGCTTAAGTTGGGGGCTCGCTAGGACGTTGGGGGATCCGGGGAGGGTGTGCGCGCTCAAGAAGCACGCATGAAGAACAACCAAGAACTCACAAGAACAAGCAAGAACAAACCAAACCAAGAACAACCAAAGCACACCAAGATGTACCCTGCTTCGGGGCCCTCTTGAGGAGGTAACACCCCTACTGCAGCACTAGCCTACTCTCTTATATCTCAAAGGGAACAAGTACAAGTGCTCCTCGAGCTGTATGAAGCAACAATGGTGAGAGCTCTAAGAGGAAGATGGAACAGGGGGAAATGAGGCCTCTCCTTCGTCGTCCTCGCACTGGAGGATGTAGTGGTCTACTTATACACTAACCGGTTTACCTTTTTGCCCCTGGCCGGAGATGATAATGGCATTGCCAAGAGGAAAAGGACAAGCCTCTGCCCCTGTCAATCCAACGGCCGGACTGTCAGGCCTATCTTGCCCCTTCGGGCAATGGCAGCTGTAGCCCACCGGGTCTAGGTCACATCCTCTTTCCCGAATTGGCCGAGTCAGCTCCTAGGTTGCTGCGCTCCCAGGAATCCCGTGGCTTGACCTGGCTGTCAAGTCCTAGCAGGCCTATCTTGCCTCTTCAGGCAATGGCAGGCGTAGCCCCGGGTCTAGGCCATCCCTTTCCCGAATTGGCCGAGTCAGCTCCTAGGTTGCTGCGCTCCCAGGAATCCCGTGTCTTCTGAGCCTCGGGCAGGAGGCCTGCAGGACCCGTGAACTTTACTGACATTACTCGGCCCCTGTGCATTATCCGACATTACTGGTAAGCCGGGTTCTTCCAGGCAACCCGGCTAGCTGAGCCGGATCTCTTCCAGGCAACCCGGCTAGTCGAGCCGGGTCTCTTCCTCTGATCCGGCTAGACTTTGCCTGATGCCTCTTGGTCTCTTCCTGTCTTTAAATATGGTCCGGTCCGAGTGATCCGGTTTGTGAGACCCGGATTGACTTTCCATTCCACCTCTTTGCCCTACCCGGGGGCAACTCCCCGACAGTAGTCCCCGAAGCTGGTGCGGTCCTACAGCCTCGGATGAAGGGCCGTAGCAGGTTAAAAACCAACGCCTTTAACCGAATTCCATATCACCCAATCTTGTCTCAGGATTTCCTGGGACACTTGGCAGGGAATCTCTGCACAAAGCCTCATAATCCGGGTCTCTGATTTGACATGTCACTGACAACATATTATCCGGATCCATCAGGTACTTGAGTGTTTTTGACTAAATGACCCGCCTCCTCGGTTTCTGTGCTGACCGGCACACTTGATCCGCAGCACCGCTTCCAATTCTATGATCCACCGTGTGCTTGAAATACACGGCCACAGCTACGACCGCAAAGTTTTGGTTCACACCTGATCCAGCCACACCCCGGAAATCGTGCGGTAGTGCGCCCGTTACCATCTAGGGGCTATAAATAGGGGTGCGGGGTTCCTCTTCTTCTTCCCCGCACCTCCCACTTCGAGAACTCCAACCGCGCCGTCGACGCCGCCGCGATCTCGCCCTTGCGACCTTGCCGCGCCGGAGACCTCGACAACATCGGAGAAAACTCGCCGGAGCCGCGCACCGCGCCGCAGCCGCCGTTTCTCCACCGCGCTTCTTCTTCGCCGCACCACAACCGTGAGTTCCTCTTCTTCCGGCCATGGCGACCTCGAGCGAGTTCTTCTTTCGCCGTGAACTTGCACTGCTCTCCCTAGATTCACTAGCAAATGAGTCCATTGCCTCGCCTTAGTGCATTGCCTAGATCTCCTTTCTAGGTTTTGCGCTAGATTGCCCCAGATCGGCTTGCCACTTCATGAACAGTTCCATCTTATTTTTACTCGGGATTTCATCTCTTTTTTACTGCTGCGGTAGATCTTTCGTAACCCTAGATCCTTACAAAAAGGTGTTTTTAGTTACTAGCCGAATCACTTCTCCGCAGTAATCGGGCAACTCTATCCGGGATATCCTTTACCGAATCCCTTAACAGCTGATTCGGTTATACCTTATCCGACTTGTTCTAGATGATATTCCACATCTTCTAACTCGGCTATGTCCGATTTCTTGCAGGACTGATTCGGATATGCCGAAGCTTCCCCCCGGCAGCTGGGAGGGCTCTGATGTCACCAACGATGACTTGGAATGGCTGCGGAGCACCCGGCGTATAACATCTAACGTTATATGCCGAAAACCGGGGAAGGAACTCCAACCGGTCATCCAACCGGGTGAACGCGTTGTATTTCTGGCGCACTTCGAGCGCGGATTCGGACTCCCAGCGAGTGACTTCTTCCGGAGATTCCTAGATTTCTTCGGCCTGCAGCCTCACCACCTTCCGGCTAACTCCTTTGTCTCCTATCTGCTTTTACCTCCTTTATGGAGGGATATCTCGGTCTCTGGCCGACTATCGAAACCTGGGCGAAGTATTTCCACCTCCGGAAACATACTATCCCGGGTAGTGACCCGAAGGTGATGACCGCCTGTGGTGCGTCAGCATTACCCCGAGGACGGGCTCCATCTTTCCCCGGATCACTGGCCTGGATACTTGCAAGAAATGGCAAAGTCCTTCTCTACGTGAAGAGCGCTGAAGGCCATGATGCCTCAATCTGCCCGAGTTCAAGATCGAGCCCCCGACAGCCGAACTGAATTTCAATATGATCCGGCTGACGCTCTCGCGGAGCTTCAAATCGTACACCAAACTCTAGAGGATTTTCTGGAGAAGGGCCTGCTCTCGGACGATCTCCTCCGAGCCTTCGTCTCTCGCCGTGTCAGTCCTTTACAACAACGTCAGCACAAGATTTGCCATATGAGCGGTCTGCTAGATCCTACCCGGATCAGCAAACATGACCTCACCAGAGCTTCCGTCAGGAGACGGGTAAACGCTATTGCCTTCACCGAGATGTCGGATAAGTGGAAATGGGGCGTGGAGCCGTTCCACCGAGACGCACTTCCACCTCAGGTTAGTTCATCATCCCCGGATTAACCCATACTCCACCAAAATGCCATTGGACTAATCCGGATCTGCCTTGATTCTACTGCAGCTGTTCGACCGCCAGATCACCGAAGATGGAGATCTTTCCACCAAGGTGTGGGCACGGGACCGCAGCCCGCTGCGCGAAGGCGAAGAGGATGCGGATACGGACGATTATTTGCCGATTCCGCGCGCCAAGCCTATCCGCAAGGGTAAGCAACCGTCTATTTACAACCTTTCCGAGGATGAAGATGATGATTGCTGGATCCTGGATCCTATTGATCCCATTCCGATTTCATGGTCACCACCTTGTGTTCCAGCCAAACCGGATGCTCAAGGGACATCTCGGAAACACCCTGACGCGTCCGGATCAGATGCCCCTCCAGCCAAGAGAATGAAGAAAACTGTCTCCAAACCGAATCGGCTGAAGGCCATGCCTACTACCAAGGGGTAATGCCAATTTTATTTGCTTTCTTCTTTTATTACCCGAGTCATCTTTATCCGAGTTAACTGTTTTATTTTACTCTATGCAGTGACGTCCTTGTCACCGAACAAACCCATTCATCCATCCTTTCTCCCATTCCTCCACTGGATACGGCCATGGAGCACCAGTCTCCTAAAAAGGCTGCCACCTCTCCCGCGCGTGCCACAACTGCCAAAACTCCCCCGCCGGATCTCGTCCCAGAGTCGGTTATTGACCTGGAGAGTGAGGAAATCTCGGGTTCGACCCGAGATTCAACTTGGCCACGTCCTCTGAAGGAGTTGGAGAAGGAGAAAGCCAAGACTTCGGCTAAGACATTGACTAAGCCGGATCCTCTCCCTACCGCCAAGGCTCTGAATCAAGAGCAGCAGAAGAAGAAGAAACTGCAGCAGCAGCAACCTCTCGAGAAGCAGCAGAAACAGAAACAGGAAGCATCTAAACCACCCCAGCAAGCGTCACAGAACCAACCTAAGCAGTCAGACCCTGCCAAGACCTCGAGCGCATCACCTCTGCCTAAGCCGACTCCGGTTTCTTTTGGCACAACTCCAACAACCTCGGATAAGCAGATGGTCGCTAGTAAACCGGTTTCCGCCGCTCCATCAGTGACTCGGGTGCATGATCAGCTCTCTGAGGCGATTACTCGTGCCCGACTTAGCGGCCAGGTCTTGCCGAATCTCCGCACTCCGGGCGGCGACAAACTCGGCTCCGCAGAGGAATTTGTTAAGGCTTGGAACGCTGCGGACCTTGCCGAAGGCTCTTCTACAACAGCATCGCCACATCCGGCTGGGCCTAGCCGGATGTTTCAATCTCTACACTCTGTGCAGGCCTCGGTTACTGAAGCTAACCGGGTCTTCGAGGTAACAAAGCCGAATCTCGCTTTTAATTCACCATGATCACTCTATACTATCCCCAGTCCCCGAGATTCGGGTCGAATGACTGATACTCCTCGAGTAAGAAAGTCATCCGGCTTGAATCTCTAACATTTGATCATAGACTTTGTGCTAGCCAAACAAAAAATCGTGGGACTTCCAGTCCCCGAGTCTCTTTTCAAATTGATTCGGTCAACTTTCTTTTTTATTAATCTCGGGCCTCCAGTCCCCGAGATTCGTTTTGGCTTCACGCTGTTAGTCTCGGGTGCCAGTCCCCGAGACTCTTTTTACGCCATTAACTCCTCTTCTTTCAGGAAACCACAACTGCTCGCAGCCGGATCTTTAAACAGCTAGTCCTGCAGCACCAGGCCCTCCAAGCTTCCTTTGATGCGCAAAGTGAGGAGATGAAAAAGAAAGATCAGGAGCACAAGCGCGCTTTATCGGAGGAGAAGTCAGAAGTGACCGGCTCCTGCGGGAGCTTGACCGAGTTGGAAAAGTGAAGGACAAGCTCAAAAAGACCGGGATACGCTGCAGAGGGAGAAAGACTCGATCCAGAAGGAGCGAGATACTTTCAAAGCCGGGATTGAGAAGCGGGCTGAATTGGACAAGAAAATCCAAACGCACGTTGCAGCCGCTGAGGCCGAAGCTCAAGCGGCGAAAGATGATCTGGCTGCTCACCAGGCGATCAGCGCGAAATGGCTTGCTGATCTCGCTATCCTCAATGAAGACATGGATCGTAAGCTTGCCGAATCCCTTTTTCCCTTCTGCTCTTATCCGCCTCATAATTTTTATTCCTTCTCGTCTAACTCAGTGTTAGCTCATCTATATGTAGGAGAGTTTACCAGCATCCGGTTTCAAGCCGCCAAAGCTGTGAGAGATGCCCGAGCTGAGAGGGCTAAGATTGCTGGGGCCCCTCTGCCAGAGACGTGGGATATTGAAGACCACATTACTGCACTGAAAGCTCGGATTGCTCCTTTAAAGGAGTCCCACACTGCTCTGTTCAATGCTAGTCTCAAAGCCCACCAAGTTCTGTTTCCTGAAGTTCGGCAAGCCCAGTCAGCGGACGAGCTAATCAAAGACCTGGATCAGGCAGAGACCCGGCTAAGGCAGTGGAGATCTTCGTCCGCCCGCGCTGGTGCTGACGCAGGTTTGCTATTCATCATGTCTTGGTATGAGCTCATTGATCTTGCCAAGTACGCTCCCTTCGCCAGGGTTCTTCATGGGCTTCAGATCCAGACCGGATCAAGATCCGTGAGGAAGCTGCTAACTTTATGGCCGAATTCGCCAACACCAAGCATCTTGATCTGCAAGCTCCGATCTACTCGGATGGGGAAGATTCTGAAGAGGAGGAATCAGATGATGCCTCACTTGACGACTACGCCGAGTCTGAGGCCGACTCTGGTGATTCGGCTGACTTCGCCGAACAACCTGCAGCTTGCGACTCGGCCAAGACCTCCAAGATGCCAGCCAGTGATTCGGCTGACACTGCCGAACAAGCTGTAATCCAAACTTCCAAGACGTCATCCACTGATTCGGCTAAGGCCACAGAGCAAATCACCGCCAAGACGTCAGTTGATCCGGATGTTTCCGAATCTGCCAAGCCCTCAAGCTCTCCGTCCAAAGTCATTCCTGCAAGTGAGGACCCTATCTCAACCGAGGTTCCTCCATCATCCGAGTCCATCCCTGCAACCGAGACGCCTGCAGCCTAGGCTTCGTCCTGATTTATCTTAATGAAAAAACGTTAAATCCCCGGTATGCCGGGAGCAGATGTAATATACAATTTTAAGTTCCTTCGAGACTATTTCTATTTTGCTTAACATGATCCGGACCAGGTTTATGTTGGATCATTTTAAACCGAGTCCCCGAGTGTGTTTTCTTGTTTACTATTTTTACCGGATCTTTGCTCTTGTCTACCTTTTAGGTGTTTGACAGTCGAGTCACAAGATAGGAAACATAGCATACAATACTTGAACATTCGAGTTTTGGTTTAGAATCATCTAACATAAACAAGAAAGAAATAACAGGGGTTAGTAAACGACATGTGCCGAATCGGTTTCGGACCGAGTCCCCGAGTCCATTTTCATGTTTCCCATATTCTCCACCTCTGCTCTTGACTACCATTTTGGTGTTTGTCAGTCGAGTCACGAGATCAACAACACAGCATACATTACTTGAATTTTGGGACGAAGTTCAAAACAATTCGACACATGAACGGTATGGACAAAACAGTAGTAAAAAACACATGCATAAGAACAAGGCAGTCCCCGAGTCCAGACTCGGATTGCCGAAATTTCATTCATGATAAACTGAGATACATACATTGCACCCTTAAGAGTAAAAGGGTCGAAGCAGAGCTACATTCCAGGGTCGCTTGGTTTCCTCTCCGGGTCTGTCCAGGCCATCCTTCCTTTGTTCCTGTGCATCTACAAGGTAGTACGAGTCATTGTGCATAGCCTTGCTCACAATGAATGGTCCCTCCCATGGAGGTGATAACTTATGTCGACCCTTGCTGCGCTGCACCAGCCTTAGTACTAGATCTCCTTCATGAAATACACGAGGGCTGATCTTCCGACTATGATAACGTCGGAGACCCTGCTGATATACTGCTGTCCGAGACAGGGCCAATTCCCTTGCTTCCTCTAGCAGATCCACTGCATCTTCCCGAGCCTCTTTTGCCTCGGTTTCCGTATACATTGTCACCCTTGGTGCATCATATTCTATGTCAGTGGGTAGCACTGCTTCTGCCCCATATACCAGAAAAAATGGCGTATAGCCAGTTGACCTATTCGGCGTGGTCCTTAGACCCCATAGTACTGATGGTATTTCATCTATCCAGCACCCCGGAGTCTTTACCAGGGGTTCTATTAACCGGGCTTTTATCCCAGCTAATACCAACGCATTTGATCTTTCCACCTGTCCATTGGACTCTGGGTGTGCCACTGAGGCTATATCTAACCGGATCCCCTTATTCATGCAGAATCGGGCAAACTCTCCCACAGCAAAGTTCGTGCCATTATCCGAGATGATGCTGTGGGGGTAACCGTATCTCAAAATGATTTCTTTCAGGAAAGTTACAGCCGAATGACCATCCACTTTCCGGATCGGTTTTACCTCTATCCACTTGGTGAACTTATCTACCATCACCAGCATATGTGTCATGTTGCCCCTAGCCGGCTTGAATTCTCCCACCATATCCAAACACCATACAGCAAACGGCCAAGTGATAGGTATTGTTTTGAGCGCCGATGCGGGTAGGTGTGTCTGCTTGGCAAACCTTTGGCATCCTTCACATTTCGGACTATGTCCTCTGCATCTGCATGAGCAGTGGGCCAGTAAAACCCATGCCGGAACACTTAGCCACCAGGGCTCTTGTACTGCAATGATGCCCACATTCTCCTTGATGTATCTCCAGGAGCATCTCCTTGCCCTCGGCTGGCTCCACACAACGTTGTAGCACCTCGGTTGCACTCCTTTTGTATAACTCCTTATTTATGATGGTGTAACCCTTGGACCTCCTCTGCACTCGCCTAGCTTCGGTTTCATCATTTGGTAAACTCCCCTCCGACATGAACTTCATGATTTCTTCAGCCCATTCCGGTACTGGATGTAAAGGGAATAATGTTCATCTATTTCCACTGGTTCGGCCGCCATTATCTCTTCTATCAGCCTTTGTCCATTCCCTAAGATTCGGTTAGCACCATCTTCTCTCTTCCCCTTTTTCCTAAGATTAGAGTAGCATTACCCGAGTCTCGGTTCGCAGTCCCCGAGTCTCGCCATGCAGTCCCCGGGTCCTCCCAAATGTACCCGACATCAACATTCATAGGAACAGCTTCAGATTCTTGCTTCGGGATAAAAATCGACTCGGAATCAGGTGAAGGTTTGATTGAAGGGATCCTTAGGTGATTCAAGGATATCCCGGGTGGGATTGCATCCCTAGACGACCCGAGTTTTGACAAGATATCAGCAGCTTCGTTCTCCAGCCGAGGTATGTGCTTGTACTCGCAACCTTCAAAAAACCCTGAAATTTTCTGGACATGAAATCGATATAGTGCCATATTGGCATCCAGGGCATCCCAATTTCCAGAAGACTGCTGCACCACTAAATCTGAATCACCAAAACATTCTATCCGGCGGATGCCGATGTCCTTAGCCACATTAAGCCCATGGATCAGTGCCTCATATTCGGCCACATTGTTTGATGCTGAAAAATGAATCTGCAATACATATCGCAACTGATCTTGCTTTGGTGATGTGAGTACTATCCCAGCACCCAGTCCGATTTTGGTTTTGGAGCCATCAAAGTGCAACTTCCAGTAATTGTAATCCGGCTTGGGTGGTTCATATTGCATCTCTGCCCAGTCACAAAGGAAATCCGGTAAAGCTTGAGACTTGATAGCATCTCTTCTCTCATAATGCGGGGTGTAAGGAGACACTTCTATTGCCCATTTGGCAACTCGGCCAGTCGCATCTTTGCACCCAATGATCTCCGAGATTGGAGCTTCGCATACAACGGTGATCGGATGCTCCTGGAAGTAATGTTTCAACTTCTTGGCCGCCAGGTATACACCATATGTCATTTTTTGGTAGTGAGGATAATTTTGCTTTGAGGTTGAGATCACCTCGCTTAAATAGTACACCGGTCTTTGCACGGATCTACCCTCCTCTTCTCGCTCTACCACTATAACCACACTTACGACTCGGTTAGTGGCCGCAATGTAAAGTAACATTGGTTCATTCGGCAAAGGTGACGCCAGAATTGGTGCAGTGGACAACATCTTTTTTAATTCATTGAAAGCCGAATCTGCTTGCGGGGTCCACGTGAACCCGGTGCTCTTTCTCATCAATTGATATAAGGGCAAGGCTTTTTCTCCTAGCCGACTCACAAATCGACTTAGCGAGGCTAGACACCCGGTAAATTTTTGTACATCTTTTAGACATTTAGGCAATTTCATGTTTTCTATGGCCCGGATCTTAGCCGGATTCACTTCGATACCTCGGCTCGATACAAGGAAACCGAGCAACTTTCCAGCTGGGACCCCAAAGGTGCACTTATCCGGATTCAATTTCAACCGGTACTTTCTCAAGTTTACAAATGTTTCCTCGAGATCCTCGAGGAGAGTACGTTTTTCTTTAGTTTTGATGACAATATCATCGACATACACCTGCACATTTTTGCCCATTTGAGATTGTAAGCACTTCTGCATACATCTCTGATAAGTTGCACCGGCATTTCTCAAACCGAAACACATGACACGATAGCAATACGCCCCATACGGGGTAATAAAAGCAGTCTTTATTTGATCTTTGGGGTTCAGTGGTATCTGGTGAAAACCAGAGTACGCATCAATAAAAGACAACAACTCACACCCAGCAGTAGAATCGATCACTTGATCAATCCGAGGTAAAGGAAACGGATCCTTCGGGCACGCCTTGTTCAGGTTGGTGAAGTCGATGCACATACGCCACACCTTGACCACCGCTGGTTCATCCTTCTTCTTCTCTACCAGAACCGGATTGGATATCCAGTCTGGATGCAACACCTCCATAATGAATCCGGCTGCAAGTAGCTTAGCCAGCTCATCAAGCACCACTTTTCTTCGGTCATCTGAAAGACGACGAGTCGGTTGCCTCACCGGCTTCACCTCCGGCCGGACAAATAAAGAGTGCTCTGCCAACTCCCTCGGAACACCAGGCAGGTCCTTAGCCGACCATGCGAAGATATCCCGATTCTCACGGAGGAAGTGACAGAGCGCGCTTTCCTATTTCTCGCCCAACCCGGCACCAATGATGGCCATGCGCTCCGGATACTCCGGGTCAATGGGGATCTTCTTTGTCTCCTTGGGCACCTCAAATGTTGCACCTGCATCCGGATTGGTCATGGCCAGCACACCGAGCTGAGCTGACTTTGCCATTGCCACTACTTCATGCATCTTGCTCTTCTCCGCCTGGATCACCAACGACTCGGCTAAGGTGGAACCAACCGTGGCACACTGTATGGCCTTCTTGTAATCTCCCGCAACGGTGATGATACCATTTGGGCCAGGCATCTTCATCTTGAGGTAGGCAAGCAGAGCATGGTATGGGCTCTCCAAGTCTACCACCTCGAATTCTAGACTCTCCAGTCTGTGATTGTCCTTGGTACCAAACAGCACATCCACCCAGATCTTTCCCATTGGGGAACAAGACACCCCGGGTACTATACCATGGAAGGTGCAACTGCTCTGCTGCAGCTGATTCGGCGAATAACCCAACTTAACCATTGTGTCCCGATACATGATGTTTATAGCACTGCCATTGTCAACCAAGACTCGAGTGAATTTCACATTAATCTTTGGTCCAACCAAAGTCGGATCCACCACCAGTGCGTAGTTTCCTGGGCTGGGCATAACCCTGGGATTATCAGCCCTACTCCAAGTGATCTCCTGCTCGGACCAGTTCAGGTATTTTGGAACTGCTGGTGTGACTGCATTCACCTCCTTCGCCCTTCGTAGCTGACTTTTTTGTCAGTTGGCTCGGTCACAAAAACCACATAGCTTTGATGAGCTTCCTTGTAATCATTTCCGGGGTATCCACCTTGCCGACTTGGACCTGCATTGTTGTTGCCTCCCATATTTACCAGGTTAACCGGCTTTGTGGCTGCCGGCCTTGGAGCTCCTTCGTTCACCGGGGTTGCATTGGCTCCGGACAAAGGCGTATTTGGCCTGAAATTCGGTCTAGGAGCACCTCTCTGAGGTGGCCCTCTCTGACCTTCCGCCTGGATGCGATGATGCCAGCTACAATTCCGAGTTGAATGATTGGCCGGCTTGCGTGGGTCTGTTGTGTGATAACGGCAAGGCCCATCTATCATTGCCTCAAAAGTTAAAGGTGGACTCGGTCCATCCCACACTTTCTTTGGCCAAGCACCTTGATTCGGCCTCCAAGCTGGGCCATCATTTTTTGGTCTCTGGCTGTCAGGATGATCCATATTTACTGCAGCAACCTGGTCTGAGCCGTATCTGTAATCCGGATCTCTCCTTTTATAACCGAATTCATGCCGGTCATTGGGCCTAATGGTCCAGTTCGGTTATTAACCGGTTGCCTCCTGCTTGTTCCCACCGCATCCAACGCTGGCTGCGTCGGATCGCCAAGAGCATACGTATCTGCTATCCGGATCATTTCCGCCAGGGTCTTCGGCATATCTCTCTGGAGCTTCTGCCAGAGCGGGGTGCCATGTCGGCAACCCTGCGCAAACCAAGAAATGGCCTGCTCCTCCACAACACCTTCACAAGAATTGCGAATGTTGCTCCACCGAGTCAAAAATTCTCGGTCTGTCTCCCGCTCTTCCTGCCTGCACGCAGACAAGAGCTGAGGTCGGTTTGGCCTCTTGTACGTGCTGGAGAAGTTGCTGTAAAACGCCTGCTCCAAATCCATCCAAGAGTTGATACTGCCTCTGGCAAATTGTTCAGCCAAATCCGGGCTGGCCCTTCCAACATATGCGGGAGATACCGGACCGCCCATCGGCGATTGCCCCCCGCAATGTGCACCGAGGATACATAGTCTATCAGCCAATCCTGTGGCTTGGTGCTGCCGTTATACGGCTTTGTGATTCGGCCAAGCTGAAACAATGGCACATTCGGCTCGTTCATGATCCTAGGCCCAAAGCAAGGAGGACCTGGTGGGCCTTGCTCTTCCAGCCTCTCGGACTGATAAATCCTATCCAACCTGAGACGCTGATCATCCGGAGCCAATGTCCGAGGTCCCAGCCTGGACGCAAGTGCATTATCATACGTTTGGTATCCGGCTCGCGCCATAGCCGAATTACCATCATCATAGTGGTAGCCCGCCTGGCCCCCACCTTGTTGCTGCGCTTGCACCATTATTTGCTGCTCCTGCCGGGGTTGATTCTGCCCAGGAGGACGAGGTGGTTGACCTCGGCCAGCCGAATTGCCCCTTCCGGCTCCCGGATTGCCTTGACCGCCATTGTTTCTGCTCTGGCCACCTCTTCCTTGTGCCGCTAACTGCTTGCCTACATACTCGGCATCATAGGCCTGCAGCTGCTTGCTCTTGCCCGAATTCACGCTCTGAGCCCGGTCAACTCCGACATGTGGAGATGACGCTTGCCCCTTGGATCTCTGGCTAACAGCCTTAGCCGACACTACCACTCGAGAACCACCAGCGTCCGGATTAGCTTTCCGAAAAGCCTCATTCTGCCGGTTACACACATCAACCAGCTCATTGACTCTTTCTGCCTGCTTGCGCCAAGCATCCCCGGTTAAAGTGGTTAACTCGGCTCGCGCTGCCGCTGCAGCCCTAAGATTCTTGGCCGGGGAGCTATACACCGGCTTGCCCGTACCGATCTATGACTAGTAGCCTTACTCGAGCTCGACCTTGCAGCTCTAGCTAATTCATCATTGAGGTCCTTACCCCTGTTGCGCAAGTCAACTCTCTTGCGTGGGTGAGGCGCTACTGGAGTGAAACCATCGGTGATACCATTGGCAGCATTGTACTCTCTCATGTCTCTATCAAATGCTTGCCTAGACTCTACCACCAACCGGGCTTCTCTTTGCAACCTCAGGCGCTCTGCCTCTAACTGAGCTATAGTAAGCTCTACATTTGACCCGGGCGCCACTGGCCGAGCCAACTTTTCGAGGACATCCTCTAAGGGAGCCTCCATACTTGACATGCCAAGTGGGCCAACCGGATCTGGTTTCTCCTTTGGGAATTTCGCCGTCCGAGTCGGCTTGTCAACCGGATCGGTTGGTGTGATCAGCTCCTCGGGTATGCTGTTGCCGGCATCACCTTTGCCAGCTCCAGCACTTGCTCCGGTCATCATCACTTCCACGCTACTCCCGGGGCGAGCGCTACGCCGTCCGAGAGCTGCGTGGAAAGACGGAGGATCCTCGGCCACGAGCACCTGCGCCGGGTACTCGCGGACAAACTCGGTGGTGACGTAAGTGAGGAAGCTGCCGAACTGGATGAAGTGTCCATCCACAGGGAGTGGTCCTCCCGCGAAGCAGCCGGCGTTGTCGCTGACGAAGGTGAACCCGCCGTAGTTGCAGACGAGCCCTGACCACACTCGCACGCCGGAGCTGGTGACGGAACCCGTCTGGATGGAAACCCCAACCAACGCCACTGCTTGCCCCACGGTGGGCGCCAACTGTTGTGGTGGTGTCACGGCAGATGCCATAGGATGGCTTAAGTTGGGGGCTCGCTAGGACGTTGGGGGATCCGGGGAGGGTGTGCGCGCTCAAGAAGCACGCATGAAGAACAACCAAGAACTCACAAGAACAAGCAAGAACAAACCAGACCAAGAACAACCAAAGCACACCAAGATGTACCCTGCTTCGGGGCCCTCTTGAGGAGGTAACACCCCTACTGCAGCACTAGCCTACTCTCTTATATCTCAAAGGGAACAAGTACAAGGTGCTCCTCGAGCTGTATGAAGCAACAATGGTGAGAGCTCTAAGAGGAAGATGGAACAGGGGGGAAATGAGGCCTCTCCTTCGTCGTCTCTCGCACTGGAGGATGTAGTGGTCTACTTATACACTAACCGGTTTACCTTTTTGCCCCTGGCCGGAGATGATAATGGCATTGCCAAGAGGAAAAGGACAAGCCTCTGCCTCCTGTCAATCCAACGGCCGGACTGTCAGGGCTATCTTGCCCCTTCGGGCAATGGCAGCTGTAGCCCACCGGGTCTAGGTCACATCCTCTTTCCCGAATTGGCCGAGTCAGCTCCTAGGTTGCTGCGCTCCCAGGAATCCTGTGGCTTGACCTGGCTGTCAAGTCCTAGCAGGCCTATCTTGCCTCTTCAGGCAATGGCAGGCGTAGCCCGCCGGGTCTAGGTCACATCCTCTTTCCCGAATTGGCCGAGTCAGCTCCTAGGTTGCTGCGCTCCCAGGAATCCCGTGTCTTCTGAGCCTCGGGCAGGAGGCCTGCAGGACCCGTGAACTTTACTGACATTACTCGGCCCCTGTGCATTATCCGACATTACTGGTAAGCCGGGTTCTTCCAGGCAACCCGGCTAGCTGAGCCGGATCTCTTACAGGCAACCCGGCTAGGTGAGCCGGATCTCTTCCAGGCAACCCGGCTAGTCGAGCCGGGTCTCTTCCTCTGATCCGGCTAGACTTTGCCTGATGCCTCTTGGTCTCTTCCTGTCTTTAAATATGGTCCGATCCGAGTGATCCGGTTTGTGAGACCCGGATTGACTTTCCATTCCACCTCTTTGCCCTACCCGGGGGCAACTCCCCGACAATTCGAGTGCGGCTGCAGAGTTTTTGTGTTATTTGTTTGAACCTTGTTACGCAGCCCCCGAGCATTCGGGTATGGCTAAAGCATTGTGTTTCTGCAAGAGCGAGAGCTCATTTGATCAATAACACAGCCCCCGAGGGTTTTGGGTGCGGTTAAGGTATGAATTATGCGGGTATAGTCATAGAGAAGTCGAAGGAACATTGATTTTATTCCTCTTTTGAATGTTAGGCTGCAGGCCGCCTCATTAAAAACCTTCCAGTCCCCTTAGGTACCCTGGTAAGGAAAAGAGCGCGTCTGAAACGTGCAGCCATCCGACATATAGCCTATTACATTGTATGACTGTGAGCACTTTATGCGTAGAAACGGCGCAGATGCGCAACGTTCCAAGGATTATGAGAAAGTTCGCCTGTCTTCGCGTGCTTCAGTCGATATGCTCCTCCACCAAGGACCTCCGTGATGATGAAAGGACCTTCCCATGGGGAAGCGAGCTTGTGCACCTTCTTTTGCTTCAATCGAAGAACCAGGTCACCCACAACAAAGGACCTGGTTCGCAGTCGACGGCTATGGTAGTTGCGGAGATCTTGCTGGTAAACAGCTGTGCGGGCCAAGGCCGTGTCTCGCGCTTATCGAGTAAGTCGACTGCATCTTCGAGTGCTTCTTCTGCGTCGTCTTCATTGTATGCTCAACTCGTGGTGCATTGAACCGCACATCTGATGGCAGAATTGCTTCTGCACCATAGACCATGAAGAATGGGTGAACTGCGTAGAAGTGTTGGGAGTTGTGCGTAGGCTCCATAGCACAGATGGTAGTTCTTCGACCCAAGCACCCGCAGCTCTTTTGAGTGGCACCAGGAGGCGCTTCTTGATCCCACTCGTCACAAGTCCGTTGGCCTTTTCGACTTGGCCATTGGATTGTGGATGTGCCACGGATGCGTAGTTGAGCGTAATGTCTGCTCTTTGCAGAAGGTTTTGAACTCCTCAGCCGTGAAGTTTGTGCCGTTATCAGTGATGATACTGTTTGGGACACCGAAGCGGTAGATGATGCTCTTTATGAAGTTGACTGCCGTAGTAGCAGTCGAATTTGTGATGGGGACCGCCTCGATCCACTTTGTGAACTTGTCGACTGCCACCAGTAGGTGAGTATGCCCGCCATGCGATGATTTTTTGAGTGGCCCAACCATATCGAGCCCCCATTGGGCGAAAGGCCAGGCCAGCGGTATAGTCTTCAACGCCGATGCGGGTGCGTGCGGCCTTGTTGCGAATTTCTGGCAGCCGACGCACCTTTTGACTATGTCCTCCGCGTCTTTGAGTGCTGTAGGCCAGTAAAACCCTGCGCGAAAGGCTTTGGCTACGAGTGATCGACTGCTGGCGTGATGCCCACAGGTACCTGCATGAATGTCTCGAAGTATGGCTTGGCCATCTTCGAATGCGATGCATCTTTGGAACATACCTGATATGCTGCGCTTGTATAACTCGCCGTTGATAACGGTGTATGCTTTTGATCTTCGAGTCACGCGTCGGGACTCGGTTATGTCATCTGGTAGCTCGCCACGGAGTATGTAAGCCAGAAAAGGTTGAGTCCAGGTTGGCTCAATGAGAAATACCTCGACTGGGGGGTCCTCTGTGCTAGGCATTTGCTTTTGGGTGGCGTAGTCGACGGAGGAGGCTCTCGTTTCTCCTTGATAGATCTGTGTTCGATGCGCTCGAGGAAGACACCAGGTGGAATTTGTGCGCCAGTTGAGCCAAGATTGGCTAGCATGTCTGCTTCTTCGTTACTTTCCCTTCCTATGTGCCTCAACTCACAGCCCTCGAAGCTGCCCTCCAGTGTGTTGTACAGGTCGCGATAAGCGATCATGTTGTCCGCGATTGCGTCGCAGGCCTTCATTGTTTGCTGCACCACGAGATTGGAGTCGCCGTAGATCATCAATCGAGTGCACCCAAGTGCTTTTGCCATCCGCATGCCATGGATCAGAGCCTCGTATTCAGCCTCGTTATTGGAGGGTAGTTTGAATCCCATCTGCAAAACATAACGTAGCTTGTCCCCTTTTGGTGATATGAGGATGACGCCTGCGCCTGCGCCTTCGTGTTTCTTGGACCCATCGAAGTACATGGTCCAGGAATTGGACACGTCTGGTGCTCCAGGTAATTGGGCCTCTATCCACTCGGTTGTGAAGTCGGGTAGGACTTGTGCTTTGATAGCCTTCGGGTGCTCGTACTTGATGTCTCTTGGAGCCAGCTCGATGAGCCATTTTGCGACTCGACCCGTTGCATTGGGGTTTGTGAGGATATCACCGATTGCTGAGTTACTTACCACGGTGATCGGGTGCTCGGTGAAGTAGTGTGTCAACTTCCTTGAGGACATGAATACAGCGTATGCCAGCTTTTGATAGTGCGGGTACCGCTGTTTTGATATGGAGAGAACCTCGCTCAGGTAGTAGACTGGACGTTGTATGCTTTGGATGTGCCCCTCCTCCATGCGTTCGACTACCAGTACGGTGCTCACCACCCTGTTTGTAGCCGAGACATACAGGTAGAGTGGTTCCCGTTCCTTAGGTGCGACGAGGATCGGAGGGCTTGTGAGGATCCGCTTGAGATCTGTGAAGGCTGCTTCAGCTTCTGGCGTCCACTCGAACTTGTCCGCCTTCTTCATCAGTCGATAGAATGGTAGAGCCTTTTCACCCAGTTTGCTGATGAATCGACTGAGCGCTGCTACTCGTCCTGCTAGTTTCTGCACATCATGAAGCTTTGAAGGCCTTTGCATTGTGAGGATGGCCTGTATTTTCTCCGGGTCTGCTTCGATTCCACGGGCAGAGACTAGGTACCCTAGGAGCTGCCCGGCTGGAACGCCGAACGTGCACTTCTTAGGATTGAGCTTGATATGGAAGCGTTTGAGGTTTGCGAACGTCTCCCTCAAATCGTCGAGTAGTGTGTGTTCTTCCCTTGTGGTAATGACAATGTCATCCACGTAGACCTGGACGTTGCGTCCAATTTGCTTTTTGAGGCAGTCCTGCATCATGCGCTGGTATGTTGCACCCGCGTTTTTGAGCCCAAAGGGCATAGTTGTGTAGCAGTAGACCCCGAGTGGGGTTATGAACGCCGTTTTTTCTTCGTCTTCTTGCTTCATCCTTATCTGGTGATAACCTGAGTAAGCATCCAGAAAGGAGAGTCGTGCGCATCCGGCGGTGGAGTCGACGATCTGGTCGATTCGGGTAGCGGGAAGTGATCCTTTGGACAGCACTTGTTCAGCGCTGTGAAGTCCACGCACATCCGAAGGATGTCTGTATGCTTCTTTCTACGAGTACGGGGTTGGCCACCCATTGTGATTTCTTGATTTCCCTAATGAATCCTGCTGCGAGTAACCGGTCGACTTCAGATTCGACTGCGGTTCGCTTTGGGCCGGAGATTCGACGCATCGTTTGCTTGACTGGCTTTGCATCTGGAAACAATTGGAGAGAGTGCTCGGCGAATTCCCTGGGAATACCTGGCATGTCGGCTGGACACCACGCAAATATTTCCCAGTTCTCACGGAGGAATTCGACGAGCGCGCCTTCCTATGCGATAGGCAGGCTCGAAGATATGTTGACTGTCTTGGACGGATCGGTCGGGTGCACCTGATGCGACCTTGTGTCATTTGTAGCATTGAAGGATCTGTCGACTGCCAACTTCTTATGCTCCGGAAGGAGTGTGCGGTCGTTGGTAATCGCCAAGTCGGCGAGTGATTCTTCCACCCCGAACATCTCGGAGATTTTGCTGAACTCGCGGTCGCAAGCATCGGACCTTTGAAAGTTTCCACGGACAGTGATGACTCCCTTTGGTCCTGGCATCTTCAGCGTGAGGTACGCATAGTGTGGCACCGCCATGAATCGAGCAAACGTCGGGCGACCAAGAATAGCATGGTATTGTGATTTCCAGTCGACGACCTCGAACTCAATCGACTCTGTCCTGAAGTGGCTTTTGTCCCCGAACGTAACGTCGAGTTGTATGGTGCCTTCTGGGCTAATTGCTTTGCCAGGAACGATACCGTGGAAGGTATTTGAAGATTTTGGGAGGTTTTCGACTGACCTGTTCATTTTGCGGAGCGTGTCCGCGAAGATGATGTTTATGCCGCTGCCTCCATCCATGAAGACCTTGGTCATGGCGTAGCCTCCTATTTGCGCGTCGAGTACCAGAGCCGCGTGCCCTGGTCGAACTACAGCTGGGGGATGATCCTCTCGACTGAAGCTTATGATGGTTTCCGATCCCTTCAGAAATTCGGCACGGCAGGAGGTGCCATGACAGCCATGTTCACCTGTCGAGTGATTAGCTTTTGCTGCCTGTTGGAGGGGCGACCCTTTTGTATCATGTACATCTGCCCGTGGGGCTGTGGATATTGATCATCTTCCGCCCGTAGTACGGGTTGTATGGCACCTGCGAGGTTTGCGCCTGGAGCAGGCTGTGGTGGTGGTTGCGGTGGCGGCTGTGGCGCCATGAGAGCGGGCACAGCGTTCGGCTGTGGTGCGGGTGCAGGCGTGGGCTGAGCAGGTGCTGGGCCGTACCTTTTGAGTCGTATCATGTAGTCAGTCGCCATTTGGTCGAATTCCCTGCAGTTCCTTAGGGTGTGATTGGAGCGTAGTTTTCCGTCGTCCCCCTTGAAGAGGTGGAATCTGCACCAGTCGTCCATCTTTTCCTCGAATGACCGCTCGGGTTTTGCGTCGCTGCGTTTGCGCCATTCTTGCCTTTTGTAGCTGTCGCTCCGCTGCTCGCGATCTCGACTGTCCCGTCGATCATCCGAGCGTCGATTGCTTCTATCTTGGTCCTCCCGGGTTGTGTGTATCCAGCCGCCATGAACTCGGGTCTGTTATCGTCGTAAGGACGTTTGGAACGTTTGCGCCTGCGATCTTCTCTGTATGAATCTCTGCGGCCTCGACTGCCGCTTTCGTAGTTGTCGCGTGTGGGGAAGCACGGGATCTGCGTACAGAATCCTCTCCATCTGCCCACTCAGTCGCAACTTTGATGAGGTCAGCCAGGGAGGTTGGCTTTTCACGACCAAGTGCCTCTTTGAAGTCCTTCCTGGCGAGACCTTGTATGAAGGCATCCATGGCCCTGTCTTCTGACACTTTGCCAACCGAATTGCGTATTTCGGTCCACCGCCGTATGTATGATCTCAACGACTCGTCTGATCGTTGAGTGCATGTCCTTAATTCTCGAATGTCTTCGGGCGCTCACACAGAGGCTCGAAGTTTTTGATGAAGTCTCTGCGGAAATCGTCCCACGAGTCGTATGATGATGGAGGGAGCGACTTGAGCCAGTCGCGGGCAGTTCCTTCGAGCATAAGTCGTATGTACTGCATCGCCGTGGTGTTCGTGCCACGCTGGCATGCCACGGCGAGTCTGTAATCTTCTAGCCACCCGAAGGTTCTTGGCGACCGTTGTACTTGGGTTGTTCGCCTGTCAACTTGAACCGTTTGGGCATCCGCGTCTCACGGATGCGTCGAGTGAAGCACAATGCTCCGCATGGCTCTGGTTCACGATCAGAGTATGAATCGCTGCTATAGGATCTTCGAGATCTGCTTCTGCTGGACCTGTGCCGGCGCGTGCTTCTCCTTCCTTCATCCGAGTGGTGGCTGCGACCACTGCGATGATGTGCTGCGTGTCGTGAGTCGACTATGTCGCGATCGCGATTCCTTGCTGGAGTTTTGTCTTCTGGCTGTATAGCCTGTGCCGCTAGAGCTAGCGATTTGAGTTGTTGGCGATGCAGGGCTGCGTTAGGGTCATTCGCCGGAGGTTGCATTGCCTTGAGGTAAGCACCTACGGAGAATAATGCACCCGCAGCAGTTTTGGGCACTGGGATTCCGTTAGCGTCCTCTGTCATGAACGACAGGTTACGGGTGATTGCTACCCTTTCATGTTCTGGAAGGCTTGCCAACCGCGACCTAGGTCGTGGGGTTGGTTGCATTGTGGACCCGAGGGATTGCTCCCTTCTTCGGGCACTCGAGAGGCTGGCTTGCCTTTTGCGCTCTCGAGCGTCGCTCGGTAGTTTTGCAGTCGAATTGACTCCTGCCAGTTGAAGTACTGGAAGGTCAACATCTCCTCTGGGGTGGAATTTGGTGGCATCATTGTGCACTCCTTTATGACTTTATCTGCTTTTGCTGCCATCTCCTCCGTGATTGTCAAGGTTGTGACCCCATCCGGCATGGTTACCGTGCATGGGAATTGTGCAGGCCTGCGAGCGGCTGCGTCTGCGGATGATTCTGCGGTGAAGGCCACGTAGACCTGATGGGGCGTGACCCGAGGACAGGTGTATGTGCTGTCGATTCCAGTCATGGACTCGACGTCGCCGTCGAGGCTCATGTCAGAGCCAGTATGTTCATCGAGTAGATCTTCGAGGCGAATCTCGTTGTCGATGTGCTCATCGCCTATGCTCATCTCGGTGTTGGCGAAGCCATTATGGATTTCTGAGTCGAGGTTGGTGTTGGTGAAGATCTCCGAGTCGACGTTGCTGTCGTTATGAATCGCGGGCTCGTAGAAGTCATCGAGGGAGATCCCGCAGTCGAAACTCTCGTCGAGTGGTAGGTTGAAGTCGACGTTGCTTGTGCGGTATGCTGATTCTGCCTCCTCGCCTTGGAGTTCCGTCATCATGAACCTGTCGATCTCGCCGGTCGACATGGTTGTTGCGGGCGAGCAGGCTTCAGGAATCGACGACGGGGCGAGCGCAGTCGACGGAGCCTCGAGTGCGCCCAGCACCAGTTGTTGCGGATCTGTCGAGTCCTGCGTGCCAAGATTGTTTACGAAAAAATTGAATGCTCCAACAGTTAAACTCAAACCTGATTCAAGGCCAGAAAACGCCTCCTGAAGCTCGGCGAGTGCGGATTGAAATTCATTGGAAGAGCAGATGCGCTTTTTGCAGGTGAAGCGGGCAGGCTGCCGCTTTTCGAGTGGATCGGCGAGTCGCCGTGTGTCGCCTGGATCGGCGAGTTGCTGTTTGCTGACATGGCCGGCGAGTTGCCGTTTGCAGATGAGATCGGCGAGTTGCCGTTTGCTGGTGTGATCGGCGATTTGCCGTTTGCTGTTGGGACCGGCGAAACTTCGAGTCCAGCGCTATTCTTTCCCACAGACGGCGCCACTTGACGAGGGGTAGACTCATCAAGACCCATGGTTAAGGTCCCTAGGTTATGAATATGGGGGAGAGAACGTGGTAGAGCTGGAAGTATCGTCGGCTGACAAGCAGGGCAAAGATTTTACCCAGGTTCAGGGCCCTCGTGTGGAGGTAACACCCCTACGTCCTGCCTGTCTGTTATTGCTTTGTGAATATGATGGTTACAAGATCCCGGCGAGATGTCGATCTCGCTAGGGTTTTGGTGGCTCTGAACGTGTCTGGTTCGATGGCCCTCCCAGTCCTTAAATAATAGGCTGGGTCTCGGGTGTTCGTAACCGACTCGATTTACAAGTAAGGAAACTCTAAACCGACTATTGCTTCGCCAAACTTGGAGGATACTCCATCTTCGTGGGCCTCCCTTCATGGGCTTCATGTAGGCTCTGATAGTTGGGCCTAGTCGATACGTGCACCAGGTACCCTCATGGTAGGGTACCCGATAGGCATACCCATGTCACCCATAGATTTGAGTTTTCTAGTTAATATGGATGCATGATATTGATGTGGAGACTAGCTATGGATGGCTCAATGTTGTTTTAGATTATTAAATCTTAATTTTTGTTGGGTATTATTTTTGGACAGCAAGCTTTCACCATGAACAAGGGTAAGGGATTCATGGGGATGATGTCAAGAACAAGGAGGAGGCCATCTAGAGCCACCGATAATCATGATGATGATCATCTATGGGAGGATGGTGCAGAGTTTGTGTTGGAAAAGCTTCGGATTCATGCAACCAAATGGCAAGATCCCGATGTTCTTAACCATTGGGGGATAGGAGATGACTTCAACGCCTTCGTCACTGCAGCGGTCTTACTTGAGTTCTCTCGTCATCCACGGGAGACATACGAGGGGATCGCACGGGAGTTCGTCTCCACCTTCCGCTTCGAGGGCCCCGAACTTCACAAACGCAGTAAGAAGAGTAATCCACCACCTCCTACTTTCACGGTTAAATTTACTATGAGGGGGCAGCACCTTGTTATGTCATTAGAAGAGTTTTGCAATGCTATTCGTGTGGAGAACACGGGTAGTTGGGATGAGATAGGTGCTGATTCAAATCAGGATCTTGTTTCTTTTTGGCGTAGCATTTCTGTTAATGTTCCTGAGAGGCTCAATAGGGGCAAATTTACTCACATACAACACCCAAGTTTGAGATACTTTGCGTTGTTCCTTGCAAGAGGATTTCTTGCTAGAGACAACAATTCTGCTTGCACGGGACCAATGGTTTATTTACTTAAATGTGCAAAAGAAAACACCTCATGTGAGTATAACTTGGGAGTCATTCTTGCTAGAACTCTTCATTTAGCTGTGAGAAGGAACATGACTGATACTACCCCTATATATGCTGGTGCTATTGCTACTTTAATATATGAGCACATTAAGGAAGAGAGGGGCTTTGATAACAACATGGGTAGACGTGTAGAAGAGTCTAATTTACTTGATTTTACTTTAACCTGTCGCATGGAAATGAGTGAATGGCATAAGGGTGGTTGCAACTATATTTATAAGAGTCACAATGGACAAAATGTGTCCATTAGGCTCCCTCGTGCTGACCTTTTTGACAGGAACACCGGAAAATGGACCGTGGAAGAAGTGCCACCACAAGAGGAGCCCCAAAACCTGGAGATGCAAAACAATCCATGGGGTTTCCGAGGACCGGAGCAAGGAGGATACCAAGGTGATGACCCCTCTTACTATGGAGGAGGGTCATCAAGTGGTGCACCACCTTACTACGACGGAAGTGGAAGTGGTGGATACGACTACCACCCGGGATACTAGCTTGAACTCAAGCTTGGGGGAGTACTTCTCTCCCTTTTCATTCGTTGTTTTATATCACTTTTATCTTGTTATGTTTTAGTTTATTGTTATGAAAATCTTGAAAACACAAAAAAGATTTTATTTGTTTCTCTTGCTTATTTACTTCTGGTCATTTACCTTATGCATCTAAAAATTAAAAAGAACAAAAATATTTTCGTTTCTTGAATCTAATGCAAAAATGGAGGTGCAGGAATTTCTGATTCTGTTCACTGTTTGATTTTTCATATTTTTTCTGTGACTCCGAATGAGCTAAAATTTTAACCACTGCTGCAACTTTATATGACCTACACACCCGTAAATTATGAAATTATTCTGATGTGTTTAGGTAGGGTAAAAACAGTACTGTATGCAGTAGCATTTTTTGGCAGATTTGAGTTTTTATTGCACAGTTCAAGTTGGGAGAGGAGAACAACAATGATGAGCTGATGTGCATGAAGTGGAGGAAAGGTATGAAACCTTTGCCGTGCTTATGTGGACTTTTTAATAATAGCAAGTGCGCATGTCATAATTTCTCTAACATCTAGGGAAGTGCTAGCAAATGTTTATTTCCTCCGTGGTTTAGTATGTTATATTATGATGCAAGAGAGATATTATTTAGTGTCAACACTTGGATGTGGATTGAATAACTGTGGTTCTAAACAAAAGTCTACGCATCCCATTGTGCTTGCTAAACTTGCCAACCAAAGTAAAAGATCTTTTCAAATGATAAACATGAAGTCATATGCTTGACAATCTTAGGGTTAAGAGTTAGCCCATATGTGCTAACACATGCAAAGCTTTTAACGTGCTCTTAATTATATTTAGTTGATATCATGTACTTTTGTCTATGGATGCCTATCACGGGTGAAATAAATGTGGAAACTTAGTAAGTTTAAGGAGTTTGTATAAATGGCTAGAGAGATGCTTTGGGCCGCCAATCTAAGCCATGCATCATTCATGGTGGAAATTTACAGCATAACCATAATGTTCATTCTATGATGCACCTCATAATAAAAAGCTATACCCATAGTAAATAAAAGAGTGCTGAGATTGTTCATTGTCTGTTTGTCTTGTTGTTTTGACATGGGCTGGCTTCCATGTCATGAGGCAAGAGGTACCCCTGTAGCAACTCTCAATGACGCTATTAAAATACTTACAATGACCTAAAACTTGAATTTACTCTGTGACCCGAGGTGAGTAGCACGTGGTGTAGGTACTCGTATTCACGGGGCATGAGTCTTTCAACCTCTAGTTGGTCAAGCATATGAGTCATAATAGGGAATGTTAAATGATTTGATAAAATTGAGAGCAAGGATGTAAGCACAATGAGTTCACTAGTCAACAAAGTAAAGAATCAAGAGATCTCAAAAATCTTGACAAGATTCAATCAATAGCGATGCAGGAACCTTTGTTTTCTTCTACAGTTGGGCAAACTCATCCAAGTGCGACACTTCATGTTATTTCCTTTGTAACAAAGATAAATGCTTTAACACCGGTTAGATGCATCTTTGCCAGCAGTTTGTTATTTGTTAAGAAAATTATGTTTTGAATACTTGTTGGTATTAAACGGTGTTGTATATGCAATGCAAAGTTCTTGTCAAAGTCTTTTCATCGCTTCTGCACTACGTTTGAGTTGTTCGAGGACAAACAACGAGCTAAGCTTGGGGGAGCTGATGCACCTAAAATGCATCTACTTTTCCAAGCACTTTGCTTCATAATTTGCTCCGGAATCTTCCCATATTTGAATAAAACTGTTGAATCTGACGCTGTTTTTAGCAAAGTCTCCTTTCTGGTTGTTTTTGCAGGAAATTAAATCGGGGAAAAATACCACGTCATTTTTTATGGAAAAGAAGGACATCGTGCAAAAGACAGACTCGAGGAGGCGCACGAGGCCCAAAAGAGTGGGCCCCACGTGGTCAGATTCCTTGGCCGCGTGGGCCCACCCATCTGGAGCCTCGGGCACCGCCTCTCCCTCGGTCTTCCGCGTACCCCTTCATATATACGAAAAAGTGGACGCCCTAGGAGGAGAGGAGTTTTCGCGAAACAGAGCGCCGCCACCACCACGATCTTCGTTTTCGTAGACAGATTGATCCAGGATTTCTCCCCGGAGGAGAGATCCGGAGGCCGTCTTCACCGCCATCTTCACCGCCTTCATCTCCATCGACCATGAGCTCCTTCACCATCACCATGTGTGAGTAGTCCGCTGTAGGCACATGAGGTGGATGGGGATTGGATGAGATTGATCATGTAATGGTACCCGTTGTTCTAGATCCTAGGGGTTTATCTTGAAGATACTTTTATATTGTGTTGATGCACTTATGCTATGTTTAATGCTTGCTACTAGGGCCCGAGTGGCATGATTTCAGTACTGAACTTATTTTGCCCCATCATATATTTGAGTTTGGTATCTATCTGCAAAGTGTATTACCTGCTATTATGTTGAAACTGCGAACCCTAAAAGTGACAGGTAGTGAAAACAAGGGGGAGATGTATTAGTTTGATGATTCTATGTGTTCATGAAGTGTTAATGCGTTGTTCCGGGCTATTCGAAAGGGTAGACCTTAATTACCTGTAGTTCCAAGTTGGCCCCGGTGAAATGGGCAGGTAGGACAATAGATGTTGTGCAAATTCTCTTGGTTAGTACGCACAACTATTTATGGAACACATACCTACATATATCGGAGTTAGAGATAAGTCCTATTGCTACTTATATCTTATTATATGATCAATCTTATTCATGCAACACCCCGCTGTCACCTCGTGCCTACGTTTTAAATCACTGAGTTACACTTTCACTTTTCCGGTGAAAACTGGGAAACCCTTGTTACTACTGCTGTTTTATTTTGCTTGCTTGAATCACCTTACTGCCATCACTATTACTGCTGCAAGTTTATTGATATACAGGTGTGGTTGAGAGTGATGACTCAATTGCCAAAGTCTTATTGGTATTCTTGTGTTCCCATCGAGTCGGACTATAAATTTGGGTAATACTTCCCAACGAAGATTTCATCGATCCCCTATACTTGTGGGCATCAGGGTGGCAGTGCTGAAGTTCGACGGCGTGTCCGGATCGTGCTGCCCCGGTCTGATTCTTTCAACGGCAATGGTTTGTCCTATGACAAACTACTTTGGAGGTCCGAAAAGCTGATGATCAGCGATGGAGCCGCGTCGAGATCGGGTGAAGAGTTAATTGTCTCTTTTTTCTTTGGTGGCTGTTAGGGTGGTGCCGAAGAATAGGATAGGCGTTGGTTTGTCACATAGGTTTGTCCTATCTCTCCAGATCTGTAAGATCGGTTTATACATACTTCGCTGATGCCAATGTTCAGAGCTACCATGTTCTGATGGCATGCTTCGCAGATGCTGAGTCGAAGCTTGCAGAGGTAAGCGTTAAGAGGGATGGTATGAGCTTAGATGAGAAGGAGTCCAATGCTGAAGCGACCGGATCAAGCATGACAATAGTGGAGACGAATCCAGTCTTTGCGGACCCTGCAGTTCGCCAGCGATTGCATGAAGGTGTGAAGGCTCCAAATCGGAAGCGAAAGTTAGGACGCCCCACTAACGCGCGCGACAAGCCAGGATATGAAGTCGGGGTTCAGCGATCTAGGTATTGCACTGGTTGTCATACAAAAGGGCACACAATTACAACCTGCCTGATGCGTAGTCATTTGCCAAAAAAGCCTAGAAGAGAGGCCACTTGCAGCAATTGTGGTCTCACAGGTCATAGGAAGACAAATTGCAAGGTTTCGTTCCAGGATGCGCTGGCTGGCATGTGAGAATCCTTGGGGAGTGGTTGTACATGTACTAAGTGTGGTGCTTATCTTAAGCACAGAAGATTGTAGTGTTCATATGCTAGCTTGTAATTTGCCACTTTTCTGAAACAACTGAAATTGAAAAATTGCTTATCTCCACAAGATTGATCTTGTCTAGTGTATCACTAGGTTTATTTGAAGAGAAATTTTATACTCCCTCCATTCCAAATTACTTGACACACATTTGTCTACAAACAGATGTATCTAGACACTAAACAAATATAGGTACATCTATATTTAGACAAATGCAAGTCAACTAATTTGGAACGGAGGAAGTACAAATTTAATTTGACAGATTATTTCATACAAATGGAATCGAAGAGATATATAAGATTTCAATGAGCTAGCATGTCAATGTGGTTCTCTGTTTGGGAAACTACTTAGTGAAAACCCAGATATGTTCTATCATACATGCTAAATAACTACGAATCAAAGTTTCAGTTCTATAAAGACGCGACCTTGGACTCGTCCTTCTCCCCCGCTACAGTAAAGGAGAAGCGATTTGTGAAATCGCCCGGCGATCCACCTCACCGGCGGCGGCTCGCTGGTTCCCCTGCCCTCCGCCGGCCGCTCCGGCGGCGGGAGGGTAGGGGAACCCGGATCTCGTCTCGTGTACATGTAGGGTTGGGTGGGCTCATCCCTGGCGGCGTTGGAGAGGCGGCGCGGTCGGGGCGAGGTTTGCTGGTGGAGGTCGTCCTCTTCATTGGCGCGGCTCGGCGGAGATTCGCCACGGATCTTCCACCACCATCATGCTCGCAGCTCCTGGGAGCTGTGCTGCGTGATTTCCCTTCGCCGGTTACCGTGGTGCGGCGGCACCGGGTGTACAGTAGATCGGAAGTTGAAGATGCGGTGAATCACGGCGACGGCGGCCGAGTTCCAGGGTGGAGGCCCTGTGGGTTCGAGGTTCGTCGACTTCCTATCCGTAGAAGGGCTCCATCCGATCCAAGGCGTGGGAGGAGTTACGGCGGCGCGCCGGCGGCACGTCCTGTTGCTCGTCAACGGCGTCGGGTTCCAGCTGGACTATTCTGTATTTTCGTCTTTGTTCTGGACCTCCTTGTAAGGACCGTGTTTCATTGAAATCTTCACTTTCTCGCAAAAAAAAAAAGTTTCAGTTCTATAATTGAAGCATGAAAAAGAGAAGGTAACCCCGTCGGGCTCGAGCAGTAAATAAAAATAGTTACTATTCTCCTGGACGTTTTGTTCCAGTCATAAATAAGTTGGTACAGTTAATTCGGTCGGCTACATTTAATTCTGACATTTCACCGGCTCTAGCTCCCCAGCTACTTGTCTGACCGAATACATGGCCATATACGGGAATCCAAGGAAGCCAAAAGGTACTGAATACATTGAGCTGTGCGGATCCCCAGACATACTGGACGGCACAGATAGGAGACGTGCCCGCAACTAGTTGCGGATTTTCATTTCCGAGCGCCCTAGCCATGGGACGAAAAAGGCCATATAATTGATAAAGTCTACTAGTAACCACTATATTGTCATTATTCATTACAGCAAAAAAGACTATGAAATATCAATAAAAACTAAAATATCTTCATTTGCAAAAGTAACTTCACACCACAAACCACTAGTGCGTATCACATAGGACAAAAAAATCCGATCGACAACGCAAGCTTAGTTGGGGCGCCGACTTCTCTTCGACACCCTATGATTAGCAACATTTCCATCTTTAATTTCGTGCAGGAGTTCTATTTGAGAAACTCGCAAAATGACTTGCATACAAAAGCTAATACCAAATGCATCACAACGGGTATCTCACATAACAAAAAATTGAATCGATGATATTTCAGTACAACGTAGAAGCACACGTAGTGAGCTTATTAGATATTAATGAACCCATTGTATCTAGGAAACATCCGACCACAAAACTAGCTCAATGAACCATGCCACGGATTAACTTGTACCCTAAAATTTTCTATAAATTTGGGTACATAATCATACACTACAATCCACCATGAAGATAAATTTTAGATTGTATGTGTTATATATATCCCAACCTATATATTTAAGGATATGAAAAATACGCAAGAACACAAAACAACACAAACATGCACATATAATTGTAAAATTAGTGCAATTGTTAAAACAATATTCAAGTAGGCTCTATATTTTTTCAATATTTTTTGTTTCACATTAAGTGAATCCATTCAAAGATCTTGTTAAGGGGAAACTTTTTTAATTTCTATTTCCCACTATTAGATAGTAGGCATAAATCTCATGAGAAGTCCCCAAAGATTCATATTGAACTTCAATCGGAACTTCTCTTGACCCAATGACACATTGATCTAGAAAGGATGAAATTTATCTTATAAAAATACAATTTAAATTTAGCACAAGAACAATTGATTTTTTCGTGATATATATTACAACTATCTAACTAATATCACTATGGTTAATATTTAGAAGCATTCTTGTTATGTCGTGTGTATGCAATATATTCGTTAAGACCATAGCATGATATTAAAAGTAGTTATACAAATAAGTAAAGAAGTTTAATATAATTTTTATTTTAACTTGTCCTAGGTCCTAGTGATAAAATTGGTTCTGAATGCATCAATTTTAGATTGATTTTAAGTTAAATGTTTTTCCCAGAGCTTAGAGAAAATAATTCAATATGTCCAAAATTTATGTGGAATACGAGAATAAAAGTCTGTCTTATAAGGGGGAAACTCCCAAACTTTTGGATGGAAAATTTTGTATGGACTACGAGAATAAAAGTCTCTCTCTTAAAAATGAAGCAATCTAAGTTATTAATCACATAAAAAATTCACGGATTTCCAATTTGCGCTCACCAATGTTATAAAGTCGTCTATTATCAATCATAATAATTTATATTGGTGTTTTATACTTTGATGTGCTGAACTAGCTAGTGTGAGTCACATGGTGTGCCGAGATGAGCAAAATCTTAGGATGAAAGCCGAATCCAAAAAAATCTCAACAAATTATGTTTGATTTTAGTTAGTAATTAAAGACGGAGAACTATGTTTTAGGTTCAGAAAATTGGTACTGCAAGAAAGAAGCAGAAGCTCAACACCCCAATGGTAAAAAATAGGAAAGGCTTGCGCAGTGACAATGGAGTTTGGCGATTTTTGTTGGCTCTTCCAAGCGAAAGAAGTCCAATGTGAAGCTTGCTCCAACTCCCGAGGTGTTGCAGATTGAGGCTATGCAGAAGATGGGTGTTGAATTATGTGGACTGGCCGTTGAGGAGCTATCCGAGGAGAAACTAATGCAAGCTCATCATGCTTAGTTGTTTATCTTTTTATCAATGTCTACTTTTATATCTTCTGTAAGACTTTGGAATATTTTGTATTGGAACATCAGAGGTTTAAATGGTGATGAAAAATGGCCTCCTATTTGGCAAAAGATTGAAGAAAGCTCTGTCGCTATTGTATGTTTACAAGAAACCAAAATTACCTATTTTGATAATTCTTCCATTAGAAAATTTGCTCCAAAGATATTTGATTGTTTTGTGTGTGTGCCTTCTATGGGAGCTTCCGGTGGTTTGTTGGTTCTATGGAATAGTTCAGTGTTTTCTGGTGACATTTTACTACAAGAATCTTTTAGCCTTTGCTTTGACTTTCACATCTACAATGAACTCTGAAACCTGGTACTTAGTAAATGTGTATGGGCCATGTGTAGAACCGAGGAGAGGAGATTTCATCAACTGGTTATACAATTTAGATATCCAAGATGAGGATAACTGGATACTTTTGGGTGATTTCAATTTTTACAGATATGTGGACAGTCAAAATAAACTAGTGCTAACATTAATGACATTAATATTTTCAATGATTTGATAAACCATCTTGGTCTGATTGAACTACCTATTAAAGGGAGAGCGTGCACCTAGAGTAACATGCAACATGACCCTTTACTTGTACAGCTTGATTGGTTTTTCACTTCCACTAAATGGACACTTGCTTATCCAAACATTGTCGTTACTCCGTTAGCTCGCCCAATTTCAGATCACATTCCTTGTGTTGTCAATATTGGCACCAAGATACCAAAAGCAAGAATCTTTCGGTTCGAGAATTATTGGATAAGGCAGCCATGTTTTATGGACATTGTAGACATGATTTGGAACATTGTGGTGCGCTAAAAGGATCACTGGTAAATTCAAGTTGCTTAGGCAAGGGCTGAAGAAATGGAGTGGTAATTTATCTCAGATTGATTTCTGTATTGAGAATTGCAACAAGATTATTCTTTTAGTAGATGAACTGAAAGAGGCTCGAGAACTACACCTTACTGAATGGAATTTCAGAAGAATCGTAAAGGATCGATACCTACACCTTACAAATTGCAAGAGAGATATTTGGAAGAACAGATCCACCATCAGATGGGCCAAATTAGGAGATGAGAACACATCCTTTTTCCATTCAATGGCGGCCATTAGATATCGACATAACAACATTGCTAAATTCATTTTACCGGATGGAAGAGAAGTGTGTGATCACAATGAAAAAGCGGCTATGTTGTTTTCAACTTACAAGGACAGACTGGGTCGGAGTAACCAGATATCTTTCGCCATGGAGATGCAAAATTTGATAAATCCTGTTGATTCACTGTCAGATATTTCTGCAGATTTTACTCATGAAGAGATTGATGCTATTATTAAACATTTGCCTGTGGATAAAGCACCAGGGCCAGATGGTTTCAATGGGAGATTTGTGAAGCATTGCTGGCAGATAATCAAAAATGACTTTTATGACTTGTGTCTGGCCTTCCAACAAGGTTCCGTGGATCTCTAGAGCATGAATGATTCAATCATCACATTGATTCCAAAAATCAATTCACCTCTTGGGCCCAATGATTTCAGGCCTATTTCTCTGCTGAATATTAGCCTGAAGATCCTGACGAAATTGCTTGCAAATAGACTACAGTCCAAAATCCTGCGTATAATTCACAAAAGTCAATATGGTTTCATTAGATCTAGAACAATACATGATTGCTTGTCATGTGCCTTTGAATACTTATTTCAATGCAAGCAGTCAGGTAGATCTATTATCATCTTTAAGATTGATTTCTCAAAAGCTTTTGATATGATGGAACATGCTGCTATTCTGAGAAAAAAATTAGCTCAAAGGATTTGATGACAGATGGCTAAATTGGCTTGAGAACATTCTTAAGAGTGGTACTTCTTCTGATTTGCTCAATGGGGTTGCTGGAAAAAAATTGAATGCAGGAGAGGGGTGCGTCAAGGAGACCCATTATCGCCTTTATTATATGTGGGGACTGCAGATTTGCTTCAAACTATGATCAATTATGAATTCCAACAAGGAAATTTAAATTCACCATTGCCTATTCCAGGACATGATTTCCCTGTCATCCAATATGCTGACGACACCATTGTGGTGATGGAAGCATGTCCAACTCAAGTTACCTTGTTGAAATCTTTGATTAATAAATTTCTGAGGTAACGGGACTGAAGGTGAATTTTCTGAAATCCAATATGATCCTATTGGACTGTTCTGACAACTTAGCAGCGGAGCTTGCACAAATCTTGGAATGCCAAATTGCAACAATGCCGTTCACTTATCTTGGATTACCACTTGGTACAACCAAACCTGCAGTTCAGGAATTATCTCCTCTGACTGACAGTGTTGAAAGGAGACTAAATGCTTGCTCTAGATTCCTGACTTATGCATGAAGATTGACCTATGTTGATTCTGTTTTATCAGCCTTGCCAAAATTTTATATGTGCGGGATCAAAATTAAAAAAACAAAGTCATGGACAGAGCTAGACGACACTGTGTTTGGGCTAAGGGAGAGTGGGAAAGTCAAGTGCATGCTCTAGCAGCTTGGGAAACAGTCTCCAAACCCAAAGATAAAGGGGGACTTGGAATTATAAATCTTGAATTACAAAATGATGCTCCCCTTTTGAAACATATGGACAAGTTCATGAACAAGGCAGATATACTCTGGGCTGACTTGGTGTGGCACGCTTACTACACTGATCAAACACCTCATGCAGTTCCCAAGGTGGGGTCTTTTTGGTGGAAGGATATCTGTTCACTCTCCTTCCAATATAGAGGTATTACATCTTGTGTGCCGGTGTCTGGTCGATCCATATTACTCTGGAAAGATAAATGGGATGAAAATGATCTACTAGCAAACAGACTGGACAGATTATACTCTTTTGCCCGGGATAAAGACATTTCAGTTCAAAATGTTCTACAAGTGGAAGACCTAGCTCATCTATTCTTCTTACCACTCTGAGCGTGTATCTGTTCGTTATTCCGACATTGGACGTGGATACTGGATAGCACAACGGCTACAGCCACGTAAGTCATCAGATAGGTGTTTGTAGGTTCTACACATAGCCACGCAGTTGGCACAAATAAAAAACTCTATCGTGTGTTCAAAAAAAAAATCTATCGACGTCGACAGGAGTTGCACTTGCTCCAGTAGCTCCACGCACTTTGACGACGGTAGCGACACCCCCAATTTAATATCCTACAATTTCATTGTATCTTTTGTATGAATCGGGCTTTGCCAAATAAATTTAGGAACTAGTTTTAAAAACACAGTATTGGAATCTCACATTAGCAGTTTACCTAAAATAGCGAGTTACTTATTTGTGTGCAGAATATTGGAGATGTTGCGGTTATATATTGAGTTGAATAGGATTTTCCTTCTCCTCGAAGCAAATATGAAATAGCAACCGGTTGGGACCCTCAAACTTGGATAGTGGGTCGACAGAATTTGAGGCGCCGGACAAAATTTATATGTGGACGTGAAGTCGACCGTATACAAGAGCACAAATGTGTTGCCCCCATCATCCATGTAAGCAGAGCGGCGCGTCGCGGTCGACCGGCAGATTCGAGAATTGAACTTGACAACTGGGAAGAATCCGGTGACCGTGTGAGATACTTCCGTAGCCGTGGGGATGATGTCCATACTTTTAGCATAGCTAGATCGATCTACAAATGGCTAGCTGAGAGTGAGACCTCTGGGATATTATTTGGTGCGAAGAAAAGATAAACTCGGGTTGTGCTGGGCCCGTAAATGAAGTTCAAATAAGCTACTGCATCACTCTCATAAATCCAATAAAAATAGACTAAAGTCATGTTTTTTTGGAAGAAAAATGAGGTAAATATGGGAGTATATTTTAACCCGCCAGAGCCGACCCATAGACAGTAATAGACCCCGCAAGACCCTCCTAGCCATGGGAGAAAAACAGCCATAAATCATAAAGTATACTACTAACCACTATATTGTTATTATTCATTACAGCAAAAAGACTATGAAATATCAATAAAAACTAAAATATCTTCAATTGCAAAAGTAACTTCACACCACAAACCAGTAGTGCCTTTAGCATAGGACAGACCAATCCGATCGACAACGCAAGCTTAGTTAGGTTGCCAACCTCTCTTCGATGGACGCTTTATTATTAACAATATTTCTAACTATAATTTCGGGCACGATTTTTATTTGAGAAACTCCTCGCAAGATGACTTGCATAAAAAAGATAATACCAAGCGCATCGCCACGAGTATATCACATAAAAAAAGTTATGTATGCAAAGATATAGTAATTCACAACAATTTGAATCGA
The DNA here is from genome assembly GCA_947311845.1 of Poa pratensis. Taxonomy (NCBI): domain Eukaryota; kingdom Viridiplantae; phylum Streptophyta; class Magnoliopsida; order Poales; family Poaceae; genus Poa; species Poa pratensis. Next base: position 49,974,577 of record CAMZMU010000063.1, read on the forward strand.
TGATATTTCAGTATAGTGTACAGACAGGCACACATAGTCAGCTTATTAAATATTAGTGAACTCATTGTATCTAGGAAACATTAGACCACAAAATGGCTCAATGAAACATGCCAGCGGGTTAACGTGTACCATAGAAGTTTCTATAAATTTGGGTACATAATCATACACTACAAAACCGTCATGAAGATATTTTCTAGATTGTATGCGTTATATCTTACTCAACCTATATATATCAAGATATTAAAATATGCGAGAACACATAACAACACAAACATGCACATATAACTAGTGCGATTGTTAAAACAACATTCAAGGAGCCGTTATTTTATTGTTAGTTTCATATTAAGAGAGTCCGTTCCATGATCTTGTTAAGGGGCAACATCTCACAAAGGATGAAATTTACTTTAGAAAAAATATAATTTAAATTTAGCACAACAAAAATTGATGTTTCAGTGATATAACAACTATATAACTAATATCATTAATGTTAATATTTAGTATTCCCTCTGGTCCGAAATAGTTGACCATGTTTTAGTTCAAAACCACGTCAATTATTTTGGAACGGAGGGAATAGCATTCTTGTTATGTGGTGTTTATGCAAAGTATGTAATAGAAAATATATTGGTTAAGACCATAGTATGCTATAAAAAGTAGTTATACAAAGAAGTATAAAAGTTTAATATAAAGTTTTATATTAACTTGTCATGTGTACAATGTGATAGGACGGGTGTTGAACCCAAAGACTTCAGTTTGAGTTTAAGTATAAAATGTTTCTTGAGAGTGTTAATGAAAACGATTCAGTACATTACTGGAAAATCACTCTCTGCCGAGTGGTCTTGGCTTTGCCGAGTGCAAAATCTCGGGGAGTGTCGGCGAACACATCCTACGCTGACACAACACAGAAAATACTCGGCGCAGATCAGACCACTCGGCAAACACCACATTCGCCGGCACAACGTTGATAAAGATCTCGGCGAAGAAAAGAATCTCGGCGAAGACTGCAAAAAACACTCGGCAACACGCTGATCTCGGCGAAATGGCTGACTCATACGTCCAAAACGTATCTATAATTTTTGATGGTTTATGCTACTTTTATGCTTTTGACAATTATTTTAATATTAAGTTTATGATTTATTTAGACTAACCTATTAATAGTTGCAAAAGTGCACAATGTTGTTGTTTTACTTTTTGATGTGTAGGAATTATCAAAATATAAGAGGAAAACCTCGTTGGAGTCGAATTGAGACTTTCCTGAAATCTGTCTGAAAACTCTTTTTGAATAGTGTCACGTACCGGACATAAGACGACGTCAAACAGAAAAAGTCTAGTCGCGAAAGTTGCAGGGAATTTTCTCCTAATGGAGCTGGACATAAAATTCGGTCGACCCGTCCAGCATGCACATCTTTTTAATAGTTCATATTTTGCTTGCATAATCTATTTAAGCTAATCATTCATGCATATGTTGCTTGCCGTATGAAGTTTCTAACGTCGTGTTTGTTTAGCCAAGCTCGTCTATAGGTGAAAAGAAACGTGAACGCAGGTGATAAGCACACGAAGACCATTGCAGGAAGTGACGAGAGTTAATTTCGGCTGACCAAGTCACGCGTGGTGGTTTTCGTCAAAACAAAAGAAAAAAGAAAAAACGTTGGTCGATGCTTCTCGGGTTCAGTTTAATTCAACCCCACGGCCCGTAAAAGCATATAGTTACGGGTTCGCTAATCAGCCTTTTTCAACCAAATAATTGGGCCTTTTTTCGGCCTATTCCTGGTTCGTACTGGGCCCTTTCCTTTACTCATGCGACCTTGTCTTTTTTATTTGCCATTTGCTCTAAAGCAAGCTCCGTTTTCGCAAAAAACCAAAGCTCAATACTGAAACTTTCTTCCAAAAAAATATTATAAGAACCTTTTACTGTCGGTTGGAGCCTAAAAGTGTAGCAAGACTTGAACATCACTTGGTTATCTCCACTGGATTTGGAAGATGATAAAGTTTTCTCGAGACTTGACAGTCAAATCATTCCAAGGCTACTCTGCAAAAGGGCTTAATTGCCCGCGTCGGCATATTTCGTAGCACGAGAACACGACCAAACTAATGTTTCTAAACGAAGATAGTGCCGGCAAAAACGTGATGAGCCACATGACAAGCCTGTAGGGTGGTACGATGTCAACTTAATTAGCCTCTAAACAAATTCGTCCAGGAGGAGGCAGCAACGATATCGTACGCCAAGTCAAATACTAGATCCTGCCGAAACAAAATGGTTTCAACATCTGAATCAAATCTCGAGAAACCTAGTAACCAAGAGCCAGCTGGCCCAATCCGTGCATCGCATCTCACCACAGTGGCGGCATGATCGATCGAATTAATGCATTAGATCTCCTGCATAAACACTTGACTAGGATACTCTGTTTTCAGCTTCTCGGTGGACGGCACGCCGGTGCGAGTGTTTAGCAACCACGAGTCGAAGGGCCTGCCTTACCTGAGCACGCAGGCGATGAAGCTTCACGCCACCATCTGGGACGGCGACTCCTGGGCCACGCGCGGCGGCCGGGACAAGACCGACTGGTCGCACGCGCCATTCGTCGCCTCCTACGGGACCTACGCCGCCAGCGCCTGCGTCTCGTCGGCGGCGAGCAACGCCTTCTGCTGCCCGAGCGACGCCGCGTCGGGGGACGGCGCGTGGATGACGTGGCGGCTGGGCGCCTACGGCGAGCGCGCGGTGGCATCGGCGCGGGAGAAGTACATGGTGATGGACTACTGCGACGACCCCTGGAATATCGGCCGGCCCGCCGAGTGCGACATCGACCGGCTCATCTCATCAAGTACATAGGTGTCGTCGTGTACAAGATAGACGTATGGTGTTCCTGTACGTCCTCGGTCGTGTCACCGCGTCGACGTGTAACGCATATAGAGATAGTCAGAAAGATGAAGGGGGATTATACAAAACAGAAGAAGTTTCTCTAAGCCCTGTTGTAACCTCTGGCCATACAGATGATGAGACAAATACAGTGCCAGCTTGAAGGTAAGCTGAACTCATTTAGGAACAGTTTCAGACTAAGCCAAAAAGAATCACTCTGCCCGTACTCCAATCCTGATGAAACAACTGGTCGCCGATCGAGAACAAAATTAGGGGAGGCCGGCGGAATCAGAAATCTAATGAAAGAATCAAGCCCGCACGCACGTACCTGTTTCTTCAGATGTACACATAATAATGGGCGAACTCAACAGCTAAATAGCCAATCGATCGAACTAATCAACCAACATAACCTATGTATATAGGTACTCGTATCTTCATGGCCGGGGCGGGAGCGTGCACTCCGTGGGCATGGTGGTGGCGTTGAACCTGACGTGGTCGTCGCAGTAGTTGTAGATGAGGTAGCCGTTGTTGCGCACCCACCGCAGGTCTTCCAGGTCCTTGGGGCTGAGGTTGAAGAGGGTGGAGTCTTTCGGCTCGTCGCCGCACCAGCCCACGCCGGGCGACGGCCGGCAGCTGGCGACGGTGTAGTTCTTGTAGTAGGAGACGAAGGGCGACAGGGACCAGTCCGTCTTGATCCGGCCGCCCTGCGTCGCCCAGTCCTCCGCGCTCCATAGGCTCCCGTACACCCGCTGCTGCTGCCACAACGGGAACGGCACCCCTTCGTCCTCGTTGTTGTCGAACACCCGGATCGTCACGCCGTCCACCTGGATGCTGCAGCCGCCAATATATACAGTTATTCACAAACTCACAACATACCCAAAGTCCCAAACTCGATCTGCGTCCAACTAATGTGCTCACATGATGCGCCTGGGGTTCCAGATGATGGTGTAGGTGTGGTAGTCGGCGGTGGCGTCGAACCAGAGCCGGTACTGCATCTCCCGGCCACCCATGCCGTTGGCGAATATGTTGGTGTGGAGCGTGTAAGGCTCGCCGGAGGAGTTGCCGAGGAACTCGAAGTCGATCTCGTCGTGAATGTCCCACTGCCCCTCCGAGGTGGTCTGCATAGCCACGTCTCATTCAGTTCCAAAGTCAACTCCACACCACACACATCATCGACCGAGAGGAGGAGCTAGTATAGTAGATCTTACGTAGATGGTGGTGACGGTGCCGGCGGAGTCGCCCTCGACGAGCTTGATGTCGACGTCGATGCGGGCGAAGAGGTACGTTTGCTTGGACCTGAAGGTAGAGCCCATGTACTGGTTGAGGGACAGCGCCAGCGCCTCGGTGTTGCCGTCCATGAAGAAGTAGGTCTGCTCCGTGCCCCATAGGATCTCGATATTGTCGTCGATGACCGCTGCCACCATATCAGCCGCCAGGAGGAAGGCCAAGGCTACCAGCAGGAGAGGCGCCAAGCCGCGGCAGTGCTTCGGGCTACGAGGCGACGGCGCCATTGCAAGCAAGCAGCGGATCCGTGTGCAGCTGCGAATGGATATTGGAGTGGAGTACTGGAGTGGAGTTTGCGGCAGAGGGGCGTCAGGCAATGGGAGGAACCGTCCGCCCAGTTGCCCACCCTCGCCGACGAGACGCAGAAGGACAAGCTAGCTTAGATGGCTAGGTCGTATGCAAGCACTCGCGCGTATATAGGCGTTTCAGAAACCGGTGGTCGTCTCTCTCGATGGGCACGCGCCGTGCACATTCTTACAGGAGAGCTGAAGTTCAGATTTTGCTTCTGTGTGGAAGACTGGAAGCAAAGCATGGGGAGCCGTAGGTTAGCAGCTGGCAAGATCTCGGTAAACTGATACTATATCTTATCACCGGTAGCTGACCTGACCTCACTAGTGCACTCACTGTCTACACCTCGACTCAGATTCGCTACTTGTCAAAAAATAAAGTGGAATCGCCATGTAAGAGAGGAACTGTTTGACTTTCAGAGCAACGCTCGCGGCGCGAGCAGATTGGACGGCTGGTTTGGGAAGATCTAAGCAATGGTAGAGGCACGCGATGCCAAGTTCATCTTCCAATTGGGCATTGCCGCTCCTGCGAACGTACGATGCGCTTTCTAAAGATGCCTACGTATGGAAGCTGTAGAAACTTGCTCAGAGAAGCGCCAGTACTGGTGAAGCTAGCTACTACTCCCTCTGTTTTATAATATAAAATGTTCTAGGAGTTGAACATATTGTCTAGATATATACTAAAGTAAGTGGACACACATACTAAAACATGTGTCTACATACATTTATACACATGTGAATGTGGACAAATGCTAAAATATTTTATATTAAAAAATGAAGGGAGTAGTTGCAAGGTCTCCGAAGATCGATCGATGCTCCTCCACCAGGCAATAGGGTATGTAGTAAATCACCAACACGGCGCGGCGGGAGATAGTTTATTTACCCCTTCTCGAACGGAGGTGAAGACCTTCTTGATTTCTTCATAGACTTCTATACCGTCCCGCGAGGTTCGGGATGCTCGTTCGCATGTGCAAACGAAGCATCTGCCCTTCCGCGTGCGCGCAGCTAGGGTTAGGAGCCTAGGACCCGGGCAACGGAGTGAGTGATGCAAAACTGCCTGGCAGATGCATTGTTGCCGTGATTCCGTAACAATTCCATGCAGCAGGTGGTCAGGTCGGTCAGGAATCTGAAGGTGCAACGTACAGGTACATATATATGTTTCAGATTACATAACCAGTTAACCACTCACTCACTTAGTATTGTTTCAAATATTTTTTGTGAATCGGAGATAAAATCTTCGCATCGACTTATCAATTAAGAAGAGTACTAGGTAATATGCCCGTGCGTTGCAACGGGTAAGCCTACCAATCTCATTTGCGCCTCTGCTGAGCATGCCAGCACATGTAAACGTAAAAAAGTAATGGACATTGAAAAATACGAATGATCACATCTTTTTATCAACATTCTAAAGGCAACATCACCAGGAAAAGAGCATGCATTTTGTCACTATGAGCTTGCCAAATGCAAGTTTGGCAAGTCATTCTCATGGACCTTTACTTCCACAGGGCTACAGTTCTGCAGAATATACAAAATTATCTTCTTTACTATTATATAGCTAAATGCCCGTGCGTTGCCACGGAGCAACACAATTTTTTTACGGTGTTACTCATGATACAGATCTAATTAATTGTGCATGTCATGTCAAACATCTCATCAAAATTTGTTATCTTTTAATTTTTCGCCGAGTAAAAACCTAATATTTTCTTGCAATCACAACTGCGATTATTTGCAATTTCAGCCCTTCTTGTCTGGCTCAACTTATCTGGACAAAAACCGATGCGGAAGCATAACCGGATGTGACTCGGTCATCATCTTTGCCGGAGTCATCCTCATGTTTCACATTAACATTCAGCCCTGATCAGCGGTAGAATATTCAGTGGATCCTCACACTGGACATCACGTACACTGCAAGTGAATTCCGATACAAAAATACATCACATAGGCATAGTAACATTCACTGAATCCTTAGAAAACAACAATGGAAGATACTTACAAAAATAGTTAGCAACTAATAAACCTGACCCACCTCCATGGACATTTTAACATAAAGAAAATAGGTAATGTGGGTACGGAAAAAATAAGTGTCAGACTCTCTAGCATAAACTGTTTACAGTATATGCTTGCTTATTTACAGTTCGTCTTGTAGATGTACAATAGCTATGGCGGTATAGGTTTGGTCTCGTTTCTGGGGTAAGCGTGGCCCACTCCATGAGCTCATGTCTCTCATTATAGTTCTGCTGCAAATAGAGCAAGTGACTTCGGCGGCATTACCTGCTCTGCAACAACGGCATGTGATTGCGGTCAGTTCAGATAGGTGTATGTATCATTAGAGAAATAGGAACTCAGTGTGATGATACCTCAGACTCCTCCTGATGTTCTGAAGGCAAAATCAGCCCGGTGGAATAGTTGTTAAGCACCTCATGGCTCTTCATCCATGCCATGCGCGATTCAATGGTTTTCAGCTTGTGGTGGAACATCTGACGATACAAACAGGATATTCATGAGCGTTTCATTCACACAAAAATTAAGGATTATAAAAACTTGTATGGTATAAAGTGTATGTAGGGGATCATGCTCTCTTCGACACCTCGGATAAATAAACAGTTGGATGTTTGAGCTCTTCTCCCTCGACAAGAATTCATGTATCCTGACATTCTGGGCAAAGGATTGTTTCTACTCTGCTCTTAGGCGCTATTTTTTGACTTCCTGCCTTGCCTGCTATTTCTATTCTTTGCAATTTGATCAGTCAGCACTTCATATTGGCACATAACACTTCTGTACAATAGGCATGAAGTCAGAACCCTGGCTTCTCATGCAGATTTTAGCAGCCACGTGAGAATGATGAAGAAGGAAAGCAACGAACCGGAAAGGCACTGCTTTCAGAACTTGTGTAGCATCGCTCTCAATTACATGCAAATGAAAATTGGGTTAGAGTCAAACAATGAAAAAAATAAAAAATGCAACCCATGACAAGAGGGTGCCAGCTTGTTGTACCAAGACTACCATTAAATGAAAATGTAGAGGTAAACCTCTAAAACCCATCCTTAGTACATCGAGTATGAACTCCTAAAGGAGAACATTATCAGGTTTTTAATCAACAGTTCATACTGCAATTTCTAACAAATGGCCAATTGTATAGCAACAAGATAGCAAAATCATCCATCTAACATTTTCCATAAATCACACGGACACATCCAAATACCCCCACTTCCACTTCTGGTAACAATACTTGGGACCAAGTGCCCTGGATACAAATTACCATGATAGAGACAGCTATAGAGGAATACACGGGGGACATACCAAGTACTTCTATACCATACAGTTACTGGTGAAAACTGTACTACCTGGTGCCAGGTTACAAATTTAGTAATGTTGAGCTATTGCTCGAACTGAACATCCGTACAAGTTTGCAATGTAATAACCAAGACGATTTATTAACCTGAACCCAAGTTAAAGGCTACTTACATATGTCAATCTGTCATGCTTCTTGAACAGGTCAATCATAGCATGCCACTTTTCACCCTCTGTATCAGCAATTGGCTGTAAAATCAAGCAAAATTAAGCATCATGAACAATCTTCCCAAATATCACAATTCTAGAAACTGGATAATGGCACCATGTCCCTATAAAATTTAGACGATCCATGATTTCACAACGAACACATCATAAAGTTGGAGGTTCAACACAAACAATAGCAGACCCAGATGTACACAAGCTGAAAGAACTGACGTAATTGTTGCATCAATCAGCTCTGCATTTGTGCGCAACATGCTTTTCCATCGAAGAGCACATGTCTGATATGATATGATCTAAGTCACAAACCTTGATTTCTGAATCAGCAACCATGCTTCAAGAGTGTCACCAAATGCTCGAGAAACAGCAAGTATACCACACATACACCATGTCCTATAAAATTTAGACGATCCATGATTTCACAACGAACACATCATAAAGTTGGAGGTTCAACACTAACAATTCAGTACTGACAGAGGGGCGTTTAAATGTATAGATCACTTCGTGAAGCTAGTAAGGAGCAATCAGCAACACTGAGATATACTCAAGTTTAGCGCAGTCCCCACAGTGGAACAACTTCAGCCAACAGTCACCAATTTAGAATAAATTGGCAGTAAAGAGTTGTTGTTGGCTACCTCAATGATACACCCAGAAGACGAAGTGACCGGCTCATTATCCATCATCAGCCTACTGCATAGCACAACTGCACAACAAGCTCGATCGATTAATATGGCGTCGATGGCAAAGCTTGCGACGTACTCCTCGGCGCCTGATTTCCTGACCTGACTGAACTGAAAAAAAAATACAAAATAAGGGAAAGAGATGAGTGTCAGGCCGGGATGACTGGCCATAGCCAAATCAAGAGGTAGTGCGGGAGCAATGGTTTCGTCGCAGCGGGCAAACCCGAGGGAAGCAGCTCTCGCTGTCGCCGTGTCCGCATCCGTTGCAGCGGGCGACGCCCTCGCCAAGGACGGGCCGAGCATGGACGACCGGGGCCCGGAATCGGGACGTTGGTGGTCGAGCGTCTCGTGCTGGAGGTAGCCGACGGCAGCGAGCATTTGGGATCCAAATCAAGCGACCGCGGGCATGATCTCTCCCCTTACAGGCCGGCATAACGACCTCGCAGAGCAGCGGAGGAGGACGTTGTGAAGGACAACGCCCTGTCGGCGCTGGATATCGCACCCACCGGCGCCCAGGTGGCCGAAGCTCCCTCGCCGGCGTGTAGGTACACATACACACGCGTGACGCGTTCCGGCGAGCTCGACGGACCGCCCCTCATCGCGACGCGCGCGTCGGCGAATAAGCCGGCCGTGACGCCGTCGATCTTGAACGCCAACAGGTGCAGCCCGGCGGCGGTGGTTCGAGGAGGTGCAGGGGAGAGCAGGCTGCGGGCAGATTAGGGTTGCGTCCAGCTCCAACCCCTCCTCTCCGGTGTAGAACGGGATCTGGACGGCCTCATCTCCCGACTGACTCGCTCGAGGCGCCGCCGCCTTCTCCCGTCGAGAGAGCTGAGAGACGATGGTGTTGTGACTGGATAGGGTTGAGGGGCTGAAACGCAAAACTGCCGAGTTGTGGACTGCGGGTTGATTTCCAACTTCTCGAGGGACTAAAGTGCAAAACGGCCGATTTCGTCCGTCGCTGGCAGGAGACAGGACACTCCATTCTTTTATAGTAGAGATTACTGGCACCATCTACCACGGACGACGGGGCAAACGTGGCAAACGCCACTTTTTTTTTCTAGTAGTTGTCCCCTAGAAAATTTATGAGATGAGTATGAGTTAAACTCCTTCCACAGTATGGCCAATACACTCGAGCTCCGTACGCATCCCACTCCTCGTCAGCGAAAGGAAACTACCGGTCGTCGCTATGGTCCCAAGGAACGAGCTCAAGATAAGTGAGCTCGCCAGTTTTGTCGACAATTGGTCGGTCTCGGACAAGGTAAAATTTATAGAGCTAGGGGTTCACTCAAGTTGGGCATTATTGTTTTTGTTCCCGGTTCATTCAATTTTGTGAAATATCTAGGTTCCCAATGGCTGCGAACTACGATACGCATATAAGGTTTAAGCACTGTGTTGAAGACAAGAGGTTCCTATTACAAGATCTGAACAATCTTTTCAAAAAGTAGAAGAAACTTGAGGAAAACGTGAATAGGATTGTCGATGAAAAGATGCATATGCATCCGCTTTTAGCGGATATTGTTCACGATCGCAAGATGAAGCCAAATGTAACCAAATTGAGGATGAAGAAGATAAAACAATGCATGTGCACGAAGGAAAATAGTCTGTATTATGCTGTGGTTGTTGTCGTACTCATAATAGCTATCATAATAACACTTTATCCAGGTGCAGATAGTAGGAGTTTGTATGAGCCATCATTTACGATAGAAATTTCGTATTCAAAATTGAGAGTCACATCACACACGAGTATATGTGAACCGAAATATATTGTAATACGTAAACATCACACATGTTGTTTGTATATTAATCATGTGCAAAGATTGGACCAGCCATGGCCCAACTAACGCAACTCTATGTTCCTTCTTGCAAATTTTTGGACCAGCAGTGCCAATCTGGTGTAACTCCAATCGACAACTGCCACCCCAATTTATAAACACCTTGTTCCACGAAAATCTAACCTAGTCGGCGAGGCGGAATCGACCGATTGGCTGTACACCTCCCACGTTTGAATGTCGATTACCTTCTCAGTGGCTTCTTCGCAATGGATTTGTCTAGGTGGCCCTGTCTATTCCACCTCACGTGCTTATTCGCGCGTGAGAAGGTCACAGGAGTACCTCCGGTTACGCGGGGTCATCCTTGCCCTTGCTGTGGCGATGTTGCCGTATTATGGGGTAGAAATGTTTCGAAGCTGCCGCAACGCCTGAATGTACTCACTATACGGAACGTATACAATATTACCAAGCATGTCTAACTTGCATTTATATGGCGGATCTATAGTTAATTTGTATTGTTAGGAAAATCAGATTTATTAGAATATTGTTAGGCGAGATGAAATTTAAACTTGAGGCGAGCTGATCTTCATATAGTTTATATTAAAAATTTATACTTATCTTACCATGCAACAATCTTTACCATTATAATGTTCTATTTATTATTTGGCATTTTAACCACATAGCAATTGCTAGATTTTAGTTGTAACATTCTTTTTACATAATTGTAGCTCATATAGTTGGAAATACTAAATTTAAACTATATTTGTATATAGTTTTCTTCATCAAGTATTAGATAACTGCATAAACCATATAGTTTATCGATATTTATGGTACATATATCTAAGGATACTGTCTAACAAATATCTCACAAGTTTGATTGTACGATAAGCTAATCATATTTAGGGAAACTAGTAGAGCATAAATTGAGCATTGGCATTATTTTTACCCCTATTTCGGTGGTCGAATGTGTATAGCAAGTTACAACGGTACTACAATAAGATGACAACAATGAATCATACTCGGTATTCAAATAACATCGCCAATAGTAATCACTGACGAATAATAAATTAAACATATTATATTGGTTTTGAGTAAATATGATCTAATTTTTGATATGGTCGCCCGCAATGGATGCTTCATAAATAAAGGTTTAACCTAGGTTTTGAATTGGCTGACATTTACCACGTGTTTAAATTTATCAAGGTTTAACAAAGGTAAGTTCGCATAGAGTAAAAACGAGTAATATGTAAATTCATTTCTCTGCCTATAAGTTTGTATAGAGTAAAAACAAGTAACATATATTTTCTGCACATGTTTCTCATTGGCATCTGAGTGAAACTGAAAACCTCATTCTAAGCCATCAAAAGACTTATAAAATCGTGCAACCTTAGTGAAGTTCACTGAAGGCTTTGACGAACCATGCATACATAGTAGAATGTTTTTATAATGTTTTTATAAAGTTTCATAGATGTTTCAATCAACTTGAAATATCAAATTTAAGAAATGTAATCATCATTAGTTTTGTTTCAAAGATCTTGCCAAGAGGAAGAAAGTCTTCAAAATAGATCACAAATCGAACATACAGTTCAAAATATGGTCATTTTGTTTTCGACATGCGAGAGAGGAAGAAGCGGAGTGCAGGTTGTTCTGCATAAAAAAGAATTTTAAAATAAATAAAATGATTGTTTTTTATCCAAACCACAATTTGTTATATACTAAAGCACGATAAGTCTAAAAGAATGAAAGATAGGCTAGCAATTCCCCAAACAATATGGCCCTTCATCGGTGGACCCTCATTAAAAATATATCATAGTTGTTAGAGTTCACAACTATACCCCAATTTGATCTCAATCGACAGATCATCATAATTAGGCACAACTATATGACAAACTTTAACTAGTCTTGTTTTGTTCATATGGTTCTCTAGATGTTGATTCTTTTCCTATTCGCTTTGTCAAATGGAGACAATATAATCTCGTATCAAGTGAAAATACTTTCCTCCCATATCAACCAACATAATATTGGTCGATATACTTTCTTACTTCTAGGTATAATGGGTTTAATTAATTTTGCATAATTATTGTTTTTCCAAGAGAATTCTACGTGTTTATCTCACACTACAAGAGATATGAGATTTATTGACGAGAAACCTGGTGACGAAGTTCCATACCATCATGGATATGTCTTAATCGTTGACGGTTTTCATCTGGCGTCACGCATGTACGTTAATCATTGACGGTTTAGTTTCTTGTCATGCATTAGGGGGGGGGGGGGGGGGGGGTAAACCGTCACCCATTACCAAACCCGGAAGGGCTGCCATCGTCTCTGTTAATGGGTGACGAATCAATATCGTGGTGTATGTAAACTGTCACTGAATATAATACATGACCCACAGTCAGGAAAAACAATAAGTTGTTATAATATTAAATTCATGTTTTCATGCGGGACCGAATAGTCAGATTTTTTGTAATCTTATAGGTTTTTAATATCAAGCTTGACCCACATGTCGGGAACAGAATTATTTCAATAAAAAATTGGTGCGTAAGATTCGAACATGTTTTGTAACAGAAGGCGAAGCAACAGGAAGAGGAAACCTCTCCAATTGAATTTTATAGAATAAACCACACGACCAAGATGGCATTATGAGCACCGAAGCAAAAAGTGCTTACGTAAGAAATAATTCATATTAGCACAAAACGTAATCTCATCCATTTCTGTATGTTATCCATAAAATGATTTGAATCTTTATGCATGACAAAATGGTGGAACTAAAAACGATAGAACGCAATGAAGATGAACCTGAATTGACTGATGTGCAAATTATTCATTAAGTTCTGAAGCAACAGAGCTCATCCACCACCAGCAACAACACATTCCTACTAAGATTGGGCGTCGCATCAAGTTCCAGGAAGTCGTCTGTTTCGGCAACACGCATCCGAGAGTTAGAACATAAGCTTGCAGATCAGGAGCAGAACTCCATAGAGTCAGCTGAAAGGTATCACACTGAGATGGATGCAAGAATGCAAGCATAGGATCAGAAGTTTGAAGAACTCAAAAGGAAGCAGGAAGAAGAACTTGAAGCTCTGAAGAAAGCACATGAAGAGAAGACTTTGGCATATGAAAAGAGGCAACAAGAAATGGATGACGTGCTTAGTTTGCTCCTAAGGACTTCCCAGCAACCATCCCAGGGCAACTAATCAATTGCACCACCATCCTGCAGCATTCTTCATCATACTTCCTTTTATTTCTTTCTCTTGTTTACCTCATTGTAATCTGTCTTCTGAATCTTAGTGTCAGCCAGACACATATATACTACGTGTGCCACCATTTATGATATAATATTTTTTCCTTCCATTTTATATGTTTTATTCAAATATATTTGTTTGCAAATTTTCACTAATATTTCAAAAAAATTAAATTTTGTCCTATTCCAAAGGTGACGAAAATAGGCGCACCGTCACCATCATATTGGCGACCTGTGGGTCCCACTGGTCAGAAGTTTGTGGGTCCCACCAGTCAGCAATTTTGTGGGACCATCTGCCCGCAACCACTAGCCCCAGTTGTCACAACTTTGTGGGTCCCACTTGTCACAAGTTTGTGGGTCCCATCCGTCATCACTTTTGTGGGACCCATCTGTCGGGAACCACCTGGTCCCAGTTGTCACAACTTTGTGGGTCCCACCAGTCAGCACCATACGGGTCCCACATGACAGAATGCCTCGTGCAATAATGTGGACCCACACGACAGCATTCCACGTAAGTGATGTCAGACCCACGTTGTCACCAGCCACATCAGCATGATGGGACCCACATGTAAGGCCACGTCAGGTTTTTTGGACCAATAAGATCCTTCCCAATATTTTGATATTGACGAAATTCCCCACATCAACTCTGGCTATCAACGATTAACCCTAACCGTTGATGGATTTCTAAGTCGTCACAGTCAAACGTTTGACGTTGACGAAAAATTGCATACCGTCACCCCGAATATTTTATGATGGAGCTTCCTTTACGAACCCCTTGACGATCAAAATTCGTCACCCCGAAGTAATTTGTCAACAAATATATTTTCCTTTGTAGTGTTATATCATGTTGATACTATATGGCCCATTTGATGATTTGAGGTTCCTAGATTCAATAAGAAATTTCTCGCATAATTGCAAAACATCTAGTCGTTTGGATGGACCATCTCTGCATTAGTAATTAAGATTGTGGATCTACACAACCGTAACTCAAAATGTCTCCTCCGTCTGATCATCATAGTTGTACCTCACATGTATTTACTCTTCGTAACATTGCCTAAAATGATCATAACCAGTAGTTCTATGTTATGATATCGAGATAAATCACCAATATCATGGTTACATTTAAATATATATATATATATAGTGGGACTATTCTACACAACCCCTATAGTGTTTCTAGAATAACTATTCTAGTCAACTTTCCATTCCTAATGACTTTCTTAATCCGACCAACCTGTCGTCCCACTTCCCTTCCCGTGAGGCCGCGACCCACCACAGCGCGCCTCCCCGGCGAGCCCACCGCCACGCCTCGCCGGCGACCAACCACCGCGCCGCCTCTCCGTATCCGTCCCCGTCGACCACCACGGCGAGCCTCCCGGCGACCCACCACCGCGCTGCCTCGGCTCTTTCCCCGGCGACTGACTGCCGCCACGGCCCTGCTCCCCGGCTCTCCCCCGTCCTCTCCACCGGTGGCAGCAGAAAGCTCCGCCCCGCAGCGCCCATGAGCCCCGAGCTCCGTTCTCGACGCCCGCAGTCGCCCTGCCGAGCTCAGGCCCCCCACGCCAGCGGCCGCCCCCCGAAGCTCTGCCCCCCAACGCCAGAGGTCTCCCCGCCGTGCTCCGGCTCCCCGAGCCCCACAGCCCGGCAGCTCCGCCGCGCAGCCCTTCTCTCCGGAGTACGCACGCAGCAGCGGCAAGGAGACAAGCACGCAAGCACGCAGCAGGCAGCAGCGTCAGCAGGCAGGCACGCAGCACACCGCGGGCACGCACGCAGCAGTACGCCACAGTACGCACGCCCACGGCAAGCACGCACGCAGGCGGCAGCGCGAACGGAGGCGGGAGTTAATCCACATCGTCCCTGCGGGAAGGAATCGGCCGCCGACGCTGTCGGAATCAGGCTGTCCAGAGTGTTTTGCTCACAATCTGGACCCCATTGCATTGTCCAAACGAAATCTAGCAATGGTGAGTGGATAAGAAAACTAAGTAAGTTTGTGGCTGAGAAGTGACCACGTTATTCTCACATGGGACACTACACGATGTTTGTTGTTTTTGTGCTAAAAAGATCAGCTTCATTTTCTTTTGTGGGCCAGTTCATATTTAATATTTAATACGAGACATTCGCATGGTACATGCATATTTGTTCTCACATGCTTTTATGAATACTAGGAAAACAAATATAGCAGATTGGTATACGTGGAAGAGGTAGTTAAATGCTACAAATTTCTGATCCATTTTGTGACTGAAAATGCTACATACTAAATGTTCACATTAGCTCGTGCTTGATTTTATTACTTCCGGGAAGTTTACTATGACTGTGTTTGGAGTTCACTTTAAAGGTATCGGAAGTTCATCTGGAGCGTGTCGAAAGTTCACCGTTCTGAATTTCCGAAGTTCACCCTTTCAACTACAGAACTTCACTGTTTTTACGTAAAAAAAATACGAAGTTAACCTTTTAACTGGCAGAAGTTCAATTCGGGAGTTCATATCGTCCATCTAAAAGGTTTACTTTTTATCAAAAAACCAAGTCGGGAGTTCATATAAAAAAACCAAGTCGCATTTGTTCGCCTCGTATTAAAAGGAAGTTCAGCCGCGAAGTTCATAGCGTATTAAAACGGAAGTTCAGCCGCGAAGTTCACCACACGAAGTTTGCTTCGTATTAAACGGATGTTTATCCCGCGAAGTTCACTTATTATTAAAACGAAAGTTTGGGAAGTTAGGGAGGTCATTAATCTAGAAGTTAATTAACCCAACAATTGTTTGTTGCATGGCCGCGAAGTTCACTTTTTTGTTTGCAGAAAGTTCAGTTCTGGGGCGTGGAGTTCATTTTTTCAGCAAAAAACTCTCATCTTATCCGCGTGAAAATAAATCGCGATCGGAAGTTAACTAACAGACTAAACGGAAGTTCACCGAACAGACAAAACGGGAGTTCACAACCTAACACAAAGGAAGTTCATTATGCTCTGTTTTTCGGGGCGGAAATTTTAAGCATAGAAATCATTGATACAAACTCCGTTTGTCCAAAACGGCCAGCGCCACATGCTATTGGAAGGATATGAGTCTAATTTGAGCCTCCCATCCTGCGTTGCCCAAACCGAGCACCACAAACGTGCTAATTTCAAATAGATTCTCATTTCATCTCATTTCTCTATTTTTCGTATTTTCAAAATTAAGCAAAAACTGTAATGAATTTGGAAAACATTTCTATATGAAAAAGTTGCGTCTAGTCAATATCTTTCCAACGCAATATCATTTGTTACGTTTCGATAAGCGGTTTGAAAGTAATTTTAAAAATACTGTCCGCTGGACATAAAAATTCAGAATCAGAATTGTTTATTTTTCAAACAGCTCATCCGTGATGAATTACGAAAATTGACCTGAGATAGTCAAGATGCGGTTTTTCCATATCTTTCCAACGGTGTATCATTTGCTTCAATCCGACAAACGGTTTGAAAATGGCGTCCAAAACAGTACGAAAACGAAGAAAATATGCGAAAATCAGTGTTTCGTATATTCAAAATTACTTTACAACCGTAACTAATTTCAAAATCTTGTAGAAGTGAAAAAGGTGCGCATTTTTCATATCTTTCCAACGGCGTATCATTTGCTTCAATCCGACAAACGGTTTGAAAATGGCGTCCAAAACAATACGAAAACGAGGAAAATACGTGAAAAACAGTGTTTCGTATATTTAAATTTGTTTTAAAACCGTAACTAATTTCAAAATCTTGTAGAAGTGAAAAAGGTGCGCATTTTTCATTCCTTTCCAACGGCGTATCATTTGCTTCAATCCGACAAACGGTTTGAAAACTCAGATAGAAAAACTCACCGAATCTAAGTGTTCCGACCGGAAGTTCAGATATTATTTAAACGGAAGTTCCAAAAGTTGACCAGAATACTTATTCTACAAGGGAGTCTAGAATAGCAGGGGTATATATATATATATATATATATATATATATATATATATATATATATATAATATATATATAGGGTGGGACTATTCTACAACCCCTCTTAAGAGATTGTAGAATACCTATTCTACAACCCCTAAATAAACAAAAAAGACTTTCTAAACGAACCCGCCCACCCGACCCGAACCTACCTAACTCGTTCGTCCCCAACCCACACCCCGTCCATTCGTCCTCTTCCCCCGATTCCAAACGCCGACGCCGCCTCCCGGCAAGTCGCCGCCGCACGCCGCCCTTGCTCCTCCCCGCCGCCGCACGCCGCCTCCCCGGTGAGTCGCCACCGCCCGCCGCCCCTGCTCCTCCGCGCCCCCGCGCTGGCTCCCGGCGAGCCGCCCATGCTCCATCCCGGTGCGCCGCCTCCCCGGCGAGTCGCCCCCGCACGTCGCCCTTGCTCCTCTCCGGCCCCGCGCGCCGCCTCTCCGGCGAGCCGTCCGTGCTCCATCCCGGCGCGCCGCCCGGGAGACCTCCAACCGAGGACCTTCGTCGACCCCCCACCATGGCTCAGCCCTCCCCTCCGTCTGGACTCCGGTCGAGTGCGCCCCGCCATATCTGTGCTCACCAGCGCGATGGCCCTGCTCACGGGCGCGCTGGCCCCCGCCCGGGACCTTCTCCTGGCGCCACCCCTGCTCCACCCGCGCGCAGCTCCTCCCAACCCCCTGCTCGACCTCCCTGTCCTGCTCCACCGCGGAAGAGTTCCTGGACCTGCTCGACGGAGATGAAGGTCATGCCCTGCACGAGGTTCCCCACTAGCTTCAGGGATGATGCACCAAAACTTCCTAGAGGCGACGCATCCAACTACGTGGCCCCTCTATCTGAACTTCAGTGGAGGCGCATCAAAACTCCACCGGGAGCGTGCCTCCCGTGCGAGGTCAACGCCAAAATACCTCCATGAACTCCTGTGCGAGGCCGATGCAGACTACTCTTTGTGGAGTTCACCGTGTCAAAGGTCCAGAGCAGCAACATCGTGCAGAGGAAGTTCACCGACGGAGCCAATGGAGTTCACCGTCGCCGCCGCAGGGAGTCCATCAATGGAGCGCGCAGGAGTTAACCGGGCCACGAAGAGCTGTTCGCCTTTTCGCACACGAAGTTTGCTTCTTATATGCGTGAAGTTTTAGTTCCTTTTCCTGTGAAGTTAACTTCAAAAGAGTTTATTTGTGAAAAAATTCTGAAGTTCAATTATGTGACAGGTGAAGTTATGAAAAAATGATGGTCAGCCGAGTAGTTCATTTTCGAAATTTTTCTGAAGTTCACTTTATTTGACGAGCGAAGTTTAGAAAAATTGTGGTCACCCGAGAAAATCATTTACGAAATTTCTGTGAAGTTAACTTTTGTGATGAGCGAAGTTCAAAAAAATCATCGTCAGCCAAGAATTTCATTTGCGAAAATCCTCGTGAAGTTCACTTTATGCGACGACCGAAGTTCAGAAAAAAATCATGTCAGTCGAGAAGTTCATCTGTGAAATTTCTCTGAAGTTCATTTCTTTGACGGGCGAAGTTCAGTTCTGTGACGAGCGAAGTTCAGAAAGGATTGTAGAATAGTTATTCTACAAGTGGTTGTAGAATAGCTGGGATGTATATATATATATGAGATAACGGATATCAACAATTGTACATGTGTTACTATTTGTTGGATTATATACGATAATTATATGTTACACATGATTTAAACATGTCAGTCATCACCACTCCAGTAGTGTTTATCTAATGCATTAGATATACCCGTGATTGAATCCTTATATAAAATAACATCATAGCAAACATTTTTTTGTCCTACATTTTATGTACTATATATTTAGCACAATTGGCAACATACAAAATTCTTGAGACTTTTTTAGCAGCAACACAAGTAATTCTAAAGAGTGATAAGTGACCAACATGAGCATCAACAAATGAGTATGTAAAAGAGCGTTGATTAGTAGAAACGTAGGATTGAGGGCGTGTTGAATATTGATTTATTCAAGTGTTGTACGTGTTCTTTATACAAGATGGATCCATTTTTTTATGCAAGAAAGTATCTCAGTGCAAGCCAACCTTTTTTTATGCGAAGGATATGTACTATGTACTCCGTCTGTTCCATAATATAAAATGTTTTACCTATTTTGATACAGACTACATACCGAGCAAAATGAGGGAATTTGCACAATAAAATACGTCCATATATCCGTATCTTGTTCGTATTCGAATAAATAATTTGTTTTATTATTAAACAGAGAGAGTAGTATGTTAGATTGATAAGCATAGCCAGACACAAACTAAAAGATCAAGAGGTGAAAAGCTCTAAAGCTACACTAGCGAGCATACACCAATTGAGCTACCAGCCTACCAGGCAATGTCGTCATGTGGATTATGGGTTAGTTTTGTAATTATACTCTAACTCCACGTATGACTATATAAATAAGTTTGATATTTTGTACAAAAATGGTTCATACCATATTTTACTGCTTAGCAAATATATAATGTACAAAAACCTTTAAATCTATACCTTTCGATATGTATCTATATATCTAAAATATTGTGTGTTTCGCAATGAAGACGGTTAAATGAAAGAAAAAATTGCATGAGATAAAGTATAGTACTCCCTCCGTTCATGTATGTAAGGTCTATAGGTTTTAGAGAAAATTCCAAAATATAAGGTTTATTGCGATTTATGGTTAATTTTACTCATACAAAAATGAGTTTCAATCTCATATGGAGTGATTTTACGGATTATTTTCATTTGGTAGCTATTAGGGACTCCTTTTACGATTTTTTTAGAAAGAAATGAGTCCACCGTATTCTAAATACCATGTATTAATATTCGTGCAGAAAACTATACGCTTACATTCAGAAATGGAGGATAATACTTAACACTTTCAGAAAGATAACGTTCTCGCATTTGAGTGGACCACTGTGCTAGTTAAGGAAAAAATAGGTGGGTCTACTTGTAGCCCGGCAGCCATGACGACTAAATACTCCCTCCATACATAAAAGGATGTCTCAAGCTAGTCTAAATTTACATGTATGGGGAGAAACCCTGTTCCTCAATCGAAATTGGGACGCTTCTTTTGACTTAACCTCTCCTCTCCCCCACGCGTCGGTCTTCCCCCGTGGCGGCAGCACGCTGCCTCTCCCCTCCCCGCCTCATCCCCTCCCTCTCTGTGGTCCCTCGTCGTCACCGCCGGCAAGGGCTGCCGGGTCGCAGCCTGGGTGGCGCCGGCGGCGGCGGTTCTCCTCTCCCCGCGCCGGTTTCGATAGAGGCGGGGCTTGCTCGGCCGGCGGCGGTGTTCTTTGGCGGCGGCGGTCCGGCTCTGACCGGGGGGTTCCGTGACGGCGGCGGTGCGTGCAGGCTTGTGGGCGGAGCGGTGTTGCAGCGACGGCGTGCAACAGGGCTGCATCGGCCATACCCCGCGGCCCTGATCTGGGCCCGCGAGGCCCATCTGGGTCTGGGCGGGCCGACTGGACTTGTTGTGTGCTTTGGAGTCGGAAGAGAGAGCAGGGGCAGCAGCGACGACGGTCGGCATGTTACAGCGTGGCGGCAAGCTTCACGTGCCCTTTCTGGGCCCGACCGGACCCTATTAGGACCGGTGTCCCCCAGCGGGGGCTTTACGGACCCGCTTGGCCCGGCCGGACCTAACGGGGACTGGTGTGCTCGGTTGCCGCGTCCAGTCGACTACCGCCCTCGGCGGTGGAGGTTGTTCCCTCCCGCGCGGCCGCGATACTGTTGCCCCCGGTTCATACTTCTCCTTACTCCGTCTTGCAGACCTCGTGACGACTACTTCAGTGAGATGACGATGGTGGCTTCGGAATCGTTTGGCGCATGTTAGTGGGCGGCTAGTCAGGTGGTGTCGAGGCTCGTCCTCGTGGGACTCCTGTGGTACAGATCGTCCGGGGTTGTGGATGGGGTTCTTCGGGAGAAATCCTTTTCAGTTCGTCCGACACCGACGCGGTGCCGCCTTCGGGTGGCATCTTTCCTTCTTGAAGGGCGTCATGGCTAACCTTCATCCGCTTCCCTCTGTGCCGGGGGAAACCCTAGGACCAGTTCGCTGGTCTGGGCAGCAGCGTGGCTTTGCTTCTTGAAGGTGCTGCTTGGTACTCGTCGGTTCGATGCTAGGAGCGTGGTGGTACTTTTTCGGAGAGAGCGCAGCGGTTGCGGGTCACCATCGCTTACTCAATCCGCCTATGTCGTTTTTTCTTTCTTCTTTTCCTTTCTTTGGGTGGGTCTTGGCTGTCGCATGAGCCGTGTCTCTCGTTGGTTGTATCGGGTGGTTGCTATATTAATATAGCCAGGCTACGGCCTATTTCGTCTAAATTTACATATATGTAGACATGGTTTAGTGTGTACATAAATGCAAATTTAGGCTAGGTTGAGACATCCTTTTGTGTACGGAGGGAGTATATCTTTTTTATTTTTGAAAATAAAGGGCTCCAAACGTGTAGCCCGGGAGCCATGTTCTTGAGTCGCTCACTGGATGAGTAGGGACATGCACGCGCCGGATATAGCATTTCTTGTTTCCGGCGGTGCTTCATTTCTGCGGAAAATGCAACTTCAGCTGCAGAGAAAACCATGGCCTCCCCGTTTTTGTCGATTGTCATGCCCCCGCTTCTCTCGGAGCCTCACGTTTCACGACGCGCCATGCAACAGGCAGCGCGTGGGTGTTATTTACCTCACCGGAAATTACGTGCGCTTTGCCCATCCCCGCGTCCCCGACGACGACGCACGAGGCAATGGCGAACCTCGCATCGCATGTCTCGCCGTCATCCGCGTCCGCGGCAACGCCAGCCCACATGCATGAGCCCCGGGACACGAACATGCGCCTCGCCCTCTGCTGTGCCTGGGCTGTCATTCTTCTCCACCTCGATCGATTCCTTTCATTCCCCCAACCACCCGCCACCGTCGAATGGAACTCTATATAAGCCTCGATCGCGAGAGACGCATCAGCGATCGATCACTGCCATCACACCGCTCTTTTACGACGTGCAGCCAAGCTCAAGCGATAGCAGTCAGCTCGAACACGGAGGCCTGCATTCTCGTGGTCCTCGTGGGGATCTGCATTGCAGCGCCGACGGTTGTGGCCGAGGGAAGGATAGACGATCACCTGGAGGTGAACTGGGGCGGCGGAGGCCGCGGCAGCGTGTCTCCGGACGGCCAGGTCCTCTCGCTGCCCCTCGACCGCCAGTCCGGCTCGGTCTTCCGGTCCAAGGACACGTACCTGTACGCGCGCACCGACCTGCAGATCAAGCTCGTCCCCAACAACTCCGCCGGCACCGTCACCACCTGCTATGTAAGTCACCGGCACAGTCGATCTGCTAGAGTTTCTTTCTTTGTCCCTGGCCACGCCCATGAGGCCATGACCGAACGGAACAGAGCCGATCGAAGGTCGATGGGTTTGCAATTCTGAATTTCTAGTCTCCGTTGTGTAGTTCATGTCGGAGGGGTCATGGGAGAACCACGACGAGATCGACCTGGAGTTCCTGGGTAACTCCACCGGCGAGCCATACACCCTGCACACCAACATCTACACCAACGGCACCGGCCAGAAGGAGCAGCAGTTCCACCTCTGGTTCGACCCCACCACCGACTTCCACACCTACTCCATCGTCTGGACTTCCCTGCACATCCTGTGAGTACCCAAACTGACAACCCGCACCAAAATTCGGGTCACCAAACTGACAATCCTGTGAATTGCAGTGTGCTGGTGGACGGGACGCCGATCCGGGAGCTGAAGAACCACGAGGACAGGGGCGTGCCGTACCCGTCGTCGCAGCGGATGCGGCTGTATGGGAGCCTGTGGAGCGCCGAGGACTGGGCGACGCAGGGCGGCCGCGTCAAGACGGACTGGTCCCTGGCGCCCTTCGTCGCGCAGTACCGAAACTTCACCGCCACCGCGTCGTCGCCGGGAGGGTACGGCTACTACGACCAGGAGATGGATGTCACGGCGCAGCAGAACATGAAGTGGGCGCGGGACAACTACATGGTCTACAACTACTGCGACGACACCACCCGGAGGTTCCCCAACGGCCCGCCCCCCGAGTGCAGCATGCCGTAGAGATCCGGTTAAGGCTTTGTGCACTTTGAGTGTGCACAGTCGATCGGTTCACACATAGAGCAGAGTGCAGTAGGGAGAAGGGTATACACATCACATGGTAGCGTTGACCTCATTTCTTGTCAGGACTGATTCATTCTTTTATGTTATATAAAAATAAAGTAAATAGCAATATACATACACGATTATGACAATTAATGGATTCAATAGTCTAGCAGTTCATGGACTGATTCATTCTTTTATGTTATATAAAAATAAAGTAAATAGCAATATACATACACGATTATGACAATTAATGGATTCAATAGTCTAGCAGTTGAACTGTAAATAGATCACGCCTTGGCCTTTACAGGATTTGTACATGATAATTTTGCGTGACTTATACTCCGGGCTACCAATTGTGGTTAATATTAGGTTTTACATGGTATGAAAGGGATCTCATTCTTGATGCATCTAGAAATCGATGCGATCTACTATCTACTACCGGACAACGGAGGGCCAAGGATTTGAAGAGTGGGTATTCAAAAATTTGAAGGCTAAATTTTTTTAATAGCCTAAATCCTCATTTTGCTGGAATTTCAGATTTTGACTAATGGGATTGGAGAAGGCGAGCTGGGTCGTGTAGGAAAAGGGAGAGAGAACCAATAGGTGGGCTAGCTAGTTATTATTTCGGGCGGAATGATTGAATAGAACATCATTTTGTGTCATTTTTTATTTTTTTTCATACTTGTACACAGTATATTCTACTCCCTCTGTTCGAAAAAGGATGTCTTCGATTTGTCTAGATTTGGATGTATGTAGACATGTTTTAGTGTACACATACATTCAAATTTAGATAAATCAAAGACATCTATTTCCGGACGGAGGGAGTATATGTACACAACTGCTTTGGGAAAATATTGGGTATTCAACTGATATCCTTGACTTGAGCTAGGCCCGCTCCTGCTACCTGACGATCACATCCAAGCACCATATCCATGGCCTCTCCCAGTTAACCATGGTGTTCTACCTTGGCGTTCCGCCTTGAGGGTTGCCTATACTCTGCGACACGCAATAGACCCACGTCCTCGACGACATGGAAATTGTCTCCACCCAAGACGATGAAAGTCACTTTGGAGAAGAAAACTGAAAGCACGACACCAAGTTCTACATATGATGCATGGCTCGCACGGGATTAGCAAGTTCTTAGTTACTTATTGAATTTCAAAAACTACTTCCCACAACCAGTTCGATGTCCCCGACCTATCTAGAACGTCAACCGCTTTACTATCCATGCAATACTTTTCTATTTCAGGGTTGTCTACAGAAATTGGGGGCCCGAGAGCAAAATACAAAATAAGGCCTTAAAGTTTTTTTAAACTCATATTACTAAAATATTCTCACATAATTGTGTAACTTCAGTATGTTTTATTTTTTACAATATTCTATAATCAAACATTACTGCTAAACAAGTAAATGTAACACAAAATAAATCTAACCCCATATTCTACCGAAAATCACTGGAATCATATTTCCAATCTCTAAAGACATGATTGTTCAAAAACTAAACGAATTTTAAGTTACCAAGGTAACATAATACTAGTCGAAGAAGACCAAACCTCCATCGGCCTTTGGAGAACCGGGGTTGGGAGTCTGGTCGACTTGGACGCTGGCAACATGCCTAGTGGAAGGCGGGGCGTCAGGCGAGATCGATCTGGTTCGATCGAGAATATGAGCAGATAGATCGGGATTTGCTGGACTTTGTTTTTTTGCTGGACTTGATTCGATCGGTGCGCGTAAGGCCTATCGTACGCATGGTTTGGGTCTCGCTGGGGATTGGATTTGGTCGCTTGGACCAGCTACTTCGAATGGGCTGGCTGGATGGGTCTTTGTAGAAATCCTGGACATGAGTGTGCGGGAGGGGATCCCCTATGTCTTGCTACAAGCGATAACAAGCACGCCTCGCTCAGCCGCTCACGTACGTCTCCTTCCATGGGCCTTGGCTACCGCGCGGAAATGCATGCATACATCGAACAGCCAGTCGACTACAAAAATCGAACAGCACGTTCTTCTTTGTATTCCTTTCTTCTTCCGATTGGTTCTTTCATATTTCTATTTTCCTTTTTCCTCTACTTTTTAGATTTTTGAAAAGATTATATGATGAACACTATTTTCAGTTTCTTTTGTTTCTGTTCCTTTTCTTACTTTCAGCACTCCTATACGTTCCAACTTTTTTATGGGAACATGTTAACCATTTTTTTTCAAATAATGTCATAAAAGAAAAGGCGTGCTCATGGGTTCAAAATAAATTAAAAAGCGTTCACATGTAAATAAAAAATGCTTAATGAAAAAAGGTTCACGACAATAAAAAATTCACATATTTTTGAAAATTAAAAAGTGTTCACCTATAATAAAAGATGGTTCACAATAAAAATGGTTCACGATAAAAAATGCTTCAATAAAAATTAAAAAATATCCACATTTTAAATTTGTTCCGTTTTGAAATTTGTTCACATTTTAAAATGTTTGGATCGAAAAGTGTTTGAATTTGAAAAATGTTGAGATCTAAAAAATATTCAAATTCAATAAATGTTCAGATTTTTTATAATATTCATTTGATTGTTTTCATATTTTATTAATGTTCGAATAAAAAAATTCTTGAATTTATAAAATGTATATATTTATTATTGAAATGTTCAAATTTGAAAAGGTTCAGATTTTTTTTAAAATTTTTACTTTTTAAAAATTACCCAAAATGCAAGATTTTTGCGTGGCTCATTCTTCAAAACCGTGTGTGGGCGGCGGATAGACTCGCAAAGAGAGGGTGGCCAAACTGCGGTCTTTGCCAACTTTGTAAGCAGGCTCCCGAGACCGCGACGCACATTGTGTTCCAATGCCGATGCTACATTCAAATTTGGGAAAATATAAAAGTTTGTATGGGTGCGCTGGAAATCACCACTGACTTCTGGGTTGCGAATGCCTCCGTTATGGCTTCCTGGCACTCCCTCACCCTCGGAACCAACTATCTCCGCAAAGGCATCGCCTCCCGTGCCAATTGCCATGTTGGTCTCTTGGGAGATTTGGTAGAAAAGAAATACGAGGGTTTTCCGACAAACCCCTTCTATGCCTCTCTCCCTAGCCACCAAAATCAAGGAGGACGTTAGAAATTGGGTGATCGCTGGGGTGAAACATTTGAGTAGAATCATGCCGCGAGAGTAGTTTTTCCCCAGTGATGTTGAAAGTTGTTTTAAAATTTTAATATTTTTTCTCTATGATTGATAAACTTACTATATGTTAACTTTGGACTAAATTTATATGTGTGTCTTTTTTTTTTGAGAAATGGAGCGAGTACCACCTAGCTTACCGTGATAAACTTACTATATGTTAACTTTTGACTAAATTTATATGTGTGTCTTTTTTTTGAGAAATGGAGCGAGTACCACCTAGCTTACCAAGCGTTTGACCAAAATAAAAGAGCTTACCCAAGCGAAAGGTACTCAGGTCGGCTATAAGATACACAAGGACGTGTCGAGACAGAACATTCAGAATGCATCTAGCTGACCGACAGGAGACAAGATAGCATTAGCTGCTCGTAAAAAAAAAATGAAAATCAATTGTTGGACCAGATGGGAGACAGCAAGAGAAATGGAGCGAGTACCACCTAGCTTACCGTGATAAACTTACTATATGTTAACTTTTGACTAAATTTATATGTGTGTCTTTTTTTTTGAGAAATGGAGCGAGTACCACCTAGCTTACCAAGCGTTTGACCAAAATAAAAGAGCTTACCCAAGCGAAAGGTACTCAGGTCTGCTATAAGATACACAAGGACGTGTCGAGACAGAACATTCAGAATGCATCTAGCTGACCGACAGGAGACAAGATAGCATTAGCTGCTCGTAAAGAAAAAATGAAAATCAATTGTTGGACCAGATGGGAGACAGCAAGGTTCGCTAAAAACTTTAAATAAAACTACACCAGCGCCCTTCGCTCGAAAACCAAAAGGCTACACACCATCGCCGGCGGTGCAGGCTCCCTTGCCCGTGCAGTTGAGGTCGGCGGCACCAGAAGATTTTGAGCATCAGTTTCGGGAGGTAAAGAAACTGCACCGCACGGAGATTTTCGGGTGCAACTGATAGATATTGTCGCGCGGGGGACATTCTTCATAAGTCAACCTCAAACCCCAACAAAGGTCCCCAATATCAGTCGCTGGTCGAGAAGTTTTCTGGCGGATGCCGTGTCTCTCTCTCCCTCTTCCCTTCTAGAAGGTTCTAGTCTTCGCCGCTGGCTCTCTCCGCCGCTGGTAGCATCCTCGCTGCCGGCAGAAACTCCAGTCCTCCCACCCCCTTCGTCTCCCTTTGGTCTCTTTTCCCTTTAAGGCACGCCTCCGACGTCCGACCGTCGGGTGTCGGACCTGCTGGCGAACTCGGCCCCGGGATCTCTCGGCTCCCCCGAGGGTGGTGCTCGGGCGCCTTGTTTTGGCTTCAATGGATCTGGAAGGATTGAAGGAGCGGGCGCGGCAAATTGTCCGCAAATCGCGTGACCCTGCACGTTGCCTGCGATTGATGCGGGCGAAGGCGACGGCTTTCCTCGAGTCTGGCGGATTGGGTGCCGCCTGCCAGGAGATTTCCGTACCAATGGAGTCAGTGCCGGTCTCCTTGCCAAGAATTTTGCCCTCTCCTCCAAAGGATGCTGAAGACCGGGATTTTGTCCCAGGGGCTACCAAGATGCCCCTGTTCGAAGAAACAGTTATTGCGAAGGTTTATTGCAGAATTGATATGGTGATGCTGAAGCCTGCGACTATGGTTGGTGGATTGAGCAAATTTCAGGCTGTGAGATGCTTCCAGGACATGACACCGAAGGCTACAGCCACAGGTTCTATTATTCCTAATCCTTTTATGCGATGTGATATGGATTTTGTTGCGGGAAACCTTGGGATGGCTCTGTTTGTTGTTGTTTTGTTCAGTATTGGGTTGTCGTTGTTACGTGTTGATGAGGAGCCTCCGGACCCAGGGATAGCATTTCCTCATGTTGAGAAAGAGCAGTTTAAAGAATTCAAATGCCATAAGAATCGGAACAGGGCAGAGTTGAATAGTGTGAATGGAGGAAAAGAAAAGGATGCAAAAGAAATAAATAGAGCTCTTGAGGTGGATGACGATCAAATGGATGTTGATCCGAAAATAAAGAAGAACATGATTTCGTATGAACGTGATGTTACTACCAAATTGATAAACGTGGGGCTGTCGGAACAGCTCCGCGAGTCCCAATGAAGCTTTGTGGCTGGAACGGCCGGGGGATGGGGAACGGGCCGGCCGTTCAAGGTCTTCTGAGACTTCAGAAGAAGGAGGACCCTGATGTGCTTTTTTTATCTGAAACAAAGTTGGACAAGAAAGGAATTGAAAAGTTGAGGTATAAGATTGGAATGCCCCATGTGGTGTTCAAAGAATGTGTGGGAAGAAGTGGAGGTTTGGCGCTGTTTTGGAAACGTAACATAAATCTGAGCCTGCGATGGATGGGACGTATGCATATTGACGTGGACATCACTGAGGTGGATGGTTTCAAGTGGAGATTCACGGGCATCTATGGCGAGCCGAGAGTGGATAAGAGGGAAGAGACGTGGAAGCTTTTACGTACGTTGCATCTTCTGGAGAAGCTACCATGGGTGTGCATGGGTGACTTCAATGAGATTCTGTATAGTTTTGAGAAACAAGGTGGGGCACACAAACCTCAGATCCAAATGGAACGCTTTAGAAATGCACTAAACTTTTGTAATCTGAATGATCTTGGATTTGAGGGTGATATATTCACTTGGCGTAATAATAATTATCGAGTCGATGGTTATATTCGTGAAAGGCTTGATCGAGCTGTTGCAAATCCGGAATGGTGCGCAAGATTTCCAAACTATAAGGTCGTGAACGGTTGCCCTGAGCATTCAGATCATCGACCGGTCTTTCTCTCGATTGATGGCCCATGCAGGGGGGCTCGACCACGGCACCCTGTTTTGAACAAGAGGTTTGAAGCCCGCTGGTTATTAGAGGAGGACTGTGAGCATGTGGTCAATTCAGCATGGAAAGATGCCGCTGAGTTGGGAGCCTCGAAGACAATGGATCTGCTGAAATCAGTGTCAAAAGACCTACATGTTTGGAGTAGGGACATGTTAGGCGATCTTCAGCAACGCATTAAAAAAACTCGTAAAGAGTTGGAGGATATTTGGCGAGGTGATGTGACAGAAACAAATGTTCGAAAGGAACAAGTTGCTCGGTACAAGCTGGAGAGATTGGAGAATCAGCTTGATGTTTTCTGGAAGCAGCGGGCGCATGCGCATTGGTTGGAGAAGGGGGACCGAAATACCAGCTATTTTCATGCCTATGCATCCGAGAGGAAAAAGAGGAATACCTTAAAGAAACTAAAGGGGGATGATGGAGTGGTGGTGGAAGGGGAGGAGGGACTGAAGGCTCTCATTTCTAACCATTTCTCCTCTTTATTTACCCCCATGGCAGGTCCGGACCTAAGCGGCGTTCTAAACTCGATTACCCCTCGAGTTACAAATCAAATGAACGATCACCTCACAACTGAATATTCGGAGGAGGAGATTAAAAAGGCACTGGATGAAATGGGTGATCTCAAGGCCCCTGGAGCTGATGGTATGCCAGCAATTTTCTATAAAAGGTTCTGGGGGACGGTTGGCGAGACAGTGGTAAAGGAGGTTTTACACGTGTTGCGTGGCGGCAGTATACCGGAGGGATGGAATGAGACTATTGTCGTGCTTATCCCTAAGGTTCAGAACCCTGATCGTTTAAAAGATCTTCGCCCTATTAGCCTATGCAATGTGGTGTATAAACTCATTTCCAAAGTTATCGCAAACCGTCTAAAGGTCATTCTTGGGGATATTGTTTCCCCAAATCAGAGTGCGTTTGTTCCAGGAAGGTTAATCTCGGACAACACTATCCTTGCTTATGAGATGTCACATTTTATGAGGAGAAAAAGGAAAGGAAAGGATGTCTACATGGCGCTAAAGCTAGATATGAGTAAGGCATATGACAGAGTGGAATGGCCTTTTTTGGAAGGAATGATGAGGCGTATGGGTTTCAATGAGAGCTTTGTTCAGTTGGTTATGAAGTGTGTCACTACTGTTTCATATCGATTCCGAGTAAATGGTGACCTAACCGATGTTGTGACTCCAGGTAGAGGCTTGAGACAGGGGGATCCAATCTCCCCTTATCTTTTCCTTTTGTGCGCGGAAGGTTTTTCGGCTATGCTAAGTAAAGCTGAAAGTGATGGGTTGATCAAGGGTATTAAACTTGCATCAACGGCGCCACGAGTTAATCATCTCTTATTTGCGGATGATTCCCTGTTACTTTTGGAGGCGAATGTGCAAACAGTTGAGACAGTCAAAATGATCCTACAAATTTATGAAGAGTGCTCAGGCCAATTTATAAATAGAGATAAGTCTTCTGTTATGTTCAGTTCCAATGCAAAAGTTAATACAAAAATTTATTATTGCAAGTGCTTGAGCTTGGTGCGGAGGCCACTGGTGGCAAATATTTGGGACTGCCAACTTATGTCGGAAGGTCAAAAACTCAGTGTTTTGCATATATTAAGGAGAGGATTTGGAAAAGAATTTAGGGGTGGAAGGAGAAGCTTATGTCCATAGCCGCAAAGGAAATTCTAATAAAAGCCGTAGCACAAGCTATTCCCACATATGCCATGGCATGTTTTGATTTGACCAAGAGTTTATGTGATGATATAAGTAAGATGGTGTGCCAATACTGGTGGTCGCAAAATGATGAACTGAAGAAGATGCACTGGGTTGGTTGGGAGAAAATGAAATTACCAAAGGAGGAGGGAGGACTGGGTTTTAGAGATTTATATTCTTTCAACCTTGCCATGTTAGCTAGACAAAGCTGGCGTCTTTTACAAGCACCTGACTCTTTGTGTGCGAGAGTTTTGCGAGCCAAATATTTTCCGCAGGGTGACCTAATGGAAGCAAAACCAATTGTTGGCATGAGTTATGTTTGGAGAAGCATCTTAAAAGGGCTCGATGTTTTGAAAGAGGGGATCATATGGAGGATTGGCGATGGTTCCCAAGTTAAGGTTTGGACTGATCCATGGTTACCTCGGGGTATTACTAGGCGACCAGTGACAATACGAGGGAACTGTGACATTGAGCGTGTATCTGAGCTGATTGATGAGACAACAATGAATTGGAAACGAGAATTGGTTGAACAGACTTTTCATCACGATGATGTAGAGGTGATAATGGCTATTCCATTGCGAGCAAATTCTGAAGATTTCATTTCCTGGCACCAAGATAGTAAAGGGATGTTTACGGTTAAGTCTGCATATAAGCTGCATGTTGAACTCGAGAGACTAGCAGATGCTAGGCAGGAGGGACAGGGATCCGAAACTACTGCTATTAAATATGAAGTTTTTAAAAAGTTGTGGAAGGTTCAGTGTCCACCAAAGGTCCACCATTTTCTCTGGAGATTAGCACATAACAGTCATCCTCTGTATATGAATATAGCCAGAAAAGGAGTTGATCTGGATACAAGGTGCGCTGTTTGCCACAAATACTTTGAAGATGGAGGCCATCTGTTTCTGAAATGTAAACTTGCGAAACAACGGTGGCGTGCCATGCTTTTGGAGGATGTCAGACTAAAGCTACTACCTTGTACCAATGCATTGGAACTGTTACAGGAAGTTCTGAACCTGTCGACTGACGAGCAACTAATGACTGTTGCTTTTCTTTGGAGCTGGTGGAATGAACGCAACAAAGGTAATCATGGTGAAAAACATCAGCCGATTGATCAATTTCAGTTCACTGTTACAAGGCACAGGGATGATTGGAAACAATTTCTGGGCAAGAAGGAATCAACTGAAACTCAGCCTGTGTGCGTTTGGGAGCCACCACCGGTGGATTTCGTGAAAATAAACACTGACGCTTCTTTCCGTGCGAATGTTAAAGCTGGTGGTTGGGGTGCAATCTGTAGAGATAGCCATGGAGACATATGTTTTGCTGCAGCTGGAAATTTGTGTTCGGTAACTGATGCCTTTTATGCGGAAACTTTGGCACTCTCACATGCAGTTCAGGTTGCTGATCAGTTTGGAGTGGGGCGAGCTGTGTTCGAAACAGATTGTATCAATCTGAAAACAGCCATGAATACTACCGATTATGATCTGGGCCCTCTTGGTATTCTCATCAGAGACATCAGACATCGTCTCAGATTTAATTTCATAGATGCTCGAGTGGTGTATGCCCCTAGAGGATGTAATAAGCCTGCACATTGTTTTAGCAGGTTTGGGTGTTGGTTTAGCTCAGGATGAAATTTCTTTGTGGACATCGAGCTATCCAATCTCTGTAACTCGTCTAGATACCGGCGTTTCTACCGTGTATTAATGGAATATGTGTGTTCCCGTCAAAAAAAAAAAAACCTCAAACCCCAACGTGGCCGTATCAACGAGACTATCAAAACGTGCCTGCTTCGCCTAGAGATACTACTTGATATATATATAGTTCATTTCCGTATAATTAGATATCTATAACAACTGTCGATTGGTGGCGCTATCCTTCATGATCCGATTTGGCTGTGGTCCTGTGGATGAAGAGCTTGACAGAGACCCGCCGCTGGCCTTGCAAAAAACGCGGTTCAGAATGCCTCATACGTGCGTTCAGAATGTTTTCGTTCCCCCAACCACCCGCAACCGTCGCGCGCAGGTCCTCCCGGCTCTGCCGAATGGAACTCTATATAATCCTTGCTCGGCCTCGAGAGACGCACCACTGCACCGATACATCCATCACTTTCATCTTTCAGGAGGTGCAACCAAGCATAACTGCTTAAGCCATGGCGGTGAGCTCGAAGACTGGGGCCTGCATTCTGGCGGTGCTCCTGGGGCTCTGCATTGCCGCGAGGACGGTGGTGACCCAGGCGAAGATCCTTGACCAGCTGCAGGTGGACGGGGGCAACACGATCGTGTCGGTGGACGGCCAGGTCCTCTCGCTGTACCTCTACAATACCACCGGCGCCTCGGGCTTCCGGTCCAAGAAGTTGTACAAGTACGTGCGCACTGACGAGGGGTTAACTCATCAATCCCCATGGTTCGGCGTCTAGGGTTATGATTAGAGGGGAGAGACACGGTGGTGCTGGTAGAATCGTCGGCTGACAAGCAAGATTTACCCAGGTTCAGACCACCAGAGGGTAACACCCTACTTCCTGCTTGTCTGGTTATTGATGTATGATATGTTACAATGGAGCTACATCGATGTTCCGGCGAGATGCGATCTTGCCAGGGCTATGGTGGTTCGAGTACGGCTTGTCCCAGATCGGCGGCCCTCCCAGGCTTTATATAGGAGGTTGGGTCTCGGGGATTCGCAACCGACTAGGTTTACAGATAAGGTAGGTTTCTACCGGCTTAGGGTTTCCTAAACTTGGAGCATACGTCATCTTCTTGGGCCACCCTCGTGGGCTTTAGTCGAGACCTGCTCATGGGCCTTAGCTCGTACGTGCACCAGCTATCCTCATAGCAGAACACCTAAAGAGTACATCCCCGTCACTAGCCTCCGAGTGCTTGGTCGACTCGAAGAATCGGGCAGGGACTCCTCCGTAACACACGTCATATTTTGTTTACTTTGCAGTATTCCATTGTTTTATATCGTATATTTATGAGCCGAGATTGCCTCGTATGTACATGTTAAGTCGGAAACTCGTCGACTAATGCTTTGTTTCTTCTGCCTAGGGATATTGACATAGTAGGCCTGGTACACCCGACGGATCGGGACCAGTTAACTGCACTTTTGGGCAAAACCTTACTAGCCTACCTCAAGTTCGAGTCCCCAGGCCCGAATCTGGAACAAGCTGGTCAGATTCGACTCATGCCGCGGAGGTCTTACAGAGTCGATCTGCAGCATAACTTTGCAACCTAACGCGTCCGCTAGGATTTTCTTCATGTCTGTTGACATGGAAAGTTACAGGGGTTACACTGCTGGCAGTGGTCCTTGGCCCAACTCGACGGATCGACGGGTCTTACCTTTACACTGTGCGTGCAGCATCCGAGGTACATATGCGACGGACGCAATCCCGGGAATTTGTGATAGAGTTAAGATGCTAAGTCGGAATAATCTTCGACTGATTGTTTTGAGTAACCTTGTGTCGTTTTTCTTATCGGGTGCGCGACAGCGCTCCCGATGGGAGTAGCCACCGAGATTATGCTTAATTGTTTGCAGTTGAGGATGATCTCAATTTTCTGAAACTTGTGCAATATTCAATAAAAAAAATAATTCGCTCCCGATGGGAGTTATGCACACTAAGTCGATGGAAAGGTCGAGTGACCATATTTTCTCACTTTGAATTCCACCTCGAAATGAGCGAGGCGGTCGAGCGACAAGCTTTGCCTGAATTTTGATTTTCACCCTTGAACTCAACGAGGCAGTCGAGTGACCGGTTACGCCTTGGTTTTGATTTTCACCCTCGAACTCAACGAGGCGGTCGAGTGGCCGGTTATGCCTTGAGAAGACTCGGATGCTTTTTAAGGTAGATGCTTGCGGTGACGTCAGGCATGACACCTATTGGCCATTTTACCGCCTGACAAGCGGTGGCGTGCGCAATATGACTGATGTGACGTGACATACGTGGGCCCAGTTTTGCAGTGCTGACCGAAAAACGGTGCCGTTTGGACTGGATTTGACCGTTGAAGCGTGGTTTTCACGGCGACGTGATGATGGTCTCCAAGATTCCCGTGCGCAGTGGGCGGAGTGGCCGCGGTGGTTGCTCTCCACAATCACCACGTGTACGGCTGGATATGCACCATGGCACACGATCTTGCGCGAACGGTGGAGATTTGTGGCGCAGTAAATAAAAGGGGTGCGGCGAGGTAAAAGTTTTTTCACTTGCCATCTGCTCCCCGCCGCCACTGCTTCTTCTTCCTCTGTTCTGTGCGCTCTCCCCCATAGCCACCACCACCATGGGCAACCCCAAGAGGAAAGCTGCAGCGACCGCCGCGACGGCGGTGAGGCGGCGTCGATGAACAAGAAAGCCGGCGACTGGACGCGGTCCACTTTGAAAGCGTCGAAGCTTGATGGGTATCGGCGGGATGGATGGATTCCTTCCGCCGAACTGCTGCCGACGCGCCTCCCTGGCAACGAGGTAAGCCCTCAACCTAGAGAGGGCGAGCGCGTGTGTTTTCATGACTTCGTGAATAGGGGATTTTCCTTCCCTATTCACGATTTCTTGCGCGCTTTGATGTACGCGTACAAGGTGCAGCTGCACGACTTTACACGGAACTCCATGATGCACATTGCCGTGTTTGTTGTGCTTTATGAGTGCTTCTTGGGGTTCACCCTCATTGGGGTCTTTGGAAGAAGATCTTTTATGTGAGGAAGAACGCCGGCAAACGCATGAAAGTGCATGTGTTGCCCCATGTATGGTTTTGGTAATTAATGACAATCCTTATGGACTAATGTTTGCATTGAGATATTCATCTAGATCTTGTCCATAGGAAAAGATTGGAATTCATGTGTTGGACTCTAGAAATTACATGATGACCAAGGTTCTATCCAAGGGTTTATATAAAGAATGGTCTTGTGAAGAGTTGAGCTTATTGCAAGCATGGCTTGGAAAAGAAGTTTGAGTGAACTTTCATGTTATCTCCAAGTCATCATATATATCAAGAGAAGAAGATGAAGTGCAAGTCCAATATGATCCATCTCGGAAGATATCATTTGATTGAAGCTTGCAATCAAGACATGAAGACGGAGCTTAGCGAGGCTCTCCCATAATGGAGTATGGGGGAGCATTTAGAGATGTCTTCACCAAGCAAAGCGCAATCAAGAAAGGTGGTCCACTTGAAGAGATCAAGATCGTCATCATCTAGCTCAAGTGGAATGCGCAAGGCAAAGGTATGATCTTGATAGATTTTTTATTTTACCGGTCTCATGGTGTTAGTGGGAGACCGGGTTATAGGATAGACGGCGTACTATCAAGAGGGGCTCTCAAATGAGTAACTTAATCGCATCTTTGTGGAGAGCTCAAACCTTTGCATACTTGGCATATCATCTTTCTTGGTTCTTATTTGGTTCTTCTCCTTGTTGGGTTTTGGTGCTTGTGATCCTCATGACAAGCCCAAGTTCTTCGAAAATGAATTTTGTTTGGAAAACTTGTTCGTTCTTGGCTTTGGAAATATTACCGGTCCACCTTCAAGATAGGGTAGGAAATATTCGAGATAGGAAAGCTCTTGTCGTTACCTTTCCAACGAAATTGGATTCACCTGTTTTGGAGTTCGAACGAGAAAGTTATTGCATTTCAGGATTTACCGGTTGTTCTAATTTAGAGAAGGTTTTATCTTTCTACATTTGGTTTTATCCTCACATGATGGACTATGATGTTGCTCTGCATAATCTTGAATGGCTCTTCGTTGCGATTCCAACGAGCCCAAGAACATCGAAAACGGAGTCCAGATGATCAAGATATGTTCGTTTTTGTATTGGGCATTTTTGCAGTTTTTGTTGGCCGGCCCACAGGCCGGCGGGCTCTGTTGGGTGCCTAGCCCAGGCCGGCTGCCAGGCTGGCTCTGTGTGCCGCCCGGACTCCCGCCCGGCCCAGGCCGGCTGCTAGGCTGGCTGGCTCAGCGAGCCGCCCAGCCTCCTGCCCAGCCCAGGCCGGCTGGCTCTGTGAGCCGCCCGACCTCCCGCCCGGCCCAGGCCGACTGCCAGGCCGGCTGGCTCTGTGAGCCGCCCGGCCTCCCGCCCAGCCCAGGCCGGCTGTTAGGCCGGCTGGCACAACGAGCCCAACGACTCTGCCCAACGGCCACTTTTTAGAGGACCTATTTAAGGGGTTTCTTCCCCAATGGTTATCAAAGAACTTGAGCACGTTTTTTCTCTCTCCTCCATTGTTGAAAGCTCATTTCTTTGATTACTCTCAATCCCTCCACCCAAACTCATTGATCTTTAGAGGATTGAAGGAGGAGACCTAGATCTACATTTCCACCGATCCATTTCTCCTCTAAGTGAGTGGAACCCTTTTGATCTAGTTCTTGAATTTCCATTTGTTGTGTTCTTCGTTGTTCTTCCTCTCTTCTCCCCCCATAAGCATTAGTTGCTTGTGGTGAGATTTGAGAGTGAATGATTTGAGCACTTGTGCTCTTGCCATTGCTGTGTGCATCGGTTTGCTCTCTCCACGAGGATTCGTGGAAGTTGAAAGCTTGTGAACTTGTTACTCTTGGGTCTTTGGACCCTAGACCCCGTTGGTGGTTGAGACCCTTGTGTGGTCACTTGTAGCTGTTCAGGAGCCCCCAATCCCGTTGTGGGTTGTGCCCCGGATCGTTGTTGAAAGGCTCCGGATTTCCGCCTCGAAGGATTCCGATAGTGGAAGGTGAACCAAACCTTTGTGGTGCGGTTCATCGGAGAAGAAGGTGAAACCTTTGTGGTTGTTGAACCATTGTGTTGGTTCACACCTCTCCAACGAGACGTACTCCCCTAAAAAGGAGGAACTCGGGAATACATCCTCGTCTCCGCGTGCCTCGGTTATTTCTATACCCGAGCTCTTTACTTATGCACTTTACATTGTGATAGCCTTCGTGCTTGAAGTATTCTATATTGCTATCACCTTGTTTCTTGTCTTGCTTAGCATAAGTTGTTGGTGCACATAGGTGAGCCTAGTTTATTTAGGTTGTTGGCTTGTTAATTTAAACACCTAGTTTTATTCCGCAATTATCAAGCCTAAACCGGAAAAGTTTTAATCGCCTATTCACCCCCCCTCTAGGCGACATCCTTGTCCTTTCAATTGGTATCAGAGCCTGGGCTCTCTTTTTGGGCTTTACCGCCTAGAGAGTAAAGATGTCGTTTACAAATTAGTGCACGATCCCACTTTCATATTCGATGGCACAAATTATGATGTTTGGAAAATTCGCATGGTTAATCTTTTTAGGGCCATGGGTCCAAATTATATTAAGAGGATTGTAATGTGGTTTTTCTCCTCCAAAGGATTCCAAGAATTATCTTTAGAGGATGAGGAAAACTCTCATCTCGAACTCTTGTTTCTAATGGCCTTATATGTGTTTTGAGCGATGTAGTTCTTGCTTCAATCATGCCTTTTCGGAATGATCATGAGCTTTGGACCAAGCTTCAAGATATATATGAAGTGTCCAACATTATTGAGGATGATTGTTCTCCTTCCACCTCCGGCCGTGATGAGTTCACAACTTCTTCCACTTCACCAACATGTGATTTGTCACAAGGTAATGATATGGTGAGTGGTGATAGAAATTGCTTTGTTGATGGTGAATATTCTATTGACTATACTTCATCTCTATCTCATTGCAATGTTCTATCTTTGGACTTAAACTCTTCTAGCACTCCAAATGTCATACATGCTAGAGTTGATAGTCCTTGCATATCATGTAATAGTTGCTTAACTAAATCTCATGATGATATGCTCTCTATGTCTTGTTGTATGAAAATAATGCTTCCATATCTCTAGTACTTGCATGACTAACAATGTAGAGGAATCCCAACATTTGTTGGAACAAGACATGGACCTCAATGGTGCTTCAAGTATTCTTCATCCTCTTCACCCATTAATCACTTTGCCTTATGGCTAAGGAGTCAAAGGAATCTTCTATCTCAAATCCCGATACATCTTGTGATGATGTGGTTGAGGATCTCCTGGAGAAGATTTTGATATTGAATCCTTAACAAGAAGGGTGAGATGGTTTTTGGTGCTCTCCCCAAAGGTAGCAAAGCTATCCCTCCTCTATGTGAAATCATTGCTTATGTTATTAAGAGTAGGGAAATCATTGAGGATTTGGAAACTCAATTTGATGAGAAATGTAAATTGAGAGAGAAGATGCTATGAAAAGCATCCTTAGAGAATGCCCTTGAGGAAGAGCAAGAGCTTCGAGTGTCTCTTGAGGAGAAACTTGAATCTCTTGATGAGTCAAATGATCTTATTATTGCTAAAATCATTAAGGAAAGAGATCATGCTATTGCTAAATATAAAGTGCTTAAAAAGGAAAAAGTTGAATTTGGTGTTGGCAATGCTAGACTAAGTGAGGACATAGAGAGACTTGACAAAGCTCACAAGGCTTTAGAAAGTGAACACTCTCTCCTTATCAAGTCTCATGATCAACTCCAAACTCAACTATCTAAAAATGATGAGCTTGCCAAGTTGTCTTCTTCCATTTCTAATGTTAATGATGCTTGTGCTACTAACTCCATTTCTTGTGAAGCATCTATTTTGAAGGAGAATGTTGAGCTAAGGGCTCAACTTGAGTTGCTAACTAGCAAGTATGGGATATTGGAAGAAAGTCATGAAAAGCTCTCTAGCTCTAATGAGGATCTTCTAGCATCCCATGCAAGGCTAAAGTTAGCTCATGAGGCTATCACTACAAAGGTAACATCTTGTGAGCCTCATGTGGACAATGGCACAACTTCTACTAGAAATGCTATATTGCCATGTGCTAGTCCTACATCTTGTGATGAATTACTTTCCTGCCTTGTTGCTCTAACAATGAAGCTTCTACTTCCTCTAGTATTTGTGTTGATACTAACCATGTAGAGGAATTAAAAGAGCTCAAGGCCCAAGTCACTTCTTTGAAGAAAGACTTGGAAAAGCGTCATGTTGGGAAGTCCACACTTGACAATATGTTGAGTGTTCAAAGACGCCCCAATGACAAGAGTGGACTTGGATTCAACTCCAATAACAAGAACAAGTCCAAGCCTAACAAGAAGAACAAGGGCCAAGAACAAGTCAAGATTCGGCCAAGATTGTTTGCTTCAAGTGCAAAGTTGAAGGGCACCATGTTAGATCTTGCCCTTTGAAGAAGAAGCTCTTAGTGAGAAGCAACAAGGGAAGAAGCCTCAAGTTCAAACTCAAGTTCCTCAAGTTGAAGAACGGCCTCTTCCCAAGAAGAATCAAGCTACCCCTCCTCAAGTCGAGATTCCAACTAAGAAGAAAGGAGGAAGCAAATGTTGCTACTTATGCCGTGAGAAGGGTCACTTTGCTTCTTCATGCACTAATGGTACCTTATCCAACCCTATTATAATTGATGATGTTATTCTCTTCGGAAGGATAAGGTTGGCAATGTGTTTGCCAAATATGTTGGTACTCAAAGTGGTGTCAAGAAAAA
The DNA here is from genome assembly GCA_947311845.1 of Poa pratensis. Classification (NCBI taxonomy): domain Eukaryota; kingdom Viridiplantae; phylum Streptophyta; class Magnoliopsida; order Poales; family Poaceae; genus Poa; species Poa pratensis. The sequence goes on from CAMZMU010000063.1 coordinate 50,015,291, forward strand.
ACCATTTGGGTTGCCAAGCCTATTGTGACTAACCTCTTAGGACCCAACTTGGTTGGGGACCAACAAGCTAAAACTTGATCAATAGGTGTTGTTGGAGGGCATTGGAGACTTGGCTACATCATGAAGAATTAAGGGATCTTCATCAATTATATTATCTCAAGCCAAGTCATTTGGATTATATTGTTCTATCTCATATCCAATGTTCCTCCTTGCGGTAACTTTTATTTAAATTATATATACATTGAAAGTTGCTTGCACCCTTGCATGTGTTAGGTTCTGTACCTTGCTAGTGTTGGTATGTGTTGTGCTCTCTACTTACTTATCTTGAGTAATCAAGAATGTGTATGTTGGTTTGCACACCATGTATTTGTGTTGAGCCTTATTGCTTTTATTTGATATCTTATCTTGTTGGCTCTCTTTTGAGAGATTAATGGACTATCCTATTTTGGGAGAGTGATATGCTTCGTGCACTTCACAATCCTAAAATTGTGTATACATGAGGAATACCACTTAGTGTTGACATATAATATTATCTACTCTCTATGTGGTATATCGTTCTCATGAGAAATTCAAATTCTAATGTCCATTAATTATCTCTTGTTGGTTTGCTTGCCTTTTGTTAAGAAATGGATTATCACATTATGGGGGAGTAATAAGCTATGTGCATATTACAAGCCTAGAAAATGTGAACATGTGAGGTTTTGCCACCTAGAATTGATATTGAATTATCTTGTTCCTATGTGGCATGTTTCTCAAACAAGTTCCATACTTGCTTAAATGCCTTTTGTCTCTCATCTTTTGGATCTTGTGTGTGAGAGAGTTTCTTGGTGCTTTGCATGATCGTTGATCAATTTGAAGCCGTCAAGAATCTCTATCTAAGCATGTGTTTCAATTCCTATCCTTTGACATATGCTTTGTTGTTGTGAAGTTGGTCTTGAATATCATTCCTATTTACCACCGAGAAATATCTCCATATACTCCTTGTTCATGACAAGTGATACTCATAATTGTGGTGGAATTTGTAGACCATCTTCATGGTTGGCTCTTGCTTTGAATTGCCTTCTTTTATTGCCATTTTGTTTTATCGAACTCCTCTTTTGTCTTGCTTGTATCTTTTTGGATTCGTTGTGTTCTACCCAAAATTTGTTTTGTGCTTTCTTGAGTTAGGAAAAGCAATGATTCCATCCATGTGCATTCATATTCAAGTCATACTTCTAGATAATGCACTATTCTTGGGGAAGCTATCCTACATTGAGTAGAACACTATTCCTTAAATTGGTATTGGATTTTATTGCTTTCCTTGAACATGACTAGTGTTTGAATAATATGTATGGAGAGTGATGATCCCATTTGTGTGCATTTGTATTCAAATGCAAGATCATAAATAATGCACAAATCTTGGGGGAGCAATCCTATATGCTTTTGAACTTTAGTTGTCTTCAATTGGCTTTTTATCCCAATGACATGTCTCTTTGGAAGACAAACATTTTTCGTCTTGGTACCTTGTGCCATCATGAAAAGTGTAGAGGGTTTGGTTTATACCTTGATGGTATTTTCATCAATTGCTACTTCACTTTCATTTGGTATCTTTTCATAGTAGTATCTTCAATCATGTGTTTATTTGGGTCTTTGATATAATTTGGGCAATTTGTTTTCTTGTCACACTTGTGTGTGCTTTGTTGGTTTAATTGGTGTTTTGTCCAAATTGTATCTCATTTGGTTCTTGAAAGTCTTATGCATGCATATTTATTATATGAATATCTTATGGCATGTTTACTTTTGTTGATCCAATATATAGGATAAACTCCATCAAATCCTAAATGGCTAAGATGTGCATGAAATTCAATTTCATATCAATATGCACATATTTATGTGGAGTTTGTCCTATGTATTGTAGTTGCTCTAACTAATTTGGACCCAATGAGTTTGGGTTCCATGTGTACTTGAATATGTTTTAGGTACACTAGAGATGCATTGGAAACTTGTCTCATTTACAAGGAAGGTGTTATCACCATGTGCTTATTGGAGCCAAGCTCGGATGATCATGAACTCTTATCTTCTACATCACCAATGCTATCTCGGTAACAAATATCTACCTCATGCATACTTTTCTTGCTTTCAACCTTGTGTAGGTTGTTTCATGGCATGAATCTCTTTTGTTGCAATTCTTTTGGTTCTTGCAAAACATCTTTATTGCACGTGTGAGTAAGTCGGGCTGATTACATATAAAGGGGAATATATATAATCATTTTCATGATTCACCAATCCCAAATATGTTAATCTAGCACATTCTTCTCTATGTCTCGCATATGCAATATTGATGTTTTTCAAAATCATTTGCCTTTTGCGATACTTGTTATCTTTCTCGGAGCATCCCATTTTTCACCTTATCCCTTGTGGATATCTTTGATGCTATGATGAGTATGTGTTGGAAGTTCATCTATATCCCTTTAAGATAAAATTGAGCTTTGTGCTATGCTTTTAAGCAATGATCTTATTGGTATATATATGACTTCCTCTTGGATATCATGTTCTTTATCTTTGTACCTATTTTGTGTGTACATGTTTATTTGTGGATGATGCATGTAAAATGCATACATGAACTTTGCATTATTTTACTTATATTCCAGTCATATTTGCATCATATACGGGTTATATCACTGTTTTATAATGAATTTGGGAATATTTGACATGTTTCCTATTTTTTATGGAATTAATGCGCAGGCAGAAAACCCTATTTCTATATTTTAATGTTTAAGGGACCCAAACGACGTACAAATGAGCTGGAAATTTACGAGCATCAGTTTTTGGAAGGAACAAAGCGTGGGAGCGAAGGAAGCAAACAAGCGGAGGCCCTAGGGCGCAGATGAGTGGGCCCACGTGGCCCATGTACCTGGCCGCGTGGGACCCCCCCTTTTTGCCCCCGGAGCTCCGTTGCCGTCGATCTTTCCTCCACCAACTCCGTTTTTACCTAAAACCGACTATAAAAATAGTCCCCGACGCCCTTCGGAAAGGAGCGCCGCAGAAACACAGAAACACCGAAACAGAGACCTGGAGTTGCAGATTGGAGGGGGAAAATTCCGGCGGGGCGCTGCCGGCGTGGTCTCCATCTTCTCCAACGACTTCTCCACCATCTCCATGATGAAGAGGGAGTAGTCCACCTCTGGACTATGGGTTTGTGGAAGTAACTTATGTATCTCCTCTCTCTTGAGCTTCACTAATTAGTACCGTATGAGCTGCTGAACATGATTACGGTCATCTATGTAATATCTTTGTGGTGGATCTTTTTATGAGTTAATATATGTTTGAGATTGCAATGGTTTTGTTTCAGTTATGAAAGTAGATGCATATTATGTACCCCGTTCTTATTTACTTGTCATGATCAAGCATGTTTATGAGAGCGTGTGAGGGGAACGTGTGCATTAGTTGGAGTAACGGGGGTGGCTAGTGCAGTGAACGTGAGAGAAAGTTCTGCGATCCACTTGGGTGTTTTACCTTACTTTGTTGCCTCACTAGGGATAAAAAGAAATACCATGCTACCGGAGATGTGGGTGTGACCATTGCCACTTCCTCCATGACTAGATCTAGCATGTTCTTATTTTAACTTCATGTCATGATACTTATTGCTATACTCTGAGTTATCTTAATTACTGAGGTGTTATGATTTAGTTCGCATCTTGGTGGAGTATAAGAGAGACTAATAACCAAAAGGTCTCTATGTTAGGACGTAATGCCCATATAATTATAACTTGTCATTAAACTGTTGTGTTGCAATCTCATATGTTAACTCTAGTGTTCCATTGTCTACCACTTTATCAAAGAGAGAGTGCATTTGTGAAACCATGAACCCCGGTCCATTTTTAATCATAAGAAACACCTTTCCAACCACTTTTACCACTTTTCCATTTTCTGCCATTTAAAAATCCGAAAATACAAAAACACTTTTACATCTTGCATTCATCATATAAAACCCAAAAATATCATTTATCATTGCTACCACCATCTTTGCATATTTATTTACCACCATTGCATATTTATTTCTTGGTTGCATATTATCTTGATATCATTCTCACACCTTGTGCTTGACAACCACTAGGTGAGGTTGAGGACCAAAACATTTACTTTGTTTTGTAGGTAACCAAAAGAAGGATAGGAAAGATAAATCTTCACTACTGATTCCCCGAGAGTTCGATATTAAACCCTTGAGTCACCCCTCGTGGGAAAACACGTCTTCCACTTACTACACACTATGCACTTGGAGTCTCAACCTAACCCATATTCTTTTAACGCAGGTAACTACGTCATCGGGTATCAGTGGACTTATATCTTCGTGATTGGTATCTACTTAGAAAATTATACACATGAGAATAGTTACATCTTTAATGGTATTCCAATTCTTTAGTGACCACCTCTTATTGCTTTTGATTCTTTGGTGGTTTCTAAATGGCACAAGCTTTGTTTTTTTGTTATGCTTTTGCATCTCAATATGCTTGTGGACCTATTTGCCCCATCGTCTTTGGTTTGTGCTCTACATTATCTAGGAGGGAGTGAGGATTCCATGTTGTGCACACTATATTCCAATACAAATCCTTATTGTGCACGTACCTTGGGGAGTTCCCTCTTGATTTTTAGAACACTTTTTTGGATCCTTTTGATTGCTTGCTTGTTTCGTCGAAGTATCTTTCTCTTTGATATTCTTTTGCATTATTTGGATCCTCGATATAGTTTGGTCTCCCTCAATATATTCGTCATTGGATATGTGCATTTGATTTCACTCATATTATGATAAATGCACACATTATGGGGGAGCTCTTCCTATATTGGCCTTCTTAATTTTTCCTCCCATTTTGGCAATCGATGCCAATGGGGGAGAAGTTTAGAGGGTTTAAGGAGTTTGGTTTTATGCTTTAGTTTCGTTTCTTAAGCATTTGCCTTTCTTGCTCTTTGTGTTGCATGGTTGTTTAATTCATTATATAAACCCTCGTAAAAGGGATTGTCATCAATTACCAAAATGGGGGGGATTGAAAGTGCATGTGTTGCCCCATGTATGGTTTTGGTAATTAATGACAATCCTTATGGACTAATGTTTGCATTGAGATATTCATCTAGATCTTGTCCATAGGAAAAGATTGGAATTCATGTGTTGGACTCTAGAAGATTACATGATGACCAAGGTTCTATCCAAGGGTTTATATAAAGAATGGTCTTGTGAAGAGTTGAGCTTATTGCAAACATGGCTTGGAAAAGAAGTTTGAGTGAACTTTCATGTTATCTCCAAGTCATCATATATATCAAGAGAAGAAGATGAAGTGCAAGTCCAATATGATCCATCTCGGAAGATATCATTTGATTGAAGCTTGCAATCAAGACATGAAGACGGAGCTTAGCGAGGCTCTCCCATAATGGAGTATGGGGGAGCATTTGGAGATGTCTTCACCAAGCAAAACGCAATCAAGAAAGGTGGTCCACTTGAAGAGATCAAGATCGTCATCATCTAGCTCAAGTGGAATGCGCAAGGCAAAGGTATGATCTTGATAGGTTTTCTATTTTACCGGTCTCATGGTGTTAGTGGGAGACCGGGTTATAGGATAGACGGCGTACTATCAAGAGGGGCTCTCAAGTGAGTAACTTGATCGCATCTTTGTGGAGAGCTCAAACCTTTGCATACTTGGCATATCATCTTTCTTGGTTCTTATTTGGTTCTTCTCCTTGTTGGGTTTTGGTGCTTGTTGTGATCCTCATGACAAGCCCAAATTCTTCGAAAATGGATTTTGTTTGGAAAACTTGTTCGTTCTCGGCGTTGGAAATATTACCAGTCCACCTTCGAGATACGGTCCACACCTTACCATGTGTGGTATCCCCTCTATATTTGTGACCCTTAATATTCGAGATAGGAAATATTCGAGATAGGAAAGCTCTTGTCGTTACCTTTCCAACAAAATTGGATTCACCTGTTTTGGAGTTCGAACGAGAAAGTTATTGCATTTCCGGATTTACCGGTTGTTCTTATTTAGAGAAGGTTTACCTTTCTACATTTGGTTTTATCCTCACATGATGGATTATGATGTTGCTTTGCATAATCTTGAAGGGCTCTTCGTTGCGATTCCAACGAGCCCAAGAACATCGAAAACGGAGTCCGGATGATCAAGATATGTTCGTTTTTGTAGTTTTGGGCGTTTTTGCAGTTTTTGTTGGCCGGCCCACAGGTCGGCGGGCTCTGTTGGGTGCCCAGCCCAGGCCGGCTGCCAGGCCGGCTGGCTCTGTGTGCCGCCCGGCCCTCCCGCCCGGCCCAGGCCGGCTGCTAGGCCGGCTGGCTCAGCGAGCCGCCCAGCCTCCTGCCCAGCCCAGGCCGGCTGCTAGGCCGGCTGGCACAGCGAGCCCAACGACTCTGCCCAACGGCCACTTTTTAGAGGACCTATTTAAGGGGTTTCTTCCCCCATGGTTATCAAAGAACTTGAGCACGTTTTTTCTCTCCTCCATTGTTGAAAGCTCATTTCTTCGATTACTCCAATCCCTCCACCCAAACTCGTTGATCTTTGGAGGATTTAAGGAGGAGACCTAGATCTACATTTCCACCGATCCATTTCTCCTCTAAGTGAGTGGAACCCTTTCGATCTAGTTCTTGAAGTTCCATTTGTTGTGTTCTTCGTTGTTCTTCCTCTCTTCTCCCCCATAAGCATTAGTTGCTTGTGGTGGGCTTTGAGAGTGAAGGATTTGAGCACTTGTGCTCTTGCCATTGCTTTGTGCATCGGTTTGCTCTCACCACGAGGATTCGTGGAAGTTGAAAGCTTGTGAACTTGTTACTCTTGGTCTTTGGACCCTAGACGCCCGTGTGGTGGTTGAGACCCCTGTGTGGTCACTTGTAGCTATTCGGGAGCCCCCAATCCCGTTGTGGGTTGTGCCCCGAATCGTTGTTGAAAGGCTCCGGATTTCCGCCTCGAAAGATTCCGATAGTGGAAGGTGAACCAAACCTTTGTGGTCTGGTTCATCGGAGAAGAAGGTGAAACCTTTGTGGTTGTTGAACCATTGTGTTGATTCACACCTCTCCAACGAGACGTACTCCCCTAAAAATGAGGTACTCGGGAATACATCCTCGTTTCCGCGTGCCTCGGTTATTTCTATACCCGAGCTCTTTACTTATGCACTTTACATTGTGATAGCCTTCGTGCTTGAAGTATTCTTTATTGCTATCACCTTGTTGCTTGTCTTGCTTAGCATAAGTGGTTGGTGCACATAGGTGAGCCTAGTTTATTTAGGTTATTGGCTTGTTAATTTAAACACCTAGTTTTATTCCGGAATTATCAAGCCTAGTCCGGAAAAGTTTTAATCGCCTATTCACCCCCCTCTAGGCGACATCCTTGTCCTTTCAACGCGGCGTTTATGCTGTTGGCAAGCCGCAAGGAGGTTGCGTACTTCGACATTAGTTAAGTCAAATCCGCGCAAAACTGGAGGCAGAAGTGGTTCTATTTTAGCACCACGCATGAAGGGTTGCCAGCCTTCGACGCTCACGCGCCCCTGAGGCAGACTCGAGCGTGGCTGCACCACACCACTGCCGCTAAAGAGGCCAAGGCGAAGCCTTTGATGGCCAAGATTGCTAAGCTGATGAAGACGATGGGCCGTGAGGTCAGCGGCCTTCATTTGATCGCGACGTTCATCAAGAGGGGCGTGCAGCCGTTGCGAGCTCGGGCACACCCAATGTGGGAGTTCCAAGGTTTGCACGACCTGACACGTCTGGTGGTCGGAGAGGCTCTGCCGTCAGCTAGGGAGGTGGAGACTCGAGTTCGGTCAATCACCAAACTGACAGCAAATGACAGTTGTCCTCTCGACTGCCCAGTCGATGCATTTGACAGCGACCACCCTTTCTCTGCGGTAAGTTCACGCTTGCTTCCGCTTTGCACTTTCGAGTGATACGATTCTTAACTGACAAGTTTGATTTGCGCATGCAGGGTCATGTTGTTATCAAGAGATTGCCTCCACTCCCTGAAGATGGGGAGACTGAAGAGGTAGAAGTTTTGCTGGTCGAGGCTGCTCTTGACGATGTCTCGTTCGCCTCCGCTCGCACCCCTACTGACGAGGTGGAGGAATCTGAGCAAGAGGAGTAGGAAGAGCTACCTCCACCCAAGCGGCGCCGTGCAGACGAGACTGCGTCGACTGCAGACAGCTCGCCCCCATCTGCTGCCCATGGTGAAGACTCGGGGTCCTCTTCACCTGTCGCGGAGGAGCCGAGGGCTGCGACTCCGTTGCGCGCGGTTTCCCCCGCTAAGTCGCCTTCGTTCGAGGTGCACTTTGATTATTCTACCTTGCTGCTCTCTGATGATGAAGAAGTCAGGTGAAGACTTTTGCCGAGACTTTGTGCTTTGCTGTATGTTTCCTTTGTCAACTGACATTTTTGATTTGTGCAGCCCGGGTGAGGATGGTTCGCCCAAGATGACCTCTGACCGACCGCTCCCGAAGCGACGCCAGTGTCACCTTCGGGTGAGGCGATTCGGTCAGAGGGTCAACAGACCTCTCCGGCGAGTCCTCATCCCCAGCCACAGGAAAACGTGCCTTCCACTTCGAGTGTGCACTGTCCTCACGCTATAACCACGTAAGTACAATGTTTACCTCCTCGAGTCTTTATCGGGTGCGCGACAGCGCTCCCGATGGAGTAGCCCCCGAGGCTATGCGTAACTAGACATAGTTGGGCATAGGCTCAAACCCGAGTATTTTTGTATGTTTGTGTACTTAATCCTTGTGTCGCACAGTCGTTTATCCGCACTCTGCTTGAGTCGGGTGAAACGTATTTGCAAGTGGAGCAGGAGCGCGGCCAACTGCGGGCCAAGGTGGATCAGGTGGACCGTAAGAGTCTCACGCCCTTTTGTCTAAGTGTTTGAGAAATCATTTTGCTAACTGTTTCTTTGCGCTGTTTGCAGGTTACAAGGCTACGGACTTAACCCGTGTGCAGGAGCTGGAGAAAGAGCAGAAGCTCAAAGAAGCGTAGGCCCGCGAAGTGCTACAAACTCATCGACTCCGTGCATTGTCCCATGTGATGGGAGGTAACAATCTGGCAAAAGTACCAAGTTTTTGACTAACTCTCACGTGATTCTAAATTGTGCTTGTCCAACAGAGACTATTGGTGCTGCGGCGGCTGCCGACGAGGGCGCATTCGAGGATGCGGCGAGCGCATTTGACAAGATATGCGCGCGCGCCCGAGACGCTCTCCGCAGGTCTTCGAGTGTGCCGACGTCTATCTACCAGACCGTCCTGCTGAAGAACAAGCCGCCCGCGACTGTGGAGGCGTTGGCCGATGTCTTTGCACCTGGTACATCTACCATGGCGAATTACGCCCGAGCTCAAATGGTAGGTGGATCTCAGACCACCTTCATTTTGCTAAGGGACACGGTGTGGCAGGCGACTTCGAGAAAACTGTAGCTGGCTTTCCGAAGAATTCTGAAGGAAGATCAGCTGTGACCAACGCGATGAAGAAGGAGGCGGGGACGCTGTCACGGAAGATGGTGACTATGCTCGAGCAGCGCGCCGCCACTATGTCCGAGTGTGCCGCTCGCACCTCTAGGGCTAGATCCGAGTCAGCTTCATAGACAGTGTAGCTAGCTTGCCCGTGCTTTTGCTCTGTTTGTAATGAATTCGAATGCCGTATGGGCTTTTGGTTAATATGAATCTGACTTACACACCTTATGCCTCTAATGTGTGTGAATTTTGGAAAAAAGACAGCCCCCGAGCCTGCTGGTCGGGGTTTTTGCGAGTGATATATGGAGCTTATGTTTGAACTTTGCTTTTATGTAGTCTCAAGCGCGTGGCGCGTCGACTGGTCAAACTTCGTGGAGTTCTTCTTCCAAGCCAAGCACCCGAAGTGTCAACGACCAAAAGCTTATCGACTACCTTACACAGAAGTTGACGACAATGGAGAGAGAGCTGAAGGAAATGAAGGACGCCCTTGCTGATCTTCAGTCAAGACCGTCACCGGCAACGGAGCGGGAGCAATTTCTGCTGGCAGAGCTGGACAAAGTGAATCTTCAACTCGAATGTGAGCACACTCGAGTCAAAATATTATCCTCTCTAAGCTAGTTGATGAAATGTCACTGTGTTATGCTTGTGCAGGTGCATGCTTTGATAAACCGAAAGAGGAAGCTCGACTGCGCGAACGTTTTGATGACCAAGCTAATAGACCGGAGTATTCGACCCACCTTTTCTGGTCAGATCGGGCAAGAAGTCGAGTGCTTGTCCAGCTTCAGAACCGTGCTTGGCGCGTGGCCATTGTGCTCGAGACCTGCAGGCTGGGTTTGTCCAGAGTGCATCAGGCGTTGTTTCCCTTAAACGAACAGCCGGAAGGTTTGTCAGCTTTGTTGGAAAAGTTCCGCAAAGGCAAGGCCATCAGGAGATTTGTGCGAGAACAGCTCATCGGCGGAGCAAATGTTGCACTCGCTTTTGTGCGGACCCATTATCCGAATATTGACTTGAAGAAGATCTCTCGAGGACCCGCACCCGTGCCTGGTGGCGGTCCTGTGCCTATGCAGGAGCACTACCAAGAGACTCGCACGGACGCGGCTGGTCCTGATGCATCGGGTATTGAAAGAGGAGAGGAATGGGCCGAACCAAAGGACGAACCTGCAGAGTAGGCTAGGCATGTATTTTGTAGAAATTTGTTTAAAGTTACCTGATGAATTTTCTAGATACGCGTGTATGTAACATATGTATGGGGCTCAGCCCCCGAGTATAAGTACTGTAAAGTTTTCATGTCGCGCAGCCCCCGAGTGTTCGGGTGAGTGCGAGAGGTTTTATTTTTCGCGGCACAGCCCCCGAGCATTCGAGTGTGGCTGCAGAGCGTTTATGTTTTTTGCTTGAACTTTGTGCGGTGCACCCCCCGAGTCTTCGGGTGCGTCGTTGTTTGTGTGTATATTTGACCTGTTGGTGCAGCCCCCGAGCGTTCGGGTCAGACCGAGGATTTGTTGCCGAAGATTGATGTTTTTTGAGAGCGCAGCCCCCGAGTATTCGGGTGTGGCTTGTGTTTTTGTCTGCATATTATTTGTGTGGATAGTAAACAGAGAGAGATAGAGGAACACTGATTATATTCCTTTTGAATGTTGAGCTGTAGGCCGCCTCATTAAAAACCTTCCAGTCCCCTTAGGTACCCTGGTAAGGAAAAGAGCGCGGCTGAAACCTGCAGCTATCCGACATGTTGCCTATTACATTTGATGACTGAGCAGTCTAAGCATAGAAACGGCGCAGGTGCGCAACGTTCCAAGGATTGTGCGAAGGTTCGCCTGTCTTCGCGTGCTTCAGCCTGTATGCGCCGCCATCGATGACCTCGGTGACGATGAAGGGTCCCTCCCATGGAGAGGCGAGCTTGTGCACCTTCTTCTGCTTCAGTCGCAGCACCAAGTCGCCAACCATGAAGGACCTGGTGCGCAGTCGACGGTCATGATAGTTGCGGAGGTTTTGCTGGTAAACAGTTGTACGAGCGAGCGCAATGTCTCGTGCTTCGTCCAGTGTGTCGACGCGATCCTCGAGTGCTTCCTCCGCATCTTCTTCTTCGTATGTCGTGACCCTGGGTGCGTCGAACTGCATGTCGAAGGTAGGACGGCCTCTGCGCCGTACACCATGAAGAATGGTGTGTACTGTGTCGATCTGTTTGGAGTAGTGCGCAGACTTCAAAGTACGGAAGGGAGTTCTTCTACCCAGGCACCCGCAGCTCGTTTGAGTGGCACGAATAGCCGCTTCTTGAGCCCACTGCATACAAGCCCGTTGGCCTTTTCCACCTGACCGTTCGACTGCGAATGCGCCACCGATGCGTAGTTCAGCTTGATCCCCTGGGATTTGCAGAAGTCGCAGAACTCTTCGGCTGTGAAGTTTGTACCGTTATCGGTTATTATGCTGCTGGGGACCCCGAAGCGGTAGATGATGGACCTTATGAAGTTCACCGCCATCGTAGCAGTCAAATTTGTGATAGGGACCGCTTCGATCCACTTGGTGAATTTATCGACTGCCACCAAGAGATGCGTGTGGCCTCCACGCGAGGATTTTCTGAGCGGCCCAACCATGTCGAGTCCCCATTGGGCGAAGGGCCATGCCAATGGTATGGTTTTGAGCTCCGATGCAGGCGCTAGTGGCCTTTTTGCGAATTTATGGCAACCGATGCACCTTTGAACTATGTGAAAGGGCATGGCGCCCCCATGTGTGGTTTTGGTAATTAATGAAAATCCCTATGGACTAATGGTTGCATTGAGTTATTCTTGTAGTGTTTGTCCATAGGCAAATGCTTGAACTCCATATGTTGGATTCAAGGTTGATGCCATAAATATATTGATATAATGGAGTATTTGGCATCAAGATCATCGAGTTGTACGGATATATTTGATATGATCAGGAAGAAGAGTATGTGATGACCAAGTTGTTATTCGAGGAGTTATCCAATGATTGGTCATATGCGAGTTGAGCATATTGCAAGTATGTCTTGAAGAAAAGAATTATGTGATCTTTCATGGTTTTCTTCAAGACATCATCTATTGAAAAGAGAAGAAAAGATACAAGGTTGATCAAGATATTGATCAACACACAAAGCTACAAGATGTACCAAGTGGGATCATGTATCTCTTGGTAAGGTAAGCAATTGTCCATATAGCTTTGTGAACTAACCCATTATATGTGTGTAGCATTTCTATGTGTGGTTAGGTATCTTTCTATGTGCTTGCATCAAATGAAGATTTCATATAGCACATGAACGATGACGTCAAGTGGTGTTCGTCATCAATGTTGAGAAGCGCAAGTTCAAGAGGAGCATCTCGAAGAAATCCTAGGCTTGAAGCTTGCCACCCATTTTAGAGATAATGTTCATGTGAAGATGTGCCTACGAGAGGCTCTCCCATAGTGGAGTATGGGGGAGCAATTTGTGAGACTTCACCAAGCGAAGCGCAATCAAGAAAGGTGGTCCACTTGAAGAGATCAAGATCGACGTCATCTAGCTCAAGTGGAATGCGCAAGGCAAAGGTATGATGTTGATAGGGTTTCTATTTTACCGGTCTCATGGTTCTAGTTAGGAGACCGGGTTATAGGATAGATACCGTACTATCAAGAGGGGCTCTCAATTGAGCTTTAGCGTATCAGTTGGAGAGAGCTCAAACCTTTGCATACTTGGCATATCATCTTTCTTGGTTCTTATTTGGATTTTCTCTGTGTGGGGTTTTGGAGCTTGTTGTGATCTTCATAACAAGCTCAAGTTCATCAAAAACGGATTTCGTATGAAAAACTTATTGCGTTTTTGATGTTGGAGTTTTTACCGGTTGTTTCTTTATAGAGAGGTTTTACCTTTCTACATTTGGTTTATCCTCCCTTGATGGACTATGATGTTTCTATGCATAATCTTGTCGTGCTCGTTGTGGTGATTCCAACGAGCCCAAGAACATCGAAAACGGAGTCCGGATGAAAAAGATATCGCGGTTTTCGTTTTACGGTTTCTGTCAGTTTTCAGATTCTCGGATATTCCGATCCATGTCGGAATATCCGACCCGGATATTGGTTAGACGCGAAAACGGCTAAGGACTTGTTTTGTTGCACTCTGGAGTCAGTCGGATTATCCTATCAAACTTGAATCGGATAATCCTGTCAGTCGGATTATCCTATCCAACTTGAATCGGATAATCCTGTCAATCGGATTATCCTGTTAAACTTGAATCGGATAATCCTATGTTTTCTGGACTGCAACGACTCTTTTTCGTGGGGACCTATAAAAGGCCCCCCTTCTTCCCCAAAGGCTCTAACTCTTGTAGCTCGTGTCTCCCCCCATTGTTGACCTTCTTTGAGCTTGCTATCTCTCTATTCCTCCATGATTCTTGCCTCCAATTAGAGGGAAAAGAGAGAGGAGATCTAGATCCACCATTCCACCAATCAATCTCTCCTCTAAGTGAGGGGAAGCTTTTGGTTCTAGATCTTGAGGGATTTGGTGTTCCTCTTTGTTCTTCCTCTCTTCTCCCCCCAATAGCATTAGTTGCTTTGGTGGGATTTGAGAGTGAAGGATTTTGAGCACTTCTTGTGTTCTTGCCCATTGCATCGGTTGCATCGGTTTGAGTTCTCCACGGTGATACGTGGAAATCGAAGTTGAGAAGCTTGTTACTCTTGGGTACTTGGGGTGCCCTAGAGCTTGTCCTCTTGGGTACTTGGAGTGCCCTAGACGGTCCTTGTTGATCTCGGAGTTTTGGTGGCTCGCGGGATAGTTGGGAGCCTCCAATTAAGTTGTGGAGACGCGCCCCAACCTTGTGATTCTTGTGGCTTTGGGAGCCGCGGGAATTCGGTGAGAGCCTCCAATTAAGTTGTGGAGTGTGCCTCATCCTTGTACGGGTTCGGTGACCACCCTCAAGTGTCCCATAGTGGTTCGTGGCACTCCGCATTGGTGGAGGCACGAAGGAGATTACGGTGTGCCATTTGACGGCTATTCGGGGATCACTTTGTGACTCCGCACCGCTCCAACGGAGACGTAGCTTCCATTGGGAAGTGAACTTCGGGATAAATCATCGTCTCCAAGTGCCTCGGTATTTCTATACCCGAGCTTCTTACTTATGCTATTTACTTTGTGATAGCCATCGAGCTTGAAGTAATATATCTTGCTATCACATATTTGCTTATCTTGTTTAGCATAAGTTGTTGGTGCACATAGGTAAACCTAGCTTGTTTAGGTTTCGTGCTTGATAAATTAAACGCTAGTTTTATTCCGCATTTATTCAAGCCTAAACCATAAAGAATTTTAATCGCCTATTCACCCCCCCCTCTAGGCGACATCCGTGTCCTTTCAATTGGTATCAGAGCGGGTTCTCTCCTTTTGGCTTCACCGCCTGAGAGTAAAGATGTCGTCTAGTGAACTAGTGCACAATGCTTCTTTTATATTAGATGGCACAAATTATGATGTTTGGAAAATTCGCATTCTTGATATTCTTCGGGTCATTGACCCATACATAGAGCGAATTCTAGATAGGGGTTATTCTCCTCCAAGGAATCCCAAAAGATTATCTTTATTGGATGAGAATAATTCCTATCTAGATGCTCAAGCTTCTAATGTGATTTTCAATGCTTTGAGCGATGTAGTTATTATGTCGGTCTCTCCTTTTCGGAATGCTCATGAGCTTTGGACCAAGCTTCAAGATAAATATGATGTGTCCAAGAATTGTGGAGATGATTGTTGTCCCTCCACTTCCGGCCGTGATGAGTTCTCAACTTCTTCTACTTCACCTACATGTGGCAAGCCACAAAGTAATGCAATGGTGAGTAGTGATAGATATTGCAATAATGATAGTAAGCTTATTGTTGATGATACTTCACCTCTATCTTATTGCAATGATTTATCTTTGGACTTAAACGCATCTAGAACCAAAAATGATCTACATGCTTGTGTTGATAGTCCTTGCATATCATGTACAAATTGCTTGATTAATCCTTGTGATGATATGCTCTCTATATCTTGTTGCCATGATAAAAATGGTTCTATTTCCTCTAGTATTTGTTTGGCTAACAATGTAGAGGAAACCGAACACTCCATGGAACAAGATATGGATTTAAATGGTGACTCAAGTAATTCTTCATCGTCATCATCATGTACTCACTTTTGCCTTATGGCTAAAGCTTCCGAGGTATCTCCTACTTTGGATCCCAATATATCTCATGATGATAGTGATGAGGAAAATGAACAAAATGATAATGATGCTTCCATACTCGAGAAGGGTAAAATGGTTATTCTTTCTCTTTCAAAGAATAAAGATGCTCGTGCTAACTTCTTAGAAATCATGTCTACCCTTGTTGAGCGCAAACTTACCATTGAGGAGTTGGAAGCTCACATTGATGAAAGCTTAACCGCGAATACAAGTATGCGGAAGAGATCGCCGATCTCAAGGAAGCTCTTGAAGAAGAACAAACCACCAAGGAGTCTCTTGAGGAAACTTTGCTCTCGAACTTTCTAGAGTAAAGGGATCCTATGATAGTCTCTTAAAGTGGCTAATGACTTCAAAGTAACAAATGGTAAGCTTATAGATGCACATGCCAAACTCCTTGAGATTTTGAGCACCTAGAAAATGGCTCTAGGGTCGTTAAGGGTGAGCTCATCAAACTCACCGAGTCTCATGCGCAACTTAAAGCTTCTCACTCTAAAGAGCTTGCCAAGTTACTTCTCCTATTGCATAATAATGATGCTTGTGCTACTAACTCTATCTCTTGTGAAGCATCCATATTGACGGAGAATGTTGAGCTAAGGGCTCAACTTGATTGCTATCTAGCAAATATGGGAAATTGGAAGAAAGCCATGAAAAGCTCTCGAGCTCTCATGAGGATCTTCTAGTCTCCTATGATAAGCTAAAGTTAGCTCATGAGGCTATTATTACAAAGGTAAATCTTGTGAGCCTCATGTGGACAATGGCACAACTCTACTCAAAATGCTTTATTGCCATGTGCTAGTCCTAGTAATTCATCCACTCATAATATTGCTACATCTTGTGATGAATTACTTTCCATGCCTTGTTGCTCTAACAATGAAGCTTCAACTTCCTCTAGTGTTTTTGTTGATACTAACCATGTAGAGGAATTAAAAGAGCTCAAGGCCCAAGTCACTTCTTTGAAGAAAGACTTGGAAAAGCGTCATGATGGGAAGCCCACACTTGACAACATGTTGAGTGTGCAAAGACGCCCCAATGACAAGAGTGGACTTGGATTCAACTCCAATAACAAGAACAAGTCCAAGTATAACAAGAAAAAGAAGGGCCATGAACAAGTCAAGAATTCGGCCAAGATTGTTTGCTTCAAGTGCAAAGTTGAAGGGCACCATGTTAGATCTTGCCCTTTGAAGAAGAAGTCTCTTAGTGAGAAGCAACAAGGGAAGATGCCTCAAGTTCAAACTAAAGTTCCCCAAGTTGAAGAACGGCCACTTCCCAAGAAGAATCAAGCTATTCCTTCTCAAGTTGAGATTTCAACAAAGAAGAAAGGAGGAAGCAAATGTTGCTACTTATGCCGTGAGAAGGGTCACTTTGCTTCTTCATGCACTAGTGGTACTTATCCAACCCTATCATAATTGATAATGCTTATCTCTTAGGAAGGATAAGGTTGGCAATGTGTTTGCCAAATATGTTGGTACTCAAAGTGGTGTCAAGAAAAGAACCATTTGGGTTGCCAAGCCTATTGTGACTAACCTCTTAGGACCCAACTTGGTTGGGGACCAACAAGCTAAAACTTGATCAATAGGTGTTGGAGGGCATTGGAGACTTGGCTACATCATGAAGAATTAAGGGATCTTCATCAATTATATTCTCTCAAGCCAAGTCATTTGGATTATATTGTTCTATCATATCCAATGTTTCTCCTTGCGGTAACTTGTATTTAAATCATATATACATTGAAAGTTGCTTGCACCCTTGCATGTGTTTGGTTTTGTACCTTGCTAGTGTTTGTATATGTTGTGCTCTCTACTTACTTATCTTGAGCAATCAAGTATGTGTATGTTGGTTTGCACACCATGTATGTGTGAGTTTGTGTTGAGCCTTTTGTATCAACTTGCTTATATCTTAATTGGCTCTTTTTGAGAGATTAATGGACTATCCCATTTTGGGGGAGTGATATGCTTGCGCACTTCACAATCCTAAAAATGTATATACATGAGTACTACCACTTAGTGTTGATATATCAATTTATCTAGTCTCTATATGGTATGTCTTCTCATGAGAAATTCAAATTCTATAATGTTCATTAATCATCTCTAGTTGGTTTTACTTGCCTCTTGTGGAGAATGAATGGATTATCACATTATGGGGGAGTAATAAGCTATGTGCATATTACAAACCTAGACAATGTGAACATGTGAGGTATTGCCACCTAGAATTGATATTGTTAATTATCTTATTCCTTGTGGCATGTTTCTCAAACAAGTTCCCATTTGCTTAAATGTTTTTACTTACTCACACTTTGGATCTTGTTTGTGATGAATGTTCTTGGTAAGGTTTTCCTCTAATATGTTCTCATATATCTCTTTGGAAACCGATTGCTTCAAAGCACTCTTTGTAGTTGCTTTGCATTATCGCGTGAATATTTGAAGCTATCAAGAACATTTATCTACATAAGCATCGCGCTTAAATCTTATCCTTCACCATGTGCTTATTGGTTGTGAAGATGATCTTGAAATCAATCCAATACACCACTAAGAAATTTCTACATATACTCCTTTTCCATGACAATTGATGTCATAATTGTGGTGAAATTTGTAGATCATCTTCATATTGGCTCTTGATTTTATTGCCTTATTTCTTGCCAAAAATTAATTTGTTTAACTCCCATTGTCTTCCTTACCTCTTGTGGATCATTTTGCTTTACTCAAACTTTCCTAGTGTTTTATTTGGTGTAGGAGAGGCATTGATCCCATCATTGTGCACCTTGCATTCAAAGGCTACTTATAGATAATGCACTATTCTTGGGTGAGCTATCCTATATTGAGTACAACTTATATTTTCATTAGTATTGGATCTTATTGCTTTTTCTTGATATATGACTAGTGTTTGAATAGATATTTGAGAGCGATGATTCCATGTGTGTGCATTGTGTATTCAAATACAAGATCATAAAATAATGCACTTTTGTTGGGAGAGCTATCATGTATCTTTTAAACACTATTTATATTCTATTTGTATTTGATCCTTTCCATTGGTCTTTGATCCCGATGACATGTCTCATGGAAGACAAACCTTTTGGCTTGGTACTTTGTACCATCATGAAAAGTGTAGAGGGTGTGGTTTATTTGTTGGAACCCCGCTCTTTCTTTTTGAGAGTTTGTCCCAATTGGCATCTCTCTTTGGGAGTGGGTTATATCATTCGTTGATTAACATCTCTCTCTTTTGGTATCTCTTTTGGAAATTTGATATCTAGTCCTTTTATATATTGATTAATTGGTATCTTATTTTCTTTTTGATATCTTTATCCAATTGGTATCTTATCAATTATGTGTTGATTTGTTTTAGTTTCAATTGGCTTCTCTAAATCAATTTTTGATTTGGATCTTTGATATAATTTGGACCTCTTTGATCTCTTAATATTTGTCCAAATTGTATCTCCCTTTGGTTATTGAAGGTCATAGGCATGCATATCTACTACATGTTTATTTTATGGCATGCTTTCCTTCTTTGTGCCAATATATAGGGAAACTCCACGGAATCCTAAATCGGCTAAGATGTGCATGAAATTCAATTTCATATCTATATGCACATATTTATGTGGAGTTCCTTCTATGTATTGTAGTTTGACTAACTACTTGGACCCAATTAGTTTGGGAACAATTTTACTTGAATGTGTTTTAGGTACATGGAGATGCATTGGATGCTTGTCTCATTTACAATGAAAGTGTCTTCACCACATGCTTATTGGAGCCAAGCTAGGATGGTTGATAAATTTTATCTACTACATCAACCCATGTCATCTCGGTAACAAGTATCACCCTCATGCATACTTTTATAGCATCAACCTTGTGTAGGTTCATCATGGCATGAAAAGTATTTATTTGCTTTGTTGTAGCTATTGCAAATTCTATTGGCTCTTATGATACTTGTTGCTTTCCTCAATGCATCCCAACTATCTCCTTTTCCCTTAGTGATATTTGTGATGCTTGTGTTGAGGTTGAATTTGAAGTTCATTATTATACAATATGAGAATATTGAGCTATGGGCTATGATCCTAAACAAACATCATATGTGTATATATATGACTTTTTGGATATCTTGTTCTTTTCCTTAGTAACTAATTTTATGTGTACATGTTTCTTTGTGGATATATCTCATGATTGTTGTACACTTAGAAACTTATATACATGAGAGAAATTACATCTTTACTCGATATCCTAATTCTTCGGTGTCACCTCTTTTATTCCCTTTTTTCTTTGGTGTGACTCCGAAAAGAATTTGATTTATGAGTGCATATCCTATTTTATCACATCTTGGTGCTCTCATCTTGGTGAATATCCTTACTTGCTTGTCTTTACAAGCCAATAATCTTCACCATGGGATATGTCACAAGCTTTGTTTTTCATTTGCATCTTATTGAGCTTGTGAATTCATTTGTTTTTGTGTTTTAGAGGATACCGAGGAGTGAGGATTCCATGTTTGTACACCTTGTATTCAAATACAATAATTCTAAATTGTGTACAAATATTGGGGAGCTCCTCTATTTCTTTAAAACACTCTTTTGCTCAAATCATAATATCTTGTGTTTATTTGGTTAGTTGGATCTTTTTGATTGCTTACTTTTTATTTGGAGAATTGTAAAAAGTTTTCCATATCATTCTTTTGCAATCTTTGGATCCTCAATATAGTTTGTGCTCTCCCAACTATTCGTCATTGGATATGTGTATTTGATTTCACTCATATTTTGAGAAATGCACACGTTATGGGGGAGCTCATACTATATTGACCTTCTAAGATTTTTCGCCCATTTTGGAAATGGATGCCAATGGGGGAGAAGTTTTATAGGGTTTAAGGGAATTTGGTGTTATGCTTTTGTTTTGGTCATAAGCATTTACCTTTCATGCTCATGCATCCATGCTTGTTGATTTGCATGTTGCTTAATTCATTATATAAACCCTTGTAAAAGAGATTGTCATCAATTACCAAAATGGGGGAGATTGAAAGGGCATGGCGCCCCCATGTGTGGTTTTGGTAATTAATGACAATCCCTATGGACTAATGGTTGCATTGAGTTATTCTTGTAGTGTTTGTCCATAGAATGCTTGAACTCCATATGTTGGATTCAAGGTTGATGCCATAAATATATTGATATAATGGAGTATTTGGCATCAAGATCATCGAGTTGTATGGATATATTTGATATGATCAAGAAGAAGAGTATGTGATGACCAAGTTGTTATTCGAGGAGTTATCCGATGATTGGTCATATGCGAGTTGAGCATATTGCAAGTATGTCTTGAAGAAAAGGATTATGTGATCATTCATGGTTATCTTCAAGACATCATCTATTGAAAAGAGAAGAAAAGATACAAGGTTGATCAAGATATTGATCAACACACAAAGCTACAAGATGTACCAAGTGGGATCATGTATCTCTTGGTATGGTAAGCAATTGTCCATATAGCTTTGTGAACTAACCCATGATATGTGTGTAGCATTTCTATGTGTGGTTAGGTATCTTTCTATGGGCTTGCATCAAATGAAGATTTCATATAGCCCATGAACGATGACGTCAAGTGGTGATCGTCATCAATGTTGAGAAGCGCAAGTTCAAGAGGAGCATCTCGAAGAAATCCTAGGCTTGAAGCTTGCCACCCATTTAGAGATAATGTTCATGTGAAGATGTGCCTAGAGAGGCTCTCCCATAGTGGAGTATGGGGGAGCAATTTGTGAGACTTCACCAAGCGAAGCGCAATCAAGAAAGGTGGTCCACTTGAAGAGATCAAGATCGACGTCATCTAGCTCAAGTGGAATGCGCAAGGCAAAGGTATGATGTTGATAGGGTTTCTATTTTACCGGTCTCATGGTTCTAGTTAGGAGACCGGGTTATAGGATAGATACCGTACTATCAAGAGGGGCTCTCAATTGAGCTTTAGCGTATCAGTTGGAGAGAGCTCAAACCTTTGCATACTTGCATATCATCTTTCTTGGTTCTTATTTGGATTTTCTCTGTGTGGGGTTTTGGAGCTTGTTGTGATCTTCATAACAAGCTCAAGTTCATCAAAAACGGATTTCGTATGAAAAACTTATTGCGTTTTTGATGTTGGAGTTTTTACCGGTTGTTTCTTTATAGAGAGGTTTTACCTTTCTACATTTGGTTTATCCTCCCTTGATGGACTATGATGTTTCTATGCATAATCTTGTCGTGCTCGTTGTGGTGATTCCAACGAGCCCAAGAACATCGAAAACGGAGTCCGGATGAAAAAGATATCGCGGTTTTCGTTTTACGGTTTCTGTCAGTTTTCAGATTCTCGGATATTCCGATCCATGTCGGAATATCCGACCCGGATATTGGTTAGACGCGAAAACGGCTAAGGACTTGTTTTGTTGCACTCTGGAGTCAGTCGGATTATCCTATCAAACTTGAATCGGATAATCCTGTCAGTCGGATTATCCTATCCAACTTGAATCGGATAATCCTGTCAATCGGATTATCCTGTTAAACTTGAATCGGATAATCCTATGTTTTCTGGACTGCAACGACTCTTTTTCGTGGGGACCTATAAAAGGCCCCCTTCTTCCCCAAAGGCTCTAACTCTTGTAGCTCGTGTCTCCCCCCATTGTTGACCTTCTTTGAGCTTGCTATCTCTCTATTCCTCCATGATTCTTGCCTCCAATTAGAGGGAAAAGAGAGAGGAGATCTAGATCCACCATTCCACCAATCAATCTCTCCTCTAAGTGAGGGGAAGCTTTTGGTTCTAGATCTTTGAGGGATTTGGTGTTCCTCTTTGTTCTTCCTCTCTTCTCCCCCCAATAGCATTAGTTGCTTTGGTGGGATTTGAGAGTGAAGGATTTTGAGCACTTCTTGTGTTCTTGCCCATTGCATCGGTTGCATCGGTTTGAGTTCTCCACGGTGATACGTGGAAATCGAAATTGAGAAGCTTGTTACTCTTGGGTACTTGGGGTGCCCTAGAGCTTGTCCTCTTGGGTACTTGGAGTGCCCTAGACGGTCCTAGTTGATCTCGGAGTTTTGGTGGCTCGCGGGATTGTTGGGAGCCTCCAATTAAGTTGTGGAGACGCGCCCCAACCTTGTGATTCTTGTGGCTTTGGGAGCCGCGGGAATTCGGTGAGAGCCTCCAATTAAGTTGTGGAGTGTGCCTCATCCTTGTACGGGTTCGGTGACCACCCTCAAGTGTCCCATAGTGGATCGTGGCACTCCGCATTGGTGGAGGCACGAAGGAGATTACGGTGTGCCAATTGACGGCTATTCGGGGATCACTTTGTGACTCCGCACCGCTCCAACGGAGACGTAGCTTCCATTGGGAAGTGAACTTCGGGATAAATCATCGTCTCCAAGTGCCTCGGTATTTCTATACCCGAGCTTCTTACTTATGCTATTTACTGTGTGATAGCCATCGAGCTTGAAGTAATATATCTTGCTATCACATATTTGCTTATCTTGTTTAGCATAAGTTGTTGGTGCACATAGGTTAACCTAGCTTGTTTAGGTTTCGTGCTTGATAAATTAAACGCTAGTTTTATTCCGCATTTATTCAAGCCTAAACCATAAAGAATTTTAATCGCCTATTCACCCCCCCCCCCCCCCCCCCCTCTAGGCGACATCCGTGTCCTTTCACTATGTCCTATGCATCCCTGAGTGCGGTTGGCCAGTAGAACCCTGCTCGGAAGGCTTTAGCTACAAGGACTCGACTGCTCGCGTGGTGTCCGCAAGTTCCGGTATGGATATCCCGAAGGATGGCCCTGCCGTCTTCAAGTGCAATGCATCTCTGAAATATCCCTGATATGCTGCGCTTGTATAGTTCTCCTTTGATAATTGTGTAAGCTTTGGATCGTCGAGTGATCCGACGCGCCTCGACCGCGTCGTCCGGCAGCTCGTCTCGTAGTAAGTATGCAAGGAAGGGATGTGTCCAAGTTGGTTCGATAAGAAGAACTTCGACCGGCGGATCCTGGGTGCTGGGCGGGATGTCCTTATCGTATGTGGCCGGAGTCGAAGGTGCTACAGGCTTCTTCACCTTGATAGATCTTTGCGCGATATGCTCGAGGAAGACGCCAGGTGGTACTGGTGCTTTGGTGGAGCCAAGGTTGGCTAACATATCTGCTTCCTCGTTGCTTTCGCGCCCGATGTGGCGTAACTCGCAGCCATCAAAATTGCCCTCCATAGTGTTGTATAACTCGCGATAAGCGATCATGTTGTCTGCAGTGGCATCGCAGGCTTTCATCGTTTGCTGCACCACGAGATTTGAGTCGCCATATATCATGAGGCGTGTGCACCCGCAAACCTTTGCCATCTTCATGCCGTGCAGTAGGGCCTCGTATTCAGCCTCGTTGTTAGAGGGTTTGGAGAAGTCCATCTGCAAGACATAGCGAAGCTTATCCCCTCGTGGGGACAGAAGTATGACACCTGCGCCTGCGCCTTCATTTTTCTTCGACCCATTGAAGAACATAGTCCACGAGTTGGACACATCGGGGACGCCTGGTAGCTGAGCTTCGATCCACTCAGTGGTGAAGTCAGGCAAGACTTGAGCTTTGATGGCGTTCGGGTGTTCATACTTTATATCTCGAGGTCCAAGCTCGATGACCCACTTAGCGACCCGTCCGGTCGCGTCAGGGTTGGTGAGGATATCACGTATGCCTGCCGCGCTAACGACAGTGATCGGATGCTCGATGAAGTAGTGCACGACTTTGCGTGATGTCATGAATACGGCGTAAGCCAGCTTCTGGTAGTGCGGGTACCGCTGCTTTGATATGGAGAGGACCTCGCTGAGGTAGTACACGGGTCTCTGTATGCTATGATTGTGCCCTTCTTCCATACGCTCAACAACGAGGACAGTACTGACCACCCGATTGGTGGCGGAGACGTACAAGAACAGCGGCTCACGCTCCCGAGACGCGACCAAGATTGGAGGAGTTGTGAGTGTGCGCTTCAGGTCGACGAAGGCGGCTTGAGCCTCTAGTCACTCGAAGTTGTCTGACTTTTTCATCAGCTGATAGAAAGGGAGCACTTTTTCGCTGAGTTTGTTGATGAATCGACTGAGAGCGGCCACTCGACCCGCTAGTCTTTGCACCTCTCGAAGTTTGGTCGGCTGTTCCATAGTAAGTATGGCCTGTATCTTCTCCGGGTCCGCCTCAATGCCTCGCGCTGAGACAAGGTATCCCAAGAGTTGTCCGGCTGGTACGCCGAACACGCACTTCTTGGGGTTAAGTTTGATGTGGTATCGGTTGAGATTGGCAAATGTCTCGCGCAGAACCTTCCGACATTATGAGGCATTCTTCAATGACCTTTTTTGCTTTTGCTGCCATCTCCTCCGTGATGATGAGTTGCGTCTGACCGTCCGGCATGGTTACCGTGGCGGGATATGCTGGTTGTGCGCTACGAGCTGCGGCCTCAGATGTCTCGCCTTCTGTGCCGTTGTTTCCCTGAGCCATATAGACTTGAAAAGGGACGGCGTTTGAGATTATGCCTTTTTCACCACCGCTGCTATCGGTGGAATAGTCGAAGTCGCTGCAGTCCTCATACTGAACGGGTGGCTCGTCGCTGTCGTATTGGAAGGCTGACTCAACATCCTCCTCGGCTTCGCCATGGGGGTCGAAAGATGCTGATGCAGAGCTTGGCGAAACGGTCGATGAAGAAGCGTTTTTTGCCGATGAAAGAATCGTGAATTGTGCAGTCGACGAAGAGTCGGGTGAAGCAGGCGCGGCCGATGAAGACATCGCCAGTGCGGCCACAGTTGGGGCAGATGCGATCGATGGAGATGCGGGCGCGATTGCCGCGAGTTGACGTGGATCTATCAAGTTTTGCGTTCCCCAACGGCTAACATGGAAATTGAAACTACCAAAAGTCATATCCGCACCTGAGTGGAGATCCGCAAACACCGGGCGCGTGATTGGATGGTGCGGGTCGAACCCGAAGGTGCCGAAGTACATCGGCGCGATGATCGATGGGGTTGGCGAGTGCCATTTGCTGGTGGCGTAGGCGAGTCGATCTTCGCCGAAGGAATCGGCGGGTTGTCGTTTGCTGATGAAGTTGGCGAGTCGATCCTCGCCGAATGAATCGGCGGGTTACCGTTTGCTGATGAAGTTGGCGAGTCGATCTTCGCCTCCGCGGTCGGCGAGTTGCCGTTTGCTGATGGAGCCGCCAAAACCACATATCCAACACCGGTCTTTCCCACAGACGACGCCAATTGACGAGGGGTTAACTCATCAATCCCCATGGTTCAGTGTCTAGGGTTATGATTAGAGGGGAGAGACGTGGTGGTGCTGGTAGAATCATCGGCTGACAAGCAAGATTTACCCAGGTTCAGGCCCCCGGAGGGTAACACCCTACTTCCTGCTTGTCTGGTTATTGATGTATGAGATGTTACAATGGAGCTACAACGATGTTCCGGCGAGATGCGATCTTGCCAGGGCTATGGTAGTTCGAGTACGGTTTGTCCCAGATCGGCGTCCCTCCCAGCCTTTATATAGGAGGATGGGTCTCGGAGATTCGCAACCGACTAGGTTTACAGATAAGATATGTTTCTACCGGCTTAGGGTTTCCTAAACTTGGAGCATACGTCATCTTCTTGGGCCAGCCTCATGGGCTTTAGTCGAGGCCTGCTCGTGGGCCTTAGCTCGTACGTGCACCAGGTATCCTCATAGCAGAACACCTAAAGGGTACGTACATCCCCGTCATGCACCGACCTCGAGATCAAGCTCGTCCCCGACAACTCCGCCGGCACCGTCACCACCTTCTTCGTAAGCCAAACTAGGCGCCAACTTCTTGGTTCACGTACGCGCTAGCTGACAGTGGATCTCTAATTAACACACATTGCATGCCTGCAGTTGGTGTCGGAGGGGCGATGGGAGACCCACGACGAGATCGACATGGAGTTCCTGGGCAACTCCACCGGCGAGCCGTACACGCTCCACACCAACATCTTCGCCAACGGCAAAGGTCAGAAGGAGCATCAGTTCAAGTTCTGGTTCGACCCCAGCAAGGCCTTCCACACCTACTCCATTGTCTGGACTAAGAAGAACATCCTGTACGTGATGATACATGCCCAAATTAATGATTCCCAACAATCTATTATATATATATCTCGCGATCGACCAAGCTGAAAGTTGAAGTGAATTTGCAGTGTGCTGGTGGACGGCTCACCCATCCGGGAGTTCAGGAACCTCGAGAGGAAGGACCTGCCGTACCCGTCGCAGGAGATGCGGCTGCACGGGAGCCTGTGGAACGCGGACGACTGGGCCACGCAGGGCGGCCGTGTCAAGACGGACTGGACCAAGCAGCCCTTCGTCGCGCAGTACCGCAACTTCGCCGCCACCACGTCGTTGCCCGATCGGTACTACTACAACGAGAAGGAGCTGAAGCAGAACGAAAAATACATGATCTACAACTACTGCACGGACACCAAAAGGTTCATCAACGGCACGGCGCCACCCGAGTGCCCCAAGCGTTAGAGATCCTTCGGATGTCAACGGGGAATTCATCTATTAGGGCGGGCATGGGGATTATGTGGTCTACACATCTCACCGTTCCCCGCTATAAACACATGTTATATACTTTCTTTTTGTCTGACCCTTGTTATATACTTGTATGTATCAAAATTGGCATACTTATGTGTCTAGCGTGGTTGTTTTGTAATACTTATCAAATGAAAAAATAAAGCATTTTTTGTAACACCAAATTTCTGTTTTGCACATGCCACATTAGTCCAGGAAATTTTCCAACGTACACATAGAACATGGGCACTCATATATACTCTCTCCGTTTTTAAATGTAAAATGTTTTACATGTTTCACATTTTGACTAGATGCATAAAAAATGAGTGAATATACGTACACACTATGTCTAGATACATTTATATACATGTGAATGTGGACAAATGATAAAATATTTTATATTTAAAAATGGATGGAGTATGTCCGAAAACAATTCAAAATATACTAGGATCATGGAGGTCATTTGTTTAATCAGGAGTATATGATATTGGGAGCCGATTTGAATATCTGGTAGGAAGAACCAGGAACAACGAAATTTCCGTAAGGAGGTCATCCTCCAAAAAGGCTACTACGTACTCCCTCTGTACATAACTATCTTGCATTCTTAATTTAGTCAAATTAAAAGTTTTAAATCGTCATAATATAGCTTTTCATATTATACGTATTTGTTATTATAGATGTTAATATTAATTCTATATGTTTGACCAAACTTTACAAAGTTTAACTTTGATCAAAGTAGAATGCTGGGTAATTATAGATATAGAGTAGTTCTACGCTCTTCCTTCACGTCACAGTACATTTATGTGCAGTTTTGGTTAGAGTTTATCATAGTGGATTTGAGTCTAAGACCACATACCCCATGAGGTATCACAAAAGGGCAGAGTAAGACACACAGTTGGTAATAAAACTTGTTTCGAGATAAGTATCTTAGCCACACTTCTATTAGAATTGTAACACCCCAAAATTTTGAACCAAATTTTAGTGGTGTTTTCTGACGACTGAAAAACTTTTTCTCTTTTATGGACGGTTATTCAAATCTTTGAGGATGATTTGACTTGGGAATTGCTCCCTCAAAATTTTCCCAGTGATCCGCGAACCACTCCAACACCCGTGGTAATTTTGGCGCCTAGGTTTTCTCTCGAAATCCCTAGCACTAAATACCGAACCTTTTAAAACCTTTTCTCCACCTATCAAAAGAAAGTCCATTTCCGTCGCTAGACAAATCCCACTAAAAATACCAGAGTACTCCCATATCCATATAAAGACAACCCATGCAAAAATATTGCATACTCCAATGCAATATTTCCCAGTTGGACATTATTTTCCGAAATGCCATTTCTGATCCAGATATCATCTAGACCCCTTCCACTCATCCAGAAATTATGCCATTTTGGTAAGGTGCATGATTCCACCCCCTGAGCATTTCACTCCATTGTCCCAACCTCATTTGGGCAATATTTGGGGTACTTCCTTTATAATGCTCTTTTCGTGCTTAATTGCAATTTCCAAAGGAACCCCTATCTTTATGTCTCCAAAAATTCTACAGAAATTAGGGGATGATCCCTAGGCAGTGTGTAACCCTTTTATGAAAAAATATTTGATACCTTGTTAAGAAAATATTTGACTTCTTCTCTGTCCAAGTTTCTGCCCTAAAATTCAAATGTTTCCAGAACCAAGCCAAATGATTTTTGTAGTGGGAGGAGAACACCTAGATGCAAGTACTAGGAGAGCCCACACCTCAGGGCAAAGTCTTGACCAAACCAAAAATCATTTGCCTCCTCAAACAATCAATTTCGAATTTGGACCAGTACTGTTTTTCAAAAGTTCTAGTCGCACGAAGTTTCGAATTCGTGAAAACTTTAGTCACCAAAGTTGTAGGGTTTTGAATTTGGCGTGCAATGGTGAAAACCCCATCGCGTTTGGACCCCCGAGTCACCGGGAACGCGACGATGCCGCCCGTGTCGCGCCCTGGAGGCGCGCTTTGCTTAAACCCTAACCTCCGATTACTGCTGTGGTCGGTGCCTAACCCCTCTTCTACAGTACACACTCGTGCTACACTGTACCCCCAGCAGCCCTCATCCTTATCCCCTCCATTAAATTTTGGAGCCGGTGGGTGCATCGGTGCACCGTCGGTGCAATCAACGTCCCTCTCCCTCTAGCTGCATAAGGAGACCCCCAAGCCATTTCCCTGGCTGTTGCACCCCATTCCCTCTCCCCTGCCTACTCTTGCGGTGCATGAACGTGAGAGGAAACCACAGAAATATCACCCCACAAGGTTCGGCCGCCATGGCCGAAGCTCGAGGAGCTGAGCAACGCCACACCCGTGGCTCCCCATCCAGCCCGAGGCCGTCCCTGGGCGCGGTGGTGCTCCACGGTCCCATCCCCGCCGCCGTTCAGCGTCCAGGCGGTGCGGAGCGTCGCCGGCCAGCCCCGCCGTGCGGCCACCATGTCCGAGCCGCGGCCAAGCTCGCGGTGCCGCCCCCCTGCTCTCCCCGGCCACCTCGGACCCTCCCCGGGTGCGGCGCTGCACCGCAGCCTCGCCTCCGTCCTCAGCCGGGCCGTCCATCGCCGGCGAGCATCGCTGGCCGTGCCTCCCCGTGCGTGCCCGTGCGGAGGAGTACGTCGACCTCGCCGCCTGAGCTCCGGTCTTCGCCACCACCTAGGCTTTCCCTGGCCACGGCCCGTCGCCGTCGTCCCGTCCCCGCCGTCGGCCGGAGGCCAAGCCATCCCGGCGGTCGGCGGCCATGCTCTCCCGTGGCTCCCGTCCGTGCGTGCTGGAGCTAGAAGATGTTCGTACAGCAGGTCAACGCTGGATCGATCGATGCGTGTTCTTTTTTTTCCTCCATCGCTCGGTTCGGTCCAGCAGCAAAAGCAACCAGCCCAGCCCAGCTAGCCACTGCCCAACAGGCCAGCAGCAGCGCTGCAGCCCAGTTCGGCCCAGCTAGGCGCTGGCGCCAGCGAGTGCGGCCGTGGCCCATTTACGGCCCGTGCAGTTTTTTTTCGCGCGGACCTTTTTTCTTTTTCCTGCTGCGGGAATTTTCAAACGACAATATCTTTTGAACCGTAAGTCCGTTTTCGGTGATTCAAATTTCTAAATCTTCGTCTCGACGAGCTCTTTCCGGTGGTACTGATATCATCTCATTTCAAAATAGTTCTATGGGGTGCCCTTTGTACGTACATTCCGGAGCCCGTGGAACGGGGCTATCGCTGCCCTACGCCGCGGAATCACCCCGACCATTCCAAACCCAGAGGATCCCGTCTTCGAAGGCAAGCTAACCCCTTGCTATGAGCCATCCCGCAATGCTTGTTTGTTTGATTGCTTAATACCATGCCGGGTGTTTATGTCTGTCTCCTGTTCTACTGTTATGTCTGTCTGCTATTATCGTTGCATGTCTGTATGTTGTCCATATTTTATATGAG
Source organism: Poa pratensis (assembly GCA_947311845.1). Lineage (NCBI taxonomy): Eukaryota > Viridiplantae > Streptophyta > Magnoliopsida > Poales > Poaceae > Poa > Poa pratensis. Next base: position 50,045,848 of record CAMZMU010000063.1, read on the forward strand.
CCTTGTATTGTTGTATGTATATCATGTTGCATGTTAAATTATTGCATTACCTTATAATTGCTTGTATGCACATCACTCCCGTTCCCTAGACGATGGCCGGAGGAACCGCCTCAGTCGAAGGAATGGGGGAAAATATTACAACTGTGCGTCTCACGTTTGCGGTGCTCTGTTTGCTTTTTCCTCTTCGCCGAGGTGAGGAGCGGACGAATGTCGTCTTATGATCCTCGGAGTTGGGGGCATTTGCCAAAAGAGTTATTTCCTCTTGTCCCTCCGTCAAATATGGTTGGCATAGACCAACCGGACTGCGACGCTTGGGAGCTGACTTTCCATTTGGTTCTTTTGCCGAGATTGCTGACACCACGTCGAGATAACCCTCGAGTGGAATGGATGCTCTCTCATTCTTATGAGTGCTTTTCGGTTCATTCTTTACGGTGACACCGGCTGGGGATACCGCCACGGTCATCCGTTGAAACACTATGTTATTTATTCTGTGAACACTATCCCGAGTGACACCGGCTGGGGTTACCGCCACAGTCACCCGGATATTATTATTATTGTTATGTTGATATCTATACCTGCAAATGTTATGTTGCTAATGCCTTGTTGTTTGTTGATTTATGATATTGATATCGTGACTATTATGCTGGACTAATCCTCTGTTTTGGAACTTGTTGTGATGAAACTTGATTAAATGAAACACCCCTCCAAACAACGATAGGGTCAGTCCATGGTGCCACTAATCTGAACTTTGAAAGCAGAACCATCGTCGTCTCATGGGAGGACCATGACCTAGTAGGTTGTTGAGCCCCTTTTGTGCCATCCATTGGGCGCAGTCGTTCGGTTGCGCTGTCCGAGGGTAGAGGTCGACAGGCACGGGTTCGACTGTGATAGGGAGTCCGGAGCTAGGCATACCCGGTCGCGCCAGGGGATGTGCCGGATTTACTTGCCCGTTGTGCCACGCGCATAGGGTGGTGCAGGAGAGTGTCTTAGCAAGTGGACCGTCATGTGAGTGTATTTTGCTTAGTACGACTTTGGGCGTGAGAAACCTGGAGCGTCGGCTGAGTAGGGTGCGTTCTGATAGGTGCGAAAGCAAACTCTCGAGAGACTCAACCTAGCAAGCTAGCCCCGTTCCTGGGATATGGAACAACAGTTCAGTGTCGGTCACGCTGTGTGTCTTTGTCGTGTCAGGAGGTTAAACTTAAGTTTTGTTTGAAAGAATTAATGAACGACCTGATCTCACTAAATGAACAATAAGATGATGCAGGGAATGTTACTTGTCAGGTGAATGGGATGGCGGTGTGATGCGTTGGAAGCCTATAGTTAGGCCAGAGCCAACATCAACCGTGCATGCCCGGGAGATAGCCAGAGTTGGCTGGATTGATAGCCAGAGTTGGCTAGAGGCTTGGAAGCCTGATTGTGTTGACAGGAGCAATTATAAGATTTGGTACCAACCGTGTACTCGTTTACTCGTCACAGGTAATCTCTTTGTTTGATTGCCGGTATACGATCCAACCCCACCTGGCTTGGACTCTGTACTGGTGATAACCCCATTGCTTGCTTATGACATGTTTGGTTGTCAACGCCATGCTACTTTTATATCATGTATCTAGATTACACCTTGCCATGTTGTAGGATTTTATATCCAACGTATATCTTGCTGCATGATTGTTGGAATGTTTGTAGTAAGTGGCGATTCTTACTGAGTGCATACAAATGTACTCACGGGCCTTGTGATTGTGGCCAGGTTAGTCGAGGATTCATCTTCCACCTTAGGAAGGATTTGAAGCAAGAGCGTGCTAGGATCAGTAGCCCAACCAGAACCTGTGGAGTGGAGCCGCTCCAAGCCGTAGCCTCTCATATGTCTTCCGCTGCCAGTTAAAAACTCTGTATCGTGCCAGGCTGGGATTGATATTTCGTCATTCCTTGATGGCCTTGTAAACCATTTGTAGCACTGATGTGCCTGATCGTGTAATGATGTCCATTATGTTACACTGTTGTGACGTGCGGCCAGTTATCTTGGGATGGCGCACGGGACGACTGCCTCTCTGGTGATATGTGCCAGGGAGTGGTGTCACAAGAATGTTCTAATCACGTCCTTTGGATTATGCTAAAATTGGTCACATTTCGTCTTGCGCAAGAACACGACTCCTAGGTGGCTTGCTAACTACTCCCTATGTTCCAAATTAGATGTCATCAATTTGTCCAAAAGTGGATGTATCTAGACATGTTACATGTCTAGATACATCCACTTTTGGACAAATTGATGACATCTAATTTGTTACATGTCTAGATACATCCATTTTTGGACAAATTGATGACATCTAATTTGGAAAGGAGGGAGTAGGAAGTTGGGCACACACTGAAGGGTATTTGTTTACACGAAATGGGGCAGGTGGCGGTGATCTTTTGCACGAAACTGGCACGTTTGTGGTAAATATCTTCAATCTCGTAACCGTCAGATATATAAATTATTATGAAATTATAAGGAGAAGATGTTAAGAGTTTAGAACCCGGAGCAAACGAGTTGCCAACTGTTCGACTGTTTGATCGACAGTGAATGACAACTTTTGGTTGGTCTGCTCCAGAAAACGTCCGTTGGACGAGATGATGGTATGAGGATATAGACATACTCAATCGAGGCCAATGCAAAAAATATTTTAGTTCCTTCCTCTAAACGTGAATTTTCTTTAGAAAAATGCACAATGCAGGGATACAACACTCTGCAGCAAAATGGAGCGCAATTATGCAGGTCAAACGAATCCTATGGTCCGAATTTGGGTTGTCATCTCGTCACCGACCCGACCTCACATCTTACTCCTGCATGATCTTCACCATCAGGACATTTAAAAACCACCATTCGATCAGCATTTCGTTCCATATTTCCAGTGTCTGCTCCAATGGCACCAAACCACAGGCAGAGATAGTACTCTGGACAGGTGTGGTTTAGAGTTTTCAAACTCTTTTTTTTTTGCGAATTAGAGTTTCAAACTCTGGAGCACCTATCTGTGCCGCGCGCAGCTCACTCACCGACGCACACGTAACCAACACTAAAACCAGGTGGTGGTCAACTTAATTAGCTGCGAATCTTCCAGCATTTTGTATGCCTATAGGTCTTCACTCTTCACTTGTTTACATCTTCCAAGAATTTAATGGCGTACATAGTTCGATGATCTCGATCTGGTCCCATGTGGGCATTGACCCTGGTACGTACACTCCAGTCTCGATATAGCCTACACTTGACCATGGCCGGCCTCGCTGCTCCCACACACACTTCACTCACTCGCTGTCCAGAAGCCATGGCAATAATGGCTGGCGCACGGCGCCTCCTAGCCATCATGTCGGCTCTTGCGGTGATGATCGCCGCCGGCGTCTCTCCGGCGGCCGGTGCTCGCATGACGGACCAGCTGGACATGCTGTGGGGACAGACACGGCTGCTCAACCACAGCAACGGCGACCAGACCATCGGGCTGACGATGGACACCGTCATGGGGTCGGCCTTCGGGTCCAAGACCTCGTACCTCTTCGCCAGGATCGACGTGTCCATCAAGCTCGTCCCCAACAACTCCGCCGGCACCGTCACCACCATATATGTAAGTGACTATGTCCAGTCAGCCATGCCTATGCATGCATGCTCGAGTTCCCCGGTGTAATGTGCCGTGTGCTTGCATGCAGTTGATTTCACAGAAGAACTGGAAGAAGCACGACGAGATCGACCTGGAGTTCCTGGGCAACGCCACCGGCCAGCCCTACACCCTGCACACCAACATCTTCGCCGCCGGCGAGGGCGGCAGGGAGGTGCAGTTCCGCCTCTGGTTTGACCCCACCGTGGACTTCCATACCTACTCCATCGTCTGGAACGCCGACGAGATCATGTAATTAACTAATTATTTAAGCCTCACCTGGTCATTTCATTCCATTACTCTGTTCAAGATATCTGAGTAAATTAGATTCTGGGAAAAAACATATCTGAGTACATCCCCACTTCCATGGCATGTTTTCTGAAGATACCTGGCTATTTCTGTAGGATCCTGGTAGACGGCATGCCGATCCGGCAGTTCAAGAACCACTGGGAGGACGGGGTGCCGTTCCCGGTGTACCAGCCGATGCGTCTGTTCGGGTGCCTGTGGGACGCCGACGACTGGGCGACGCAGGGCGGCCGGATCAAGACCGACTGGTCGCAGGCGCCGTTCGTGGCGTACTTCACGAACTACACCGCCTCCGGGTGCGCACCGAGCGCAGGTGGCTCGTGGACGTGCGGCCAGCACGACACGTCCGGTTCCGGCTCCGGCGACTGGATGGCGCCGGGCAGGGAGGAGGGGCACTGGCCGACGACGTGAAGCAGCAGCAGCTGAAGGAGGTGCAGAGCAAGTACATGATCTACGACTATTGCACTGACAACAAGAGGTTCCCCAATGGCTTCCCGAAGGAGTGTGGGCTGCGCTAGAAATTGTTTCTAGGATCGATAGCACTGATTCTGAAACCCTGCAGTTTTCTAAAAAGATAGAGTGATTCTCCTGATGGACCATGGGTGTGACACTAAACAATATTTTTTCATTCTTCCTTCTTCTTTTGCTTAGTTTTCTACGGTTATTCATCTTTTATTTCTCGGGGCAGAAAAACAAGAGCAAAATTGAGCATCTGTTTCTGGACATATAAACCTACGGCTCTACAGATTGATTATTATACACCACTAGTCAGTAAAATTAGGCTGCCAGCAGCTGCGGTGCTCATGTAGTCTGTTTTGATAGTTTGAGCATAAACAAAACAAGCTGCTTTCATAGAATTCAGTAAACAAAATTGCACCGAGATCTGCATCCGTGGAAGTAAAAACATGCCACGCTAGCTGGCACGTTCCATGCTTCCGGGCAATTAAGTGTGATAATCTGTCGTACCAACTTCATTGTCACCGGTTACAAGCGTTTAGATCGACTTCGTGAGAAAAGGGCCAGAGTTTACAAGCTGAAAGACAGCTTACACGCAGCGAATACATCAAGCAACGAAAAATGATGAAGCACAGCTTGAGCATCGAACCCCGCGGAGGGCTAAGCCAGTGGAGGGAGCACGCCAGCACGGCATGAAAGGACTCACTCCATCGTCGCCCTCGGGAGGTGAATCACTGTCGCAAAGCCATCTGTTCCACCTCTAAAGTAGGCCACCACCTTCTTGCCTTGGCTCGAAGGGCGCCATACCGTTGGGAGGTGAGCTGACATGGCGCCAAGGTAGAGGACAAAGAGCACTACCACCTCACCGTCCCGCAACCCATGAACATCGCCGCCGAGCGCAGCACAAACCACATCGCCAGACACGCAAACTGCCACACGGGAACGCCAAATAAGATGCGGAGAGAAACGAGTGGCAACACGGTACCAGACATGGCCAGCCTTTGTACACGACTCAACTTACCACCGGGATACTCTGTTGTCGAAGAGGGGACCCTTCCCCTAGGTTCGAGGGCGTTGACCCATAGACGAGCAGGTTTCACTCTGGAAAATGAGTAACACACACAAGCTAGGCCAGCCACACCGCCACGTCGCCATCAAAGAGCAGAAAACCGCCACCGCCGAGCTCGCCCACCGCCCTCGCCGTCCCAAGATCCACGACATTGTTGAGCGCCGGTAATAGGATTTTGGCTTATTACCATCCAAGCCTCACACAACGTGACATCATCCTCGACCTTCCACAACTTTCCTATTGGCGCCCTTCAGCTTTGGATTCATAGCCTTCGTCGGCGGCTCCATCACCTTGTCGTCCGATGCCGACGTTTTGCGAGGGAGTCACGAATGTGGGGCCATTCGAGGCGTCGGACAAGGAGAGGTTTGTTCTGACAGCGACAATGTGAAATGTGATGGAAAATTTGAGATATTGTCGATCCGCGGGCGGCAACGTGGAAGGAGAAGAAGAATTTTGACGCCCAATCTCTGCCTATTACACGAGGACCCAGCCTATAACCGAGCAGGCCCCAATAGTTGGAGGTAACCACAGAGGTGTTGGACAAAACAAATTTGAGGCGGGGGAGGGGGAGATGCTCTAAGTTTGCTAACTCCGTAGGATGTGAATCGAAAGCTTATGATAACATATTTTACGTCAGCTATTACTACCTCCATTTCTAAATACAAAATGGTTCACTCGTTTTACTCTGTATTTAGTCTATTTTGAAATACCCACACCATTTTATAATTTAAAACGGAAGGAGTACTATATTACACCCGTAAAGTACCAAATGAGACTGCTGAAAAAAAAGTTCCAAAGCAATGCGGGTCCACGTACACTACGCATCACCCCTACGCGGACGGCATGGGGAAACCGGTGGTGGAGCTCGTTCCGTTAGAGCGTTACTCTGTATTTAGTCTATTTTGAAATACCCACACCATTTTATAATTTAAAACGGAAGGAGTACTATATTACACCCGTAAAGTACCAAATGAGACTGCTGAAAAAAAAGTTCCAAAGCAATGCGGGTCCACGTACACTACGCATCACCCCTACGCGGACGGCATGGGGAAACCGGTGGTGGAGCTCGTTCCGTTAGAGCGGGACGCGCGCCGGCCATCTCTCTCTTTCATCCCCTCGTCTCATCCTACTCTCGCGCCTCATCCGACAGCGCTGATCAGATCGCGGTGAGCCCCCACCGCCCCTCTCCTGCTCGCCACGGCCGCATTCCTCCTCCTCTGTTTCTTCTTCTTCCCCCTCCCCCTCTCTATCCACTCTTTCCGATCCTGAAGATTTAATTTGGTCGCTCTTGATCTGGCCTGGTTCGTCCGCGAGGTATCCTAGCTAGGAAGGTTCGTTGCTCGTATCTTATTGTTATTCTCCCCTAATTTATTCAGATGTTATGTTTGATCATGCAATCCTAGTTGTTCTTGATTAAAAAGTCATATCTTGATTACTCTTTCCATGGTTAGTGTAATTTGTTCTTGTATGTGCGTCTCTCGAATTCGGCAGTGCCGATGAAATCGATCACCCGGCCCTGCATATCTTTTGTTTACGTTTTGGGCTTCACATGACTACCTTCGCCCCGAGAATGTTTAAGCACAGCGAGGTTAGGATAATATAATCGATTGAATTATTGATTGTTCAAGCCTCTCTTGCGGCCGGAGGCGCCATGTTCTGGATTGGTTTTTCTTCTCCCTGCATATTTCGGCCGGTTTCTTGGACGCCCTCAAGCCTAACATTTTTCTACCTTATCCTTCTCCGATTTCCTTCTCAGGTAGAAAGTGTAAGACACTACGTCATCTACATGTCGATATAAAGGAAATGCCAAGAAATTCAGGCAATAAAACATAGTGACAAGAAAAAAAACTTATATGCCTGCTTTGCTCTAGGTATGAGCAAAATATATATTTTTTGAAGCACTGACTGTAGGGCAAAAGCCCCACAGTATTTTATTTTAGATTAATAAGGGGGTAACAAAGGAATGTACAGATAATTACAAGGAGTACGGGAAGGGAATATACAAAAGTCCTAAATCAGAGTGTCAATCCATAATGATAACTCATGAACATGTTTAGCCTATGAGCAAAATATTTGGTGATGTGCTATAACTATAATATCATATCAAATTAAGAAATCATGCAAATTTGTAATGTAAATTTCTTATACCCATTTTCATGATGTTACTTTTTTATTGACATAGAGAGAAGTAACATGGAAGCCTTTCAACGCTAGTTGATCCAGACATTCTTGCTTTGGGATGTTAGTACATATCTCACAATTTTTAGAATAGCACCATTGGAGTCCCACTAGACTCCAGATGATAGCTACACACACAAATTAGAAAAATGAGATATCTTGATTTCTGCAACATTCAATATTTGATAGTTAAAAATTTATTCTAAAATAAAGATGATCACCACCCTATCATCTGTTGCCACTATATGGATGAAAGAACAACATGATACGATGGGAATGCGCTGATCAAAAATACTAGAAATCCCTGTGCATCATGAAATTACTATGAGGTACTATTTGTGTCCCCGTTGTTGATAAGTAGGGGCTTGCAATTTTGGTGCGCACATATGAGATTGTTTCAAGAATTGTTTGAGATTTTTGCAGGACTTAGTACTTCTCTTTCCACCTATCTTTTATCCCTTTCTTTCACTCTTTTTTCCTTTAAGCACGTTTGAGAGTTGCTTTCCAACGAATTTAGAGCCCAGATTTCGTGATGATGTAAGGAATATAAATGGTGAGTGTACATGGCGAGGTGTAGTAAAACTTGGAATGAAATAATAGATTATCCATGGTAGGAAGGTATTGTGGACACATATGGAAAATTCTATATTTTCTTGGCTTATTCAGGCATTGGATGTCCCAATGCAGCAATCAACTAGGAAGCACATGACAAAGTACCACATGAACGGAGATAGCTGTAACATGGATAAGTATTTTACCAAATATTCATTTTTTATCTAATGGAAGAGTAACTTGCTCTCTACCTTAGTAAGCGGATTTAATAAACCTATCATATCACTAGAAATTCTATCTTAATTAATCAATAATGTAAGGTATCCAATATTATTCGTCTCTAATTCATAACAACACTAAAATGGACAAGCACGACTCACCAAACTACTAGAATGCACATAATTGCTAAAATTTGGTATTTAAACTAAACACATCACCGACAACGCTCATAACTATACATACATTTGAATTGAGGAATGATTGTAATGTCTGTATTTTAGACTACTCGTGCGATTGGTTGGATATGTTAATATGAATGGTAATTATTTTATGTCATGCTTGCAGCATAATGCCATTACCCCTTTGAGGTGAAATCAAGGGTTCTTCGGCAACATCCAGCATGTCCGTTTCTATGAAGGATTTGGATCCGGCTTTCCGCGGAGCTGGACAGAAAGAGTATCCTTTTGAATTTCCTAAATATTTACGATTTCTAGGATTTGAATGTCTTAGATATCTATAATTATACATCATGCCACGATTATACTCCTAGGAAAAACAAAAAAGTGATGTAGGTTGATGATCCATGGATAGAGTGATCATCGACTTTATCTAACAGCAATGTTAAGCACGAAGAGGCTTATAGTGTGCTTGACTTCTTGTATAGAAAATTAATTTAGATTTGCTCAATTGTTTTTGCCAGATAATATAGAGCTCCTCTGGTTTTTGTTCACTACTATCTTTGATAATTTTTTATAACATGCTCTAAGTATTTGATTAATGTTTTGGGCCGTGCTTGGCATTGTGGTGGATTACCATAATCCTGTTTGTTCCACCTGATTTTGTCTAATTTATTGTTTGTTTGACCCTCTTTCTGACTGTTTTAGTTTTTAACAACAGATTGAAAATACCCAAAGCACAATACAGTTCAACAACCGCAAACTGGTCCCTAGCGGTTTACCTCTTAGGCATTTTCATATTGAATATTAAGGATGTACACAAGAAGTAATGCTTATTTATATTCAATATTTTTCATATGCCGTAGTTTTTATAGTTAAAATGCTACAACACGCTAACACACAATTCATCGATTGGCAACATGAACTATAAAAGCTCTCATGTAGCCCAGGCTGATTATTTAGTAGAAAAGAGGGGTTTTCGTACAGTGGCCATGTCGTGGTGTTTTATTAATACGATGATTCACAAAGTTCTACGTAGTATAGGAAAGAAGAAGAGAAGGCTAAATACACTATTGGACAACTACTAATAAAATAGATATCTTATATTTTTGGGAACTAAAGAATGATGAATCTTGTAAAGATCAAGAAAGCGATGGTAAATTCTGTAAAGAATACAATGAAGTTATTTTCCCTTCAAAGCTATTTTGCGTCCTGATCCCATTGCTAGTGTCCATATGAGTACTCCTTAATCACGATGCAGTGGTTTGGAGATATGGCGTATTGAAAGTTTCAAGCCGGTTGTTGTACCAACGTCTTCGCATGGAAAATTTTACATGGGCGATTCATATATCATCTTAAAGGTATGGAAGTATTTATGCCTTGTTTCGAATGCACTTTATTTCTTTTGGAACATTGTTGCTGCATATGTCGAGGGCTCGTGGCTCAGTTTCTACATGGCTCAAACTCAGTTTTTTTTTTGGGGGGGGGGGGGGGGGGGGGGGACTTACCTAATGCATTCTGCTTACTGCATCAGAACATTTCTCCCCTGATATACTTGTCTCTATACAGACAACAGCCTTGAGAAATGGTTCCTTCCGCCATGACCTCCATTATTGGCTTGGGAAAGATACTAGTCAGGTATATTCTCAAATTATTTGGCAATGCAATCACTTGATTTAACCATTCTGAGAGGCTACCCAGTCTTTGTGTCAACGAATAATTCTCCAATATGCTCAATGTTTTCCCTGGAAGGATGAAGCCGGAACTGCTGCAATATTAACTGTGGAGCTTGATGCTGCCCTTGGAGGGCGTGCTGTCCAATACAGGGAAGTTCAAGGCAATGAAACAGAAAAGTTACTCTCATATTTTAGACCATGCATCATGCCACAGCCAGGAGGGGTTGCTTCTGGGTTCAACCATGTAGAAGTCAATGAGCAGGAGCACGTTACCCGGTTATATGTGTGCAGAGGAAAGTATGTTGTTCATGTTAAGGAGGTAAGCTATCTAAATCAGTGTCTTATCCATTAAAGATTTGTTCATTTCTTGATTATATATGGTTTCTACTTTACAAACCAGGTTCCTTTTGCTCGCTCATCCCTTAATCACGACGACATATTCATCTTGGACACCAAGTCCAAGATTTTCCAGTTCAATGGCTCCAATTCATGCATTCAAGAGAGAGCAAAAGCTCTTGAAGTTGTGCAGTATATCAAAGACACTTTCCATGAGGGAAGTGTGGAATCGCAGCTGTTGGTAAGTAACTGTGTGATTATGTGTCTTGAGTATTTGAAATTACATTTAAAAATCTAACGATTTGGAGTCCTCTCTAGAGGATGGGAAATTAATGGCTGATGCCGAAGCTGGTGAATTTTGGGCTTTGTTTGGTGGCTTCGCTCCTCTTCCGAGGAAGGCACCTTCGGAGGAGACTGGGGAGACATGGAAGCTGCGGTCAAATTACTATGGTAATTTGCTACTACCAATACCCATAGCACAATAGGGTCAAAAGTCAATAAGAATAATTTACTTTTAACATGATTTCATCCATGAGTATGAGGTTGATTAACTCTTGAAATCATGAAACTGAGCAGCTGATTCCTGTGACTTGTCAGTTTCAACCAAGGAAAGCTGGAGCCTATTGGTTTTGAATCCCTGGCGCATGAGTTGCTTGAGACAAACAAATGCTACTTGTTAGATTGCGGAGCTGAAATGTATGTTTGGATGGGCAGAAATACCTCTTTGCAAGAGAGAAAAGGTGCAAGTGAAGCTGCCGAGGTAATTCAGGAGCAACCTGGATGCATCAGTACATGTTCTTTCTGAAGGTTTACTTATTTCTGTCTCAGAATGAAAGAATAAATGCTTTTTACACACTCCCGTGCCTAGAAAATGTACCATCTTGGTGAAATATAATGATAAGATTCTCTAGAATTATTTTTAAATTATACGATCATGTTTTACATTTTGTGTTGCTGCATTCTCAGTATGTTTTACTTTTGTGCAGAAATTGCTCGTTGATGAAAGTCGAACAAAATCGCATGTTATGAAAGTGATTGAGGGATACGAAACAATAATGTTCAAGTCGAAATTTAACGAGTGGCCAGCAACTCCTGAGTTGAAATTGTCTTCTGAGGATGGAAGAGGCAAAGTTGCAGGTTACGGTCTACAGATTTATCAGTTTCGGTGTAACAGATGCTAAAAGGTTCACTGAATCACACATATTTATATATTATTCTCTTTGTACAGCTCTCCTTAAAAGTCAAGGATTAGACGTTAAGGGCTTGATGAAAAGTGCACCTGTAAAAGAAGAAGCCGAGCCTTATATTGATTGCACTGGTCATTTACAGGTATTCTTTTGGATGCCTTCTTATGAATTTGTATTTTTTATGAATTGCAGTCCCTGGTAATCTGTCTTGTGCATACACATTTTAAGGTTCTAACCCGCAGGTATCAATGTAAATTAGTCATCTTGTACTACACACATTGAAATAGGAAGCTGTCAACTCTGTACTAAGTGTATAGAAGTTAGTCATCTTGTAACTCCTTAAACTCAACTATACCACTGATCTGCAATTATTCACCTTCGATGCTCAATTGATCACCCTGGAACCAATTTATTTTTGCGTAATAACATCCATCGATTTATCTTCGTGTATGCTTGATGGTGAGTATGTATCCTGCATCTTGACATCAGGTCTGGCGTGTGAATGGAAACAAAAAGACTCTTCTACCATCCACCGAACAATCAAAATTTTACACCGGAGATTGCTACATTTTTCAATACACGTATGCTGGAGATGACAAGGAGGAATGTCTTATTGGAACTTGGTTTGGGAAAAGGAGTATTGAGGTACTAATCAACTCCAGCTGTGAGTTTGGAATTGATAAATACATAGGTGATAATCACTAATTGATATATCTTGTGAAGTTGTTAGTAAAAGCAATAGGAGATTAGCAGTCTCAAGATGCTAGTTGTTACCTGTTCTCTATTGATAAGACAATAGATTTGTAGACACGTAGTTGTGTATCTGCCCATGTTAAATGCGAGTTTGTGTGCTCGAATGATATTAATTGCTTTCAGGCGGAGAGGACATCAGCAATTTCACTGGCTAGCAAGATGGTCCAGGCTGCAAAATTCCAGGCTACCCTGGTAACCTATTGATTTTTCATATGTGAAGTTAAATTTTCACTCTAATCTTTTTCTTGCTTCTGTGCAGGCTCGCCTTTATGAAGGAAAAGAACCTATTCAGTTCTTTGTCATATTTCAGAGTCTCCAGGTGTTTAAGGTTTGCTTCTGAAGGACTGACATTGCTAGCTAGATAATTTGAGTTGAACATAAAATCTATTTTACCTATGGAATTTTCAATGTAGGGGGGACTTAGCTCTGGATACAAGAACTTCATTGCTGAAAATGGTCTCGACGACGATAGTTACTCCGAAGCTGGTCTTGCGCTATTCCGGATTCAAGGCTCGGGATCAGAAAATATGCAAGCAGTTCAAGTTGATGCAGTAAGTTCGTAATCATATTTTTGTTTGTAATTAAATTTTTATGTTTATATTATCTGCTTCATCTCTACCATGCTTTCACTAGGTGGCTTCATCATTAAATTCATCATATTGTTACATTCTACATGATGGAAACAGCGTGTTCACATGGATTGGGAACGTTACCACCTCAGTGGATCATGACTTGGTTGAGAGGCAGCTAGATGCAATTAAGGTGTGAATAATCTTTCCTAGGCAAATATTTAATTTTTTTATTAATGAAATTTTCCTCTGCTTGGTACATTAGTGTCAGTTATGCTTTGCCACATGTCTGCAATAAATGCAGTTTCCCTATTTGAGCTTGTTAGTCTCAAGGGCACAAGATGAGCTCTTGTTCTCAATCTATATCATATTCTCTAATTACCAGTTAAAAAGGGAGAAAGAAGTGCCCATGATAGCAAATGGCTTCTATAATGTTTATCACCATATATATATAATTCTGATGATTATCTGCAGTTATTTGGTCTTTTAGCCCTTATCACTGTCAACACCCTCGCTAACATTGTTGAGCGTTGTTCAATTATGCTATGAAACGACTTTTACTTTATGCATATTCTTTGGTTTACCTTTTAATTTGTGCTTCACTTTTTGGTTATACAGTCAGATCTGCCATCCAGGTCACAAAAAGAGGGCAGAGAAACCGATAAATTCTGGGAATTGCTGGGTGGTAAATCAAAGTACTCGAACAAAAAATTGAAAGAGAGCAGGAAAGTGACCCTCGTCTTTTCTCATGTATATTATCCCAAGGTAATCACCAACAAGGCTTTGTATGAAGTCCTACTGAACAAATCTTACAGTCCAACATGAACTGACACTTGTTTTTTTCCTGTGGTACCAATATCGATGTTGTGATTCAAGAAGATAATTTGAAAGTAAGAAAAACAAACATGTGAAGGTTTTATATATACCTGAGAATGCTGTAAATTTGCATTTCTAATGCAATTTCTTTTGAATACTACTCGAACAGGTCGCAGAATTACACCACTTTACTCAGGATGATCTGATGGCAGAGGATGTTTTTGTTCTAGATTGTCACTCTTACATATTTGTTTGGGTTGGGCAGGAGGTTGATGCTAAAGTGAGAACACAAGCAATGGATATTGGAGAGGTAATAATAACCAAATTCTGTGTAGTCTAACTAGAAACCACAGTTCCTATTTCGTCTCTTACTTCCTTTTTCTCAATGCTTTTGTGCTAGAAATTTCTTGTGCGGGATTTCCTTAGGGAAAATCTCTCCCGAGAAACAACGATTTTCACTATTTCGGAAGGAAGTGAACCTCAATTTTTTACTAGGTTCTTCTTCACCTGGGACTCTGCAAAATCTTTGGTATGGTTTTTTTCTGCTTTTCTGGTGAGGCATTGGTTGTTAGTTGGTACATAGACTGCAAGTGCTTGCTGTAAGATTAACGGCAGTTTCTGTTCTTTGTGAATAGTTATAGAAATAATGCACCGCACTCACTTTTGTTTTTGGTGCAGATGCATGGCAGTTCATACCAACGGAGGCTTGCCATTTTAAAGGGTGGAGCAATTCCATTGCTTGATGTAAGTCTTAACCTAAAAATCTTCCAGCCCACCCGGGTTCGACGTTGGGTTGTTTCTTCTAAATAAAAACGTCACATATGTTTGTGCCTGTTGGTCGATCTTTTTTTGGATAACATAAATGGAACTTGTCAGTACAATTTAATTGTTGGTCATGTCTGGTGGTACTAGTTTCTCTGAACCACAATCTTCGAGTAGTATGTAACTCGGTGCCATTTATTCTACTGATAAATCCCATAAACAATCTACTATGTGTTGTCGTCAGAAACCAAAACGGCGAACACCAGCGGTTTCAGGAAGAACTTTAGGGCAAGATAATTCCCAGCGCTCAAGAAGCATGTCTACCAGCCCGGAGTGTCACCGTAGTCTTCGAGGAAGATCTCCAGCCTTCGCGGCATTAACTTCCACCTTTGAGAAACCTAGTACCAGGAATCTGTCGACGCCTCCACCTGCCGTCAAAAAGCTTTTCCCTAAGTCTGCCGGACCCGACATGTCGAAGCAATCGGCTATCAGTGACCTCACAAGCTCTTTGAAAAGTACAATACCCAAGTCGGCAAAAGGTATGTGCAATACACAACTGTGTGCAGGTTGCCAGTTGTGCTAGAACATATGGATGACAAACGGTAGCTCTATTGTGTGAAATATCTCAATTTTCTTTTGGATATTTGGCAAAATTAAGCGGGCCCGGATGCAGATAAGGCAATACAAGAGGAAGACGGCACGGGCGGCGACGATGAGGCAGAAGACGACGAGGGGCGCACGATCTACCCATATGAGCGTGTGACAACCACATCCGAGGATCCTGCGCCGGACATCGACCTTACCAAACGAGAGGTGTGCTGAGCAACTGTTTTTTCTTCTCCTTCTCATTCTTTCAAACTGATGTCTGACACACATTGCTGCTGTAAACTGAAAGCAGATCTACTTGTCAACGGCCGAGTTCAGCGAGAAGTTCGGCATGACAAGAGCAGCGTTCTACAAGCTTCCAAAGTGGAAGCAGAACAAGCTAAAGACCGCGCTGCAGCTCTTTTAGCTCGTCTGTGTCGAATGCCAGCCAATTTTGAGGAGTGGTTTCACTAGGCTTCTTCCAGTAAATAGATTTTTGAGGAGCGTTTTTATGTGGCTCACGCTGGTTCATCTGTTGTGGGGATCAGCGTTCCTGTATTCCCTTTATTTTGAGTTGGTTGCAGGGGAGATGCACATGTTTGAAGTGAGTTGTAGCCTGGTGAGATGGCACCGAAGCATATGTACAGAGCAAACTGCCGAACCTGCGCAGTGACCATACTCGTTTTTCTTCTTACATCAATAAAATTCTGATAATGTTTTGCGGACCACGCGCGATGCTGAAGCCGAACTGACGATTGCCACAGCCGGAGAACGGGCGCCGGAAGATAACCATAGGAAATGCCATCACTCATCACCCATATATACCCGCTTAGCCACGGGATCTTGTTCTTGTACTTCATGCTAGGAATTTAAAAGAAGGTTCAGGTGGATAATTAATGTGTCTTTCTTGGCAAACTGAGATTAAAGAAGTTTTTCTTTCATTAATTTTGAACCAAACAAATGAATAGTGCCACAACCCACAAACAAAAAACGTCGCACCTTGGAGCGTCTTCCTCCCCCGTCTACTGTAGCAGGAGGGCGATCTTTTGGAATCAGCAGCTCGCACCACAGCCTCGCCGTAGATCCGGTCGATTCCCCGCCCTCCGGCGCCGCTCCGGCGGCGGGAGGACGGGGAATCGCCGGATCCGTGTATATAGGTACTGTAGGTGTGCGTTGTGTCGCTGCAGGTGTCGCCATGGAGGAGGAGGCGACCCCGGTGGCTCTTTTGCAGGTGGAGGTCTTCCTCCGCGGCGGCGGCGCTCCTCGGAGCTCTGGCGTTGCTCCTCTGCCGCTTCCGTGCTCGCAGCTCTGCGGAGCTGCCGTGCGCGGCTCCCCCTTCGTCGGATGCCGCGAGACGGCGGATCCGGCATCGACGAATCTCGTGCAGGTGGCTGTTGGAGTCTGGTTCGACGACGGCGACGTCCGCTGGCGTAGGTCCTTTGCGGCCGGCGATCGGCGACTTCCCGTCCGCTCGGGGGTGCTCTTGATCCAAGGCGTGGAGAGCAGGAGCGGCGGCGCGCCACCGACGGCGTCGAGGACGAAGGCGAAGTCGAGCTGCAGTAGGGGTCGGGTTGTAATTTCTTTCTTTCTGTGGACCTCTCTGTAATTGCTGGACTTTCATTCAGCCCCTTGTACTCGCAAAAAAAAAAAAAAAACCCACAAACAAAAACATCGTGTCTAACTATCTTTCTTTAGATATTCTATGGTTTACTTCAGATTTTCTATGAGCCAAAAAAGGCCTTGAAATACCACGAGCAATGTTGAGTTTTTTTTTTTTTGAAATTTTCCACCATATATTAGGTCAGCAAGCCCGTCTCATTAAAACCCTGTCAGTCCCTTTCGGTACCCTGGTTAGGGAAAGAGTGCGTCTGAAAACTTGCCGCCTTTTTAGACAATAGGAGTATTACAATCAAGCAATAAGGAGTCCAACGCGCAGGAAGAAACTGCCCCATGCATCAAGGCCTTGAAATACCACAAGCAATGTTGAGTTTTTGTTAGATCCGCTCTTTCAACACCGACTTTCAAACACCTCATAGCCTTCGTGTATAACTATTATCGATTTGTTCCTAGAAACTCAACATTATCTTTTTTTAGAGCTGTGTTCACAAACAAAGCTCTGAATGCTACAAACCAAACTCTGAATTCCAAATCAGTACGTAAGCCGTTAGTGAACCTGAACTCGCCTAGTGTGTGTGTATGTCAAACTTTACCTAACCAACCTTGATGCAATGTAGCCGGCATACTCGTTGGGGCCAGCTATATGTTACTATCAATATTCTACTGCGGTCATTTTGCAAAAATTACTCACTATATCAAAGCTGGGCAAATTCTCAGCCTATCCGCGCTCCGTCCACTGTAGAAACTACAGTAACACTGTAGAAAATGAACAGTACTCTATCCCGGCCGTCGCCCGGCGATCGGACGGTCCACAGGACACGCCCGTGCCGGTTTTGCAAAAACCCCCTCACAAACCTACAAATTAACCCGCAATCCACATAATCGCGAAGCGATGGACCGATACGAAAATTGCAGAAAAACCAGGAACTTTTTTGCAAAATGGTCCGACCAATCTCCCCGTCCTTCCTCTCTCTCATCCTCTCACACGCACTCTCCTCTCACTCTCGCTCCCGCGCCTCTGGTCGCCGCCGCCGTCGCCCCTTTAATCCGGCGAGGTCCGGCCACCTACGCCGCCGTGCTGTGGCGCGAACGACGCGCCTCGCGGTCCTCTCCGTTCCTACCCGGCGATTCACTCCTCCTCGCCTGATGCGTCCGTGCGCAACCCAAACCCGAGGGTTAGGGTTCGGTGACGGCGCCGCTCCACCGTGCTTCCTCGGCTGCGTGCAGCGCCGCAGAGGGACGCGGCCTCCCCCGCCGCCAGCGAGCGCGAGGGCGACCTCCTCTCATGGCGCCTCCTCCGTCTCTGCTCGCCGAATTCGGTCGCCGTCGTCGTCGAGGGATGGGCTGATCCATCTCCGCCGGCGGCGAGCTCGATCCAGGGGCGAGGCGAGGCTGGGCGTCGTTGCTAATCCATCTCCGGCCGGCCACGAACTCGATCCAAGGGCGAGGGCGACGCGGGCCGCCGTCGCTATCCATCTTCGGCCGGCCGTGAGCTCCAGACAGCAGGTAACCGTGCCCCTACCTTCTTCTAATTTTAGATCCCTGTGTATCATGTACGATCCCGGCTCTTTGCGCACTGCTTCTGACCCTGCAGTCTTGCTTGCTCTGCTGCTGCTATGCTTGCTGATCCTTGCCACTACCTTCTGTTGTTGACGCCGGCCGGAGAGTGGATGACAAGCGGTGTGCTAGGTTTGGCTCTCCACAGCACACAGCATTTGCTATGAACCGTACACTAGCTTATTTAGTCAAACTTTCCTGACACAAAATTGTCAATGTGTGACTCCCAGCCAATAATTCAGTTCGGCCTTTCACGCATGCAGTATAACTGTTTGTTGAATTTGATTTATGTGGAAAGCGCCAACTTAAAAAATCATGGATTAGTGTAGTAGGATTAAGTTGTTTTGGTGGTGAATTTGGCGATCTCTCATCTGTCTGGATTGAGCAAGAGCAGCAAGGATAATCTTAAAATATGTTTGTTGCAATGTAGGTCATAGGATATTTCAATACCGCTGTCCAGTTTTACCCGATTAATTTATTTGCCATCTTCATTTGGTTGGCTATTTCTTCTTGCTTATATTTGCCCAGCAACCTGAGTCTATTTTGTGGAAAAAATCATGCATGGCTTAGGGTTTTCCATTCCTCGACCCGTCCCGGCCAGTGGCAGCGGCGGCGGCAGAGCATTGGCCGGAGGTGTTCAGATGTGCAGATGTTGCTACCAATTTTTTTTAGATAGAAAGCTAATTGGAATTATCTAATGGGTAATAACGTTTTTATTTGCATGGTGTTTTCTGTAATTTGTATTGATTTTATTGTTTTTACTTCATCAATTTTGACAAAATATCCGCAACAACGCGACGGTGGGCGTCGTTTCGTCCTCTCCTCTGTTTTCCTCTCCTTCCTCGCGCGCCCGAAAGAAATTCCCCTATTCACCTCTGCCAGCCCTGCCCTTCTCCACCTGCCGTGCTTTGTGACGACGTGCTCGATCTGTACCTTGGAAGAGGCCAACAATGTGAGCTTTTTATTGCCCCATTGGAATTTTTTGGCTCGATTTTCTCTACATTTTGAGCCTATTTTCTCTTCTTTTATTTGTTGCTTTGTTCAGTTGTTGTTTGGGTGATTCGCGCCTGCTAGCGAGAGTTAGGGATGAATAAAAAAGGAGGCTAATGTTAAATACCATATGCTCTGTGTCTCAATCGGGGATAGGAATATGATATATGTGTTGAAAGCTCTTGACAGATATTCGTTATTGCATTTTCTATGTGTCCTCACTTAATTATACATATAAGCTTAATCCAGATGTGCACTGTTAGACTATGAACAATTTTGATTATATCTTATTAGTGTAATATGTGATCTTCATAAGTTAGGGATATCTGAGGACAATTATAAGCATCACCGAGGCAGCGACAAGGTCAAGTTTAAGGTATGGGTTAAGCTGATCAATTAGAAGGTTCACTTCATGAATATGTTTGTTTCTGTTGCATATGAAAAATAATGTTATGCCACCAGCTCATTTATGATACCATCTATTTATCTTTATGTAATCGTATGAAACACCTATTCGACTGTAAATCTGTTCTGATGTAATGTTGGTAAGATTGCAATGTTAAGAGTGATTATAAACAACACATGAATTTCTAATTATATCATAGAGTGAGTTAGTTGTTCCCCAAACGATAAATAGTCCGGATAAATGTAAGTGTACTGGAACCGTTTGCGGCGGTAGTATCCTCTGCAGAAATTATTGCATCAGAAACGACTATTGTTGTCGGGACTATTTACAGATAAAAATTGCTTATGCACGCCCAAAAAGAAGTCTGGGCATGAGCTTATCCATAGTGTCCTTATGATGGTTGACATTTTGGATTAGAGGTAGCATAATTGCATTGAATGATCACATATCAAAAGAGATGAATGAGCTAAATCTCATCAGATGCAACCACATCCCAAAGCAACCTGGCTGTTACTGGCATAACCTACGATATGAGAAGGTAAGGTCACAGTCCTCCTCACTGTAGATGTATTCACCATGTTGACCTCAGTTTGCATACGCTGTTGGGACCCACTTCAGCAGTTCTTTTAGCACTGTGCCATTTTTAGATTTGCTCTCATTTGGGATATATGTGCAGTTGTAATTTCCTCACTCTTATGATTCATTTTATTCGCTCATAGGTCAAATGTGAGGCAAGTGTGCAGGATACAGACTCAGACTATGATGGCCTAAGCAGGTTATGTGATTCAACAAAATGGACATCTAGCTAGCACTTCTTGGCAAGATAACATCTCACCGTATATAATTTCCTGTCGAAGGTATCTATTTTATCTGAAATTTGGTGGTACCGTTTCTAGCTGTTAGGATACTGTACCTCTCTATTTCAACTTACAGTTTCGGTGTCTACCTCATAAGTTTTATCAAGTTGGTGATTACCACCATCCTTCTGAAACTGTATTTATACGCAATTTTTATCTCAAGTGGGTCTATGATATAATGTATTGATAGAACGGGGTTAATTAGATTGATGAGCTTA
This sequence comes from Poa pratensis, assembly GCA_947311845.1. Classification (NCBI taxonomy): domain Eukaryota; kingdom Viridiplantae; phylum Streptophyta; class Magnoliopsida; order Poales; family Poaceae; genus Poa; species Poa pratensis. The sequence continues at coordinate 50,066,753 of CAMZMU010000063.1, forward strand.
ATATGCCTTGCTTTTACTACATCCAATGGTGCCTTCAGGTTGTTGTAAGTAGCCATCATATAGCTTCAAGGAATCCCTATATTAAAGCAAGGTCGGTGCAGATATGTGAATTTCTGATTTTCATCTCCCTTCCGTTCTTGATTGTTTTGGCCGAAGCATCTTGCAACCTATATTCATATGGAAACGATTGTCATCTAATTTTTATTTGTTCGCCCATTTGTTCAGGCCTACACAACAATCAGTCCTCTCTTATACAAGAAACCTACCCGTCATCAGAAATTACGCCTATTAGGTAACAAAAATTCAAAATTGTTGTGTAGGTCTGAAAACTGGACATAGTGTGGCTCTCCTGGTGTCCTATTTGCTAATGCTTCATTTGTGTTGTTTCAGGAAGCAGTCAGTTATGCCATTTGATATTCTTTTCATAATCTAGAACATTTTCTACATTATGATTTCGTTAATTCAGTTCTTATGATTTCCTCTTTACCCATACTTTATTTAGGTGAATAACGAACTCCTTGATTTAGAAGTGATACTAAAAAAAATATTTCTCACTCGAAGCTTCAATTCAAAAACTAAATAGTGTAGTTTGCACCGCTCGGGACTGAATTCAATGTGTTGCTTGACTAATTGCTTGATTTTGATGTTTCATTTATCCGGTGTGTCTTGCTTTCAGAGCTTGAAGTGAGCGGAGCAACGTTGCAGGAGTATTCGGGGAACGACGGAGGCTTGAACGACGAACTGAGGAGAGAGGTATCTAATGGAGCTGCCGCACACGATGTTCTTAGCGGCTGCGTGTTGCCAAGTTCTCTTGATTCAGCTGGCGCCGATTCTATCTCACGATGCACGGTGGCCACCAGCCATCTTCGGCCGACCATGGCAGCGAATGAAACCGTCGCTTAGTCATTGTCCTCGCATCCAGCAGCAACGACAACCTGTGCGAACACAGGTATGCACGCTTTTGGTACTGTTAATAAATCTCTTATACTGATTTTGTATAGCTTCTAATGCAGATCATTACAACACATTTCAGGCCAGAACTTATGTTAGCCAAGTATAAATCCTACGTGGCAATTTTTTTGACGACGATGTGGGTATCATATTGATCAAGCCACTGCCTCTATATGACGTCCATCCGGCTACTATGTTAATCAGACCAGCAGCATGTTTTTACTTTCGAAAGTTTATATATAAAATACATGAAACTATTTGATGGCATTACCCAGTCAACTCTGTTAAAAACAGACGACCCGCCAACTAATGTAGACCATACGTAATTATGTACATATATTCCCATATATATTGCTATACCTCAGCATCATCCGTCGTTCAGCTAATACCTGTACTAAATGCACTATGAAAACCAGAACCTCCAAAACCTACTTACAAGAAAAATTATGCCACTAAAACAAAAAGAAGACCGTACATAAAAAATTCACAAAGGGCGCGGCATGTCGCCGCGCCGATTTCAACTAGTAAGCACTAATTGTGCCATTTAGTTAGGAAATTGCAAATTTTCATTGGGGTCAGCTGACCCCAATCGCTCTATGCCAGCTACGTCCCCGGCAGTGGTCATTACTCATTGACATACGTCCAGAGGTCGCCGTCATCGAGCAATTCCACCCTCGTGTGGATATACAACGACATCATATGCAAATGAGGCACCGGCCCAGAATACCTTTTTATATCACTGAGTACTATAAAAAGCTATTTGGGGCACTGGCCCAGAATACCTTTTTATTAGACGAGGAAAGGATTTCGGATATCCCACAAATCTCTAGAGCTGAGAATGAAATCCTTACGGCGGATTTTACAGCTGATGAGGTTTTAGAAGCAATTATGCAAATGGAACATAATAAGGCTCCGAGACCAGACGGGTTCCCTGCTGAATTCTATAAAACGTTTTGGAATGTGATTAAAAAAGATCTAATGGCACTTTTTGTTCAGTTGCAACAAGGCCTACTACCACTATATAAGCTAGATTTGATGTGATCACTCTGCTGCCAAAAAAGAGGATGCAGTTCAGATTCAGCAATACAGATCGATATGCCACTTAAATGTGAGTTTTAAAATCTTTACGAAGGTTGGGACCAATCGTATAACTCAAATTGCTCACAAAGTTATTAAACCAACCCAAACAGCTTTTATGCCAGGACGATATATCTGAAGGGGTTACGGTGCAGAAAACAAAAAAAAATCCTAATAACGATAACCGAAATAGGCAAGATCTATTACTATGCAGATATAAAGTAACGGAGGGAATCGATATACATACACTTGTAGATCGAAAGCGTCGACGATCAAAAGATCTGTTTCGATGACGACGCATGATGAAGATGAAGCCGACGACGATCCTCGCGACAAGTGCCCCAAGTGCGGCACCTCGTAGTGCTCGCACACATACGGAGCTTGACAACGACTCCCGGATCTCCGATCCAGCCGAGATTGCGGAAGTAGATCTTCTGGACCGGAATTCCCGCAGCACGACGGCGTGCTGTGGAGAAGATACCTCTCACGAGCACAACCCTGACTTGGGGCCGCACAAGAGAGAGAGAGAGAGAGAGAGAGAGAGAGAGAGAGAGAGAGAGTGAGTGAGTGAGTGAGTGAGTGAGAGAGAGAGAGGAGGTGGCGTAGGAGGTGGGAGGGCTCTTCCAATTATCTGGAATTATTCCTATGAATAAATCCCTCCTATGCCTCTCTTTATATACGGGAACAGGTGTACCATGCCAATTAGCTAGGCAATGTGGGACTAAAGGGGAGGGTGCAGCCATGGGGAGCCGCATGGGCCCCTTCATGGTGCGGCCAAGGCAGCCCATGTGCTCCCTTTTTGTCCCCTTGGTGCGGCTAGCCTTCTGTGGGCTTTTTCCCTTCGGGAAAAGGCCCATTTAGGTGGGCTGCACCATAAATCCGAATGTAAATATTATTAAATTAATAAATTAATATATTAATTCATATAATTAACATATTATTTAATTCCCCGGTACTCTGGAACCTTTTCCGGATCATTCTCGTGACTCCGGAACTTTTCTGGATCACTCCGAACACCTTCGGACATTCCCGGAACCCTTCCAGTTTTCTCTTCTCTATTCTTCGGTGATTCCGATAAATCCAAAACGATCTCCTAGCGTCGTCAAGACCTTAAATGTGTTACCCTACGGTTCGGGAATACTCCAGACATGGTCGAGACCCCTCGCTCGCCAATGACCGTCAGTGAGACCTGGATGCCTGTGACGATCCCTGTGCATTCCACGAATAAATATCGCTTGAACCATCAACACCATATCCTATTCCCTTTGTGCCTAGATACTGAGTTTGTCCGAGATATGATCATCGGTATCTCAATACCTTAGTTCTATCTCGTTACCGACAAACACTTGTTATCTCGTTCATATGATCACACATCCCGTGACCTAGTCACACGTTTGCAAACTTTGATGTGATCTCACCGAGTGGGCTCTAACTAGTATCTCTCCGACCTTCGGATGCACAAATCCCGCTCTGATCATACGCCTCAACCTATTCTTTCCGATACCCGAGAGGGACACCTTTATTGTCACCCTATATAAGGTGTGACGGTTGATGCAATCAAAGTATCTTCCAGAGACAGCAATTAAATATGATCTCACGGTCTAAGGATTAGGTTACTATGTTTCTAACTATCATGACGCTGAACATTGATCACGTCATGATACTTAAGTTGGGTACGTCCATCACATCATTCTTCCAATGATATGACTCCATTGTCAACTGACATAAATGTCACATGATCGGGAAACCTCGATCATCAATCGCACAATGGACTAGCTAAATAGAGGATACTAGGGACCTGGTTGTTTACATACCACACGTGCATTAATGTTTCCGCTTAATACAGTTACAGCATGGTATAAAACTAATTATGAACATATATGAGATATGATAATAATACATTTATTATTTGCCTCTAGGGCATATCTCCTTCAGTCTCCCACTTGCACTAGAGCTCAAATAATCTAGCTTGCATTTTTGATCTAACACCACTAGCCTCCTGGTGCTTCGACTATGCACTGCTCGTGGAAGAGGAGTTTAGTCAACAGATCTACCACATTGAGATCTGTATGTACTTTGCAACACTTCTATGTCACCTAGTTTGACATCATTCTGTATCTTGTGATAACGGTGAAATATATGTTTGGTGATGGAGTGAGACTCGAAACTTCGCGTAGCATGGGCCTTAAAAGTCTAAGAGATCTATTAAGGGAAACCACGCATGCTAGCGAAAACCGCTCAGTCCAATCACACTTGCTACATCTGAAGTAACCATATATTCCTATACCTATGTAGATTATGCGATAGTGCATTCATATGCAACTTCGCAAGCTAACCATGTCTTTCTTCAAAACAAAGGACTTCTCCTGTATGAGATTTCTAGTCGTACGGGTCAGTGTCATAACTTGCATCATCGTAACCCTTTTACGGCAAGTTGTCTTTTCACTCACCCCATACCAGAAAACATATCCTCAGTTCTCTTTAGACACTGAAGGATATCCTTAACGTTTGTTCATTGATCCACCAGGGATCACTCTAGAACCCGTTCTTCAACCAAGAAATTGGGTCACACCAAGTCGAGCTTTCAGTATGATAGAATCTATGGCTAGGCATAGAGGATGTCGACATCCTTTTCTTTCAATAATAGCTATCGCTGAAATGCCAAGATAAACTTAATATTTTACCTAGTCATACAAGTAAGAACCTTTTCTTTGCTTGTTCTATTCTGAAACTCTTCAGAATCTTAACCTAGGAAAATATTTCGACCTAATGTTATTAAGCCCCTTTTGATCTATACAAATTATAGACCTGATGCCTAATACTCTCAACTTCACTCATAGAAGATTTAATCACTTAAATAATCATTTATACTTTACTAGAGGATCTGTATCATTCTCAATATGTCATTACATATAAAATTTGGAATGACACCTAGCTCCCACTCAAATATGCCTTCCGCATATAAGACAGGGAATTTCTTTTAGCTCCCACTCAAATATGCCATTCACATATAAGATCAAGAAAAGCTACTTAGCTCCCACTCACTTTTTTGTAAATGCAGGTTTCTTCAACTATTTTGGACGACTCCAAAATCCTTTGATCACATTATCAAATTGAAGATTCAGCTCCGATATGCTTGCTTCACCCATGAATGGACAGCTGAAGTTTGCATACATGTCTAGCATCCTTTGGATCACCAAACCATCTCATTGTATTAACTACAACTCTTTCTTAATGTTACCATTAAGAAACATGGCTTCTTTATCCATCTCAATTTCTCAATTAGAAATGTAGTAATTGCTAAAACAATCCTAAATAGACTTAGGCTTCGCCACGTGAGACAGAATCTCGTTGTGGTCAACTGTTTGAATCTGTCGAAACCGTTTTGCGACAAATCGACCCTTATCATGTCTATTTTCTCATAAAATTCCATTTTTCTCTAACGGCCTATAGGGCATCAAGAGGATCTACCCAAGTCTATACTTGGTAATCGTACATGGATTTTATCTGGATTATATATGGCTCATAGCCATTTCTCGGACTTAGGTCCACCATCGCTTCTTTGCAGTTTGTAGGTTTTCATGTTCCATTAACATGACGTTCATAACAAGATTGTCGTACCACATAGTGTGGAACACATTCTCGTATGCCTACGATCTTTAGTATGAGCTTAGAGCATCATGATCTTATCATAGCTTCCTTCAGTTCGGAGGACGATACGGAACGTTTCCGTTGCGCCACTCGATGTCCGGAGAGAGTTCATTAACTCGTCTTGCTCTACTTTCTTTTCCCACTTATACCCTTGGCAAGAAACTATTTCTTTGAGCATGGTACGTTCCAGCAACAATTTTGCCTTTGTCGTGGAAATGTATCCAACTGATTTCTTAGATACACTACAAAGATGAATTTATCCGTTTTAGGTTTGATCACATCAAACACTAAATACTGAAACGACAATCTAGGCTAAAAGTCATGCCATAACTCATATGGTATTGCCTCCACGATTTAGATGGTTTCCCTATTATCTAACGTGAATGTTTTGTTTCTACCATATGACTCCAATGATCACAATAATTCGATAAGAGATTTTATTGACCACACACAATCTGATAGAGTGTGATTACGACGTCCTAACACACCATAACATTATGGTGTTCCATGCGACGTAATTTGTGGAACTCTTCTCACAAGTCTTCTAATGATATGCCAAACTTATAACTCAAAACTTTGTTTCCTGATCAGTTATCGTAGAAATTGTTTTTCTTGTTAAGTTTATTTTCCTACTTCACTCCGAACTTGTTTGAACTTCAAACTTTCCGGACCAGCATTTCATTAAGTGGATATCCATATATCTACTCAGAACATTCGCGAAGTTTACGAAATAAAGATTTCCACTATACGTTAAAGTACTTCATTGATCCACACACATCATATGCATGATTCTCAACAAGTTTAGATGCCCGCTTTCGAAAACGGAGTCTTAGTTATCTTGCAAGTGTCAAAAGATCAAATCTAAGGACTCGGAGATCCATCTGAATGGAGCTTCTTCATGCATATAACATTGACATGACTTAAAACGTTAGTGCCACAAGAATGTGGTGTCATTATTAAGTTTGTATCCTTTGGCATTAATGTTATAAATGTGGGAGCTACTACCATCTAGATTCATATAAGAACATTCCATTCATAATCGGTGTATGACCATCAAAGATATCACTCATAAATGTAGGACAACGATTTGTCACTAACAAATATGAATAATTGTCTCGCTAGAGGCAAGACACACTTATAATGATCATGCTAACAAGCGATCAAAAGGAATTTGTTCAAATCCAAATTAATCCAAATGGTAGATGTCGAGAGAGAGTGTATATGACCATCACAACACACATTGTCTCCTCATCCTTCCAAGCTACTCAAGCTGAAAAACTTGTTTCATAAAACATGACCAGTATCAAAACTCAGTCACTGCAGCGAGTACTTGTTTAGGTAAAACATTCATAACGCATATATCATATATAAACCATCATCATTGATGACTTCCGGCAATCTATTTCATCTTCTTGATTCTTCAACGCAATCAAGAACTCATGAAGGTGAACGATTCCCCTTGCATGACATAGTCTATGACAAACCATTTGCATCTGGCAACGTTGTCTGTCATCCAGTGATCGAGCTGAGCGAGGCGTCTCAATGTCATCAAGTATGACCAATGTTATCAAGTATGACTGCCACGTGCTCTTTTAATGCGAGTGTTCTCTTCCATCTTGATCGAGAAGAAAACCTGATTTACGTTGCATACAGATCATTAATCTCAGCAACCATTAAAATGTTCGCGATCTGTCAACACGCACCCATAGTTCATTCTCTATGGCAGAGATCATAGCATACACTGGACTATGATGGAATTATCCGCACAAAACTTGATAATCCAAATTATCCTTTTGTTTAGCGGAATCTCCGGGTCTATCTCCTATCGAGTTTTGTATCAAATAGAGCTATAAGCTAGGTTTGAAACATGGAGTATCCTCAAGCTACGATATAAAACTATGAAGTTTGGACCCAACCTTTTAAGTTTCTCAATCACAGGAATGCGCCTAAGTTTAAAGAGGGCTATTACACTGGTTAATATCTACAAAGGTTTCGCAAAACATAAAGACTATGTTCATAATATGAGTTCATTTTTATCTATATAAAAACTATTAGAACTCCCACTCAAAACGAATATCTCTCTGATCGTTTTAGTGATTACACGATCCTAATCCACTATCCTACCCCCATCGTCAAGGCCGATAGCATAATTTTAAAGGTAGACATCGATATGTCAATCACATCATCTTATGCGACTCATGCTTAACCTTTCTGTCACTGTGTTCCGAGGACATGTCTGTACATGCTAGGCTCGCCATAATAACCTCCAGCGTATTCGCGTGTGCAAACATGTCTTACACCCACTGTATGCGAACGACGATATGTCTGACACCCGATCGTCACGGCCTGCCTCATAACAGGGGCGGCGCCAGCGTGTATTCCCTGTCTTCCGTGGAATACCCATGTTTTGGACGCAAAAAAAAATGTAGGTATTTGTCCCAGCCCACTAAGGCATAAACGGAAGAAAAAGCCCAGTCCGCTCCCTCTCTGACTCTCGCTCGCATCGCACGCAGCCAGGCAGGACACACATCGCACGCAGGGTCGTAGCCACGCACGGACGCCCTTTGCCCTGTCCCCTTTCCCTCGACGGCTCGATCTAGACCGCCGCCGGCCGATGCCCGGAGCAGCAGGCGACAGCCCCGCGCCCGCCGCGGCTGCGGCGCCCCGCCGGCCCGCGCCGCCCCGCCCCAGCGTCCCCGAGCAGCGCAGAAGGTACGGCCACCTTCCTCGCCCCCAATTTCGTTCCTTGCTTGATTTGCTTCATTGCTTGCTTCCTAGATGAATCATCCACTCCTACTAGCTTCGTACTAATTTCGTTCCTTGCTTGATTTGCTTCATATACTACATTTAGAGCAAAAAAAATTTGTTCCTTGCTTGATTTGCTTCATATACTACATTTAGAGCAAAAAAAAAATTGGGTGGAATACCCAGGCGCCATTTCCTGGCGCCGCCACTGCCTCATAACATAGAACTTTCTTGGTGGTGCACGCTAAAGGGAGAACACTAATATTGGAATTTTGGAGGGATCATCTTATATTACTACCGCCGTGTAACTAATATATAAACATATATATACACAATATAAGATTTACACAATAACATAACATCAAAAATGCAATGCTACATGATATGGTCCTTGCGCCGATGGTCTCCTTTGCGCCCACAGTTTATAAACAATTTACTAAACTTACCTCGACCATATCACATACCCCTGCAAAATAAAGTTAGACACTTTCTACTTTATCTTTTGCATATTTTACGTGGCTTAGGGGCATTCGTAAATAGAACCACTTCTTACCTACGAACCTACAACCACAACAACGATCAAATAATTGACTATTTTATATCCCTTGCGGGTCCTCCATTGAAAATGCAATGCCAACTATTGCGAGAGACAAAGACACCCGTCAGCCACATATATGGAACAAGCCATATGTCAGTTGTGGAACCAGTCTCGCGTAAGAATACGCGTAAAGCCGGTCTGGGCCGCTTCATCAACACAATGCCGCAGGCAAATGCAAGTGCACACTAGAGGATAGCAACTATAAGAACGATGCCCTCATATTCAACATGAGTTCTAAAACCGTACAACTATATCTACGCATAGATCGGCTCTGATACCACTGAAGGGGTTACGGTGCAGAAAACAAAAAAATTCCTAACAACGATAACCGAAATAGTCAAGATCTATTACTATGCAGATATAAAGTAACGGAGGGAATCGATATACATACCCTTGTAGATTGAAAGCGTCGACGATCAAAAGATCTGTTTCGATGACGACGCATGATGAAGATGAAGCCGACGACGATCCTCGTGACCAGTGCCCCAAGTGTGGCACCTCGTAGTGCTCGCACACATACGGAGCTTGACAACGACTCCCAGATCTCCGATCCAGTCGAGATTGCGGAAGTAGATCTTCTAGACCGGAATTCCCGCAGCACGACGGCGTGCTGTGGAGAAGATACCTCTCACGAGCACAGCCCTGACTTGGGGCCGCACAAGAGAGAGAGAGAGAGAGAGAGAGAGAGAGAGAGAGAGAGAGAGGAGGTGGCGTAGGAGGTGGGAGGTCTCTTCCAATTATCTGGAATTAATCCTATGAATAAATCCCTCCTATGCCTCTCCTTATATACGGGAAACGGGTGTACCATGCCAATTAGCTAGGCAATGTGGGACTAAAGGGGAGGGTGCAGCCATGGGGAGCCGCATGGGCCCCTTCATGGTGTGGCCAAGGCAGCCCATGTGCTCCCTTTTGGTCCCCTTGGTGCGGCTAGCCTTCTGTGGGCTTTTTCCCTTCGGGAAAAGGCTCATTTAGGTGGGCTGCACCATAAATCCGAATTTAAACATTATTAAATTAATATATTAATTCATATAATTAACATATTAACATATTATTTAATTCCCTTGTACTCCGGAACCTTTTCCGGATCATTCCCGTGACTCCAGAACTTTTCTGGATCACTCCGAACACCTTCGGACATTCCCGGAACCCTTTCGGTTTTCTCTTCTCTATTCTTCGGTGATTCTGATAAATCCAAAACGATCTCCTAGCATCGTCAAGACCTTAAGTGTGTTAGCCTACGGTTCGGGAATACTCCAGACATGGTCGAGACCCCTCGCTCGCCAATGACCGTCAGGGAGACTTGGATGCCTATGACGATCCCTGTGCATTCCACGAATAAATATCGCTTGAACCACCAACACCATATCCTATTCCCTTTGTGCCTTGATACTGATTTTGTCCGAGATATGATCATCGGTATCTCGATACCTTAGTTCTATCTCGTTACCGACAAACACTTGTTATCTCGTTCACATGATCACACATCTCATGACCTAGTCACACGTTTGCAAACTTTGATGTGATCTCACCGAGTGGGCCCTAACTAGTATCTCTCCGACCTTTGGATGCACAAATCCCGCTCTTGATCATACGCCTCAACCTATTCTTTCCGATACCCGAGAGGGACACCTTTATTGTCACCCTATATAAGGTGTGACGTTCTAAGGATTAAATATGATCTCACGGTCTAAGGATTAAGTTACTATGTTTCTAACTATCATGACGCTGAACATTGATCAAGTCATGATACTTAAGTTGGGTACGTCCATCACATCATTCTCCCAATGATATGACTCCATTGTCAACTGATATAAATGCCACATGATCGGGAAACCTCGATCATCAATCGCACAATGGACTAGCTAAATAGAGGCTAATAGGGACCTGGTTGTTTACATACCACACGTGCATTAGCGTTTCCGCTTAATACAGTTATAGCATGGTATAAAACTAATTATGAACATATATGAGATATGATAATAATATATTTATTATTTGCCTCTAGGGCATATCTCCTTCAGTATCCTAGAGGGGGTAGTTGTTCTTCATGAGACTATCCATGAACTTCCTAGGAAGAAATTGGATGGTGTCTTATTTAAGATTGACTTTGAAAAAGCCTATGATAAAGTTAATTGACTTTTCTTATTCCAAACGCTTCGAATGAAAGGTTTTGACAAAAAATGGTGCGATCTCCTCCAAAATTATATTACGGGGGGATCGGTTGGCATACGTGTCAATAATGATATTGGCCACTACTTCCAGACTAGAAAGGGGCTTCGACAAGGCGACCCTCTCTCCCCTATACTTTTTAATATAGTGGCGGATATGCTGGCTATTCTCATCACAAGAGCGAAAGAGGATGGTCAAGTTGGGGGCCTCATCCCTCATCTAGTTGAGGGGGGTGTCTCTATCCTGCAGTATGCGGATGATACTATTTTATTCATGGAACACGACCTAGAAAAGGCGGTTAATATGAAATTGATATTATGCATCTTTGAGCAACTATCTGGTCTTAAAATAAACTTTCATAAAAGTGAAATATACTGTTTTGGGAAAGCTAAAGAGGCAGAAGACCAATACAGAAATATTTTTGGGTGTGAGTCAGGGGCCCTTCCGTTCACATACCTAGGTATCCCCATCCACTATAGGAAACTACTAAAAAAAGAATGGAATCCAGTAGAAACACGGTTTGAGAAGAAGCTGGGTTGCTGGCAAGGCAAGCTACTCTCATACGGGGACAGGCTAGTGCTAATAAATTCTGTTCTTACCAGTTTACCTATGTTTATGTTGTCCTTTTTAGAGATACCCAAAGGGGTATTGAAAAGGCTTGATTTTTATAGGTCCCGTTTCTTATGGCAGAGTGATCAACATAAACAAAAATACAGACTCACAAAATGGAATATTCTGTAGACCCAAAGACCAAGGAGGGTTAGGAATTGAGGTTCTCGATATTAAGAATAAGTGCTTATTAAGTAAGTGGTTGTTCAAACTTATTAATGAAGGAGTATGGCTAGAAATACTACAAAACAAATACTTACAAAATAAGACATTGTCACAAGTGACAACTAAACCCACTGACTCACAGTTTTGGAAGGGTCTTATGAATGTAAACGACTACTTTTTCAGCAGAGGTAAATTTGTAGTAGGAAATGGTCAAGCAACCCATTTTTGGGAGGATACATGGTTGGGAGAAGTTCCATTGTCAGCTCAATACCCCTTGTTATATAACGTGGTGCGCCAAAAAAACGTTTTGGTGGGCGATGCCTTAGCAAATTCCTCTGTGCATATAGAGTTTAGACGAAACTTAATAGGCAACAAATGGGATGCTTGGCTGCATTTACTTCAACGACTTATGACTTTTAACCTAACAAATGAAGATGATAAACTTATTTGGAAACTTACTAGTTCAGGATCTTTTACGGTAAAATCCATGTATGAAGATTTTTTAAATGGTCATACTGTTGATTTGCGCAAACATATTTGGAAACTAAAGGTCCCGTTGAAGATTAAGATCTTTATGTGGTTCTTTTTTAACAAAGTTATTTTAACGATAGATAACCTTACTAAACGTAATTAGAATGGATGTAAGAAATGTGTGTTTTGTGATTCGGAGGAGTCTATAGATCACTTATTTTTTACATGCCCTTTTGCGCATTTATTATGGACCGTGGTGCAATATGCTTTTAATATCACCCCACCGGTTAATGGTACGAATATGTTCGGTAATTGGCTAAATGGGGTTGAAAAAAAATTAAGGCACAAATTCGTGTGGGACTTGTGCTTTATTATGGTCTCTATGGAAATGCAGGAATGATATAATTTTTAACAAAGGTGGCTATACTAATTTTTTACCGGTAATCCGCTTGTGATACGGATCAACTAGATGATCCGTAGGTTTTTTTCCAATCTTTCACAGCGAGTAAACGAGATAAACAAATCTTCCAATCACGCGATGAACGTAACCTGAAGAAGAGGAACAAAAATCCAGCAAGCAACGTGATGATGATCAACACTCCTCAAACCTCAGCCTGATAATTCTTGATGCACACAAGAACCTTCACGCAATCTCTATTAATTCTGGATAAAAACGGCGGCGCCGTCCCCGGAGGGATGCTTCACCCTGCGACACAACTCATTGTCTAAACTCTCAAAATTCTGAACTCCCCTAACCCTAGCCGCCGGCCTCCTTATATAGGCAGCCAAAAAACTAGTCGGTTGGACAGGCCCAAACCGAAACACACAAAAATAAAACCTACGTGGCCCATAACATGACCTGGAGTAATAAAAACAAATAAAGTAAAACCGCACATGGCACGCCTCTAACTTGGTGGAGTCCTGAAATTGGGCTTCACCTCCTCCTTCATGGGAACAACAAAAAAGCACCGGGATGCCCTCATCAGCTTGGCTTCCCACTGGATTCACGAGTGGTCTTTCCTGGTCCCAGAGGCGCAACGTGCGCTTATCAACTTTGGATGCACCCGGCTGGAGGCGGTCGCTTCGGATATCTATGCCCAGGGTACCTGGCGGCTGTCTAGAAGAATTCAAGACGCTTAAGAAGAATAAAAGTCGCTCAAGAAGCTTGTTTTGTTTCTTTTTATTGCCTGGCTGTCTGTTGCTTTGATACTCTATTTCTGTTATGATATGTAAACTCTGAACTACTAAGACTTTGCAATAAAAGCTGTGTGCAACAATCGATTCAGAGGCTGGGCTTCTCCCCTTTTCTAAAAAAACAACGACATCATATTCACAGAGACAATGCAGGTCTCGCGCTCGGGTCAATTCCCTGTCCGACCGTGGTCCGCTCCGCGCGCACTCTCGCGCTGCCTCTGCGCGTGGCTCCAAGTGTTTGTATGAAGCTTCGCCACAATCTCCATCGATCGATGCATCTATTTGAAATCCTCTAACGAGAGGTTGTAGAAGCGTGACCGGCTGGCTGTCTTCAGTCTCGTTTCGTATGCCTTTAGGAGGTTAAAGCCTCGTGCGAACAGCTGCGTGGACCTTAGAAACGGTATGCTGAAAATGATGTGGTCATGTGAAGAGGTTGGTGATATGGTCATGAATGAGATTGAGACAGTGACAGTTGCGCCCAAGGATTAGTTCCAGGTACTCCCTCCGTTCCAAATTACTTGACTTCCATTTGTCAACATGCACATGTATCTATACATGTAACATGTCTAGATACATCCACATGTGGAGAAAGGAAAGTTATCTAAATTAGAACGGAGGGAGTACAAAACAAAAATTCACTATGGAAGTCTAACGCAGGGTAAAAAAAGGTTTGCCGGAAATCACTTTCATGGACATTTTATTTTCGTCTTTAAACCACACTTGTAGATTTAACACATTCGTACACCGGGATGCCACCGACTAACAAACCTCTACGATTTTCCCATTCAAATTATTTTTGCAATCTCATGGCCAATCATATTCACGTCCGGGAACTTCCGAGTGTATCACATTTTCGTGTCCGGTCTCTGTCCAATGAGCAATCTAGTGGTATGTGTTACTTTTGTCACATGTGTGGGATGGTTGCATGCTGCATATTTTAGTCTAATTGGACAAAGAGTGTTGTACGCATGGCAGCTCTCTCGAATGCACTGCACAAAGTTTGAGCTTAACCAATTGGTGAAGATCAAAGAACATCATCGAGCAGATTGGAGGGGAAACCACCGCCGAACTCATCGCCGGAGACATATTCAGCACGCTCATTCACACCCTGTCAAACTCCACCATGAATAGGGAGTATTTCACTCGTGGATTATGATTTGTGGTATAGTTTGTATCATATCTCTCCATGTGCTTTGATATTCATAGATCATCTGAGCTGCTCTACATGATTATTACCAGTTAGTGGTATTTTGTATGGTGGATCTTTATTTATGAGATAAATTATTCTTTGTAATTCTTTCTTATCATTGGTTGTGAGATATCTGTGGATGCATATTTTCTTTCCATTCTTGATAACAAATCTAACCAATTATATAATAGAACATTAGCAGCTAAAAAATTGTGTGCTTGTTGGTTTTTCTCGAATCGCGTCACTAAGTATAAAAAAGAATTTTGTCAATAGACCGATTCCCAATTTCATACCACTTTTCATTAAAGCAATGCTTCATACTTTATACCTAAATATATCGGTGTGACGTCGGTGTGCATGCTTAGGGAGGAAGTATTAGCCCATGCTCAAGTGGACACGGAGGGTGTGAAACTATGGGCATGAGGCATATATTGGTATTATCATATTTTTATCTATTAAAATGTTTTCATGTTTGAATAGATCATTACTCATATCTATGCTTTGTTTTCTGTGTTGCCATTTTACGAGAGATGGTTGAAGTGAACCCATGAATCTCGGTCAAGTTTCCTCTATAAGAAACATCGTTTACATTGCACTGCACGTGCTTTTATTTGTGACTTTATTTAAATCAAAAATAAAAATATTTATATTGCTACTTATTTATTTATCTTGTCAAATCATACATTTGTAAATGACACCTACATTGATATCGTTGGGGAAGCAAGATATATATTTTCCAGTTTTACCTTGAGGTTGGTATTCATGTAGAGATTCACATATCCCTCGTTGGTTCGATAAACCTTAAGCCATCCACTTAAGGGGAAAACTATGGCTACTTTAACGCTCTACGTTGAGAGTCCCAACAACTTCAAATTTTATAGTTGATCTGTCATGGGATGAGGGTACAACCATCCTCCTAATCATACAACAAATTATTGGTTCTTGAAGTCAATGTTTCTTCCGATTGAACTTGTGCAATATTATCAAGATTGCAGATATAACTGACACAAACAAACAGTGATAATTTCTATAAAATTACAAAAAATTGTGTTGATGACTGAATCTAGCAAAGTAATATTTAAACCTAGTACACAAATGGTGATAACTTGTTATTGAATCTAGGGTCATGAAAGACATATATGAAAATAAGACAACCAACTGCGAGTAATACACCTATCAATTGATCACAAACCTTGTGAAATACTTCGTATACTCTAGAATTTTCTATTTACTTACACCTCCAATAGACAAGAATGCACTCTTGAAACATCTATCGCAACATTTGTTAAGAATAGGTTCACAGCTCGCTCCCAATATTTTAAGGATACTAAATAGACAACAAGTATGCATATGGATACAATTCATCTAAACAACATGATAGCGCATGTATGTTTTACGAATACTAAACTGTGTTGTGATGTCCTTATCTGGTGTGAAAAAATAGCCAAAAAAAGTTAGTAAAAGTGGGTCAAACAAACAATAAAATATGAAAAGGTTGATTTGCTAAGTTGGATTATATAATCCACCACAATGCGAATGCAACTAGAATTTTTTTCACTCATACATGTGAGATAAGTTCAAATTGATAATTTTTAGATGTTGTGTCTCGTAAGGAAACAACTAAAATATTTCCCTGTAAAATATGATATAAATTACGTGCAAGTGAATTTTCTTGGATTTGCATAATAAAAATGGTTCACTTTTTTTGAAATATTATCCATGGTTATCTTTGATAAATGTAATGTAAACATATGCCAAGATAATGAATTATAAATAAGTAAAAAAAAATACTATAAACGGGTGTTATTTGTTTATAATTCACCCAATAATTTAGTGAGACAACTTCTATTCTCTCAATCAGCATCATCTTGAAATGAAGAGTGCTTCTCGTTTTTGCTCTCTTGGTAGATTTGCTAATATGGTGTTGTGTATTGAGAGAGTAATCAAAAAATAATTCAACTCGGTGTTCTTCATTGATGATGAGTATGTAATTAAATTATTTTTGCAATCTCATGAGCAGTGACATTTGCACCCCGAAAATTATGTTTGTATGACATTTTCGTGTTTGGTCTTTTTTCGACGAGCATTCCAGCGGTCTGCTTTCCTTTGGTCACATGTATGGATAGTTGTATGGTGCACATTGTACTCTAATTGGACAAAGAGTGTCGTGTGCATGGCATCTCTCTTGAAGGCACTACACACAAAAATTACCTTCACCGATTGGTGAAGATAAAAGAACATCACCTCCTTGTCAAGATTGGAGAAGAAATTGACGCCAAACTCATCGCCAGATGGATCTTCATCACTCTGGTTGACAACATGTTGTATAACTCCATTAATAGGGAGTATTTTACCATTGACTTTGGGTTTGTTCTAATATATCATATCATATCCCGCAATGTACTTGGATGTTTATCAATCATATGAGCTGTCCTACATGATTATAGTATCAACTATTTGTATTCATGATGGTGGATATTTATTTATGAGATGAACTATTGTATGTAATTATTTCTTCTAATAATATGAGATATTGGTGGATCCATAGATAATAGATATAGCCAATTTAGAGAATAGAACATTAGCGGATGCACTGTTCATCAGTTGGAGTTAATCGAGGGGCATAAGTTACCCACGTTACCCACTGAAATTAATGCTAAAAGAACTTTGTGTGTTGGTATTTTCTCGAATCGTGTCACTAACGAATAAAAGGGCGATATGTGTATTTACCCACCGTAGTAGTAGAACCAACATTGATGTGCATGCTTGGGGGGGGGGGGGGGTGTGGTATAAGCCCATGCTGACGTAGTTTAGGAGTGTGTGAAATAATGGACATGATGTCTATAGGACCTTACCATATTTTATCAATCATTGCATTTATAAGTAGATCACTAACTATATATATGCTTTATTTTGTGTGCCGCCATTTTTACGAGAGATGGTTCAAATAAATCCATGAACCTCGGCCAATTCCCTCTGTAGGAAACATTGTTACTCCGCATGTAATTTTATTTGCTAATTTATTTAAATCCAAAATAAAATATTTATTTCTATATTATTTATCTTGTTAACTCAAATTACATTTGTAATTAACAAATACCTTGGTATAGTCAGGGGAAGCAATATAGATTGTAATTTTACGTTTACCTACATGATGGTATACTATTAGAGATTCATATATTTCCCCGTTGGTTCAATAAACCTTTAGTCATCCACTTAAGGAAAAATCTACAGCTACTATAACACTCCTTGCTGAGAGTCCCAACAGATTGCACATCATCAACATGGTTTCAAAATTGGGAGTTGATCGGTTGTGGGATGGGGTACAACCATTCTCCTAATCATCCAACCAATACTTGGTTCTTTGAGTCTTTTTTTGCAATTGAGCTTGTGCAATATTATCAAGACTGCAGATAAAACTAACTCAGACAAAGATATTTTTATAAGAACTACAAGCATTTTTATGATGACTAAATTAAACAAAGTAATATTAAAGTACATTGCTTGGAGTTCTATAATAAATATGGTGTACTTTTATATTTTGAAACATTATCATGTGGCTATGTTTGATAATTGTAACATAAACATATGTCGAGAGAATGAGTTATAAATAAGCAAAAAAAAAGTTTAGCTTGAATAAGTATTAGTCATTTATTTTAATTTGCCAGTAATTTACTGAGAAAACTTCTAGAAGAGGCATCATGTTGAAAGGAACATTTAAAACATAAGTGTAATAATATTATTTCAAATAGTCAAAAACTGTTGTTTTAATTTGTTAGGCCAGAGCTACGCTGGGTCGTGATACTCTTCATATTTGGTCTTTTTAAAGTCTCGTACATAACCCGGCCCGACTAAGGATGTATGGGTCAACCTGCAGCAAAGGGGTCGTTCTTCAGATGGGTTATCCACCCATAATAAGTGTAGAGATCTTGAACAACTCCGAAATGGCATGCATCATGCTCCAACCCTTGAAGTCACTGATCGTCCAATAAGCTCGTGTGTCGCCATATGGAATGTGACAAAGGAAGTAAACAAAAAACAATGCAGAGTTATTGTTGACGGAAAATTGCATGTCAGATTGTGTAAGAGAAACTCGAACACCTTACCCATATCTTGCCCTAATACTCAAAAGCTCCTTGTTTGGTAAATTTTTCCAGCTGCACACCCAAAAGTGGTCCCAAACCCATATTTTTTGGGTCATGGCCGAAATTTCCTACAAAATTGGCATATTTGGCAATCCCAACCCTCAAATAAAAAATGCTGAGAAACCAAGAACTACCATGCGTGTAAAAACCCTCCAATTTCTCTCGTGCTCGCCTCGACCCTGCCGTCACCTGCTGCAGTTGCTCCGGCCTCCGCGCACGCCATGGACAACCTCCCCGCCTTCACCAAGCTCTCGCCGCCCGGACCTCCGTCTATGCCAAGTTCTTTACGATGATATATACAATATATAGGAGGTAGTACAGAAAAGAGCAGGAAAAAATCTATTAAGTACATCTTCTCTCTCCTATAACCTTAACTATTTTTGGTGCCCAAAATATGGGTAAGCTCTCATAGCATCTCTAACGACTGTACTACAATGATTCTCTTTCAGCCCACCTCTTTTTACACGGAAATTGTAACTAATATGACATTTCGAGCATATAATGAGTTCAATATTACTACGATTCCGCGAGGACACATGAGGATATACATACTATACATGAACATGACATGCGTAAAGAAAATTTGTCATTTAAGTAAAAACTTTCTCATGTACACGTAAAAAAACATTCTCACGTACTGATAGTAGATTGCGGTAATCTTGTTTTATCTTGGTTAACCCAATTCTGGATGGCTTGGACATAAAACAAACCTTCTACTCCGAATACCAAGTTCCAATTTTAAATATAAGACTTTCTAACATTTATGCCTATGTCCTGATTCATTTTTAAATGAGTGAATCAACACACTAAAAAATGTCTACATACTTACGAAGCAGGACAAAATCAAAAAGATTGGAAAGTATTATATTTTAGAACAGAGCGAGTAGGACCTAAGTACCTAACCAAACAACATCCAAACCCTGAATACCCAATCAATTAACAAGCCATTTAGCGTGGAGTAGCTTTTGTAGTTTGAGTCCAGCGTGCGGGCGTCAAACTTGACCTAACCGGCTGCAACGGAACGGACGGTGATCATTTACTAGTACAGTCATTAGCATCCGGCCAGAGGTGTTAGGTCGCCGTCCTCGAGCGATTCCGCCCTCGAATTGGCAAGAGTCGGCGATGCGGGTCGCGCTCGGGTCAATTCCTTGTCCCTGCCGGGGTCCGCACGAACGCGCCGTCGCCGCGCGCGGCTACCTTCACGTGTCGCCGCGATCGATCGATATGATGCGTCGGTTGGAGACCTGAGGTGGAGAGAGGTTGCAGAAACGTGACCGTTTGGCTGTCTTCAGTCCTGTTTCGCAGTCCTGTTTTGCAGGAATTTGATCATTTGAAGACGCTCATTCGAGCTAAGTTTTCAGAAGCTTGCAAAGGAACAGTCAAGCCGAATAGGAAAAGGAAAAGTATAGTAATCATCCGGGGATCTTTGGGAAAGATCACCCGGGTCCCCCTGCCAACACGTGCCCCCTTTTTCTGTTCAAATCCCGCTTTTGCTACCGTGTAGCAAATAATTGCCCGCTTTTGCTCCTATGTAGCAAAAAACGGTTCGTCCAGAAAATAGATTAGAAAAGACCGATTTTCGCCGGCGACCTCACCGACTCGCCGGACCTCACCGGAGAGCTCACCGGAGATCCCGTAGCAAAACAGATGTGCTATTGTAGCAAAATCAATTTCGCCGGAGAAAAGACCGATTTCGCCGGCGGCCTCACCGGACTCGCCGGACCTCACCGGAGACCTCGCCGGAGATCCCGCAGCAAAAAAAAAGTGCTATTGTAGCAAAATCGGTTTCGCCGGCGACATCGACGGAGACCTCGTCGGAAACATCGTAGCAAAAAATTTATCCTATTGTAGCAAAACACATAACAATAATAGCAAAAAAATTATTATATTGCAGCATCGTAGCATGCACACGCCGCCGGAGAAGGTCTCCGGCAATGTCTCCGGCGAGAGTCTCCGGCGAAGTTGATTTTTGCTACAATAGAACTTTTCTGTTGCTACAATAGCATAAACTTTTTGCTACCACGTCTCCGGCGAGGTCTCTGGTGAGGTCTCCGGCGAGGTCTCCGGCGAGAGTATCCGGTGAAGTTGATTTTGCTACAATAGAACTTTTCTGTTGCTACAATAGCATAAAATTTTTGCTACCACGTCTCCGGCGAGGTCTCCGGTGAGGTCTCCGGCGAGGCCAGATTTTTCCCTTCATGTTTTGTGTACGAACCGTTTTTTGCTACAATGCAGCAAAAGCGGTACGATTTGCAGCAAAAAGCGGGAGTTTTGTAGCAAAAGCGGGATTAGCCTATATTAGTGGACACGCCTAGTCCTGTCCTGATAACGCGCTCCCAGACCCAGGAGCAGTACGCCTTAGTTGACTTGGGCGAATCGGAGTCCCCCACGTGCCACTTTAGGAGTCGGAGGTTAAAGCCTCATGTATGCTCAAAATGCTGTGCTCACGCGCATGGGGTCGTGCTATTGTCCTCATTATGATATTGACAGCTGGGCCAGGTGTTAGTCCTACAGACAAGACCAAAAGCAATTGGGGACAACTAAACATTGCCCCTTAGAGATCTCGTGAGACAATTTCTCTCTTCTAAATTCATATGAAACTTTTTTTTTGAGGAATTCGATGAATTGGATCTTTCTTACCTGGAAAAGCATTCTCCGGTTTTGAGTAACCCGCAAAAAAGAAAAGCATTCTCAAGACATCATGACATATTTGCCTTGTTTTGTGTAACTCCGGTGTGCGGGGACGGAACCAGCTCTCGGTTACATGGGATAACTGCACAAGCATGTCCTTCAACTCTCCATTGGGGACTAGTGTCAACATAGCGATTATGAGTGATGTTTACCTGGACAGAAGCCGGTTGTTGTCGTCCTGTATAGGTTTTGCCTAGGCTCTCTGAGTGGTCCAGCTCCGCCGGTGCTAGTGTGCCATGTATTCTCTCTGTTTCAAATTATAACATGTTTTACCTTTTTCGAATCGGATGTATGTAGACGTTTCCCGGAGTGTGCATTCACTCATTTCAGTCCGTATGTAGTTTAATTTAAAGTCTATATACAGAGTCATTTTGAGGTTCCCCTGAAAAAGTTAAATGGACTAATTTGTGGTAGTGGCAGGGGAGAATAAAAATGTTTAAATATCTATGCTTCAGTTCAGCTTGCATCTCATCGTTTTGAAAGGAAATAAGTTACGTTTGTACCCTTTTCTAACAAAATGTTTCAGCACAAAATAAAAATTAGGGCATATATTTTTTTTGGAAAGGCCGTGGCCCCGGGGTGGCAGTAGCAGGGTGCCCGAGCGAACAAAAGGCACGAGATAAAAAGGGCAGCAGACACACAAATCCAAACCGAGGGAAATTTCAGCACCCGGCCGCCGACAGCGGCCAAATTACCAGTGCAAACCAACCAAGGCTGCCGACTATAAACCGCTGCATCACCAGCCGCGCGGTAGCCGCAGGAGGAGGCGATCGATCAGGGCGCGTTCGGATCGAGATCAAAGCCCGGGACGCGGAGCAGCGAGGTGTCGAGGCTGGCCGCCGCGGCGAGGATTCCAGCGCCGGTGCGCGCCGTGATGGCCTGGTGGCGGAAGAAGGTCGTCCTCCCGGCGCGGCGTGTGCTCGCCGTCGTCTCCACCCGCGTCCGCGCCCGCGCCCGCAAGACAGGTACGCCGCGCCCTCCACTCCCTCTACTCAGCACGCATGATCGAGTATGGCCTATTCACCGCCCATTGATCCGTGGGTATATATGACGAGCAAACTTAAAGATGCGTACTCTAGTTACAAGTTACGTAGCCGGGGGAATTTTGTTAACAACCCTGTGATCCCCGGTCGGTGTTCACGGTATTATTCACTTTTCTGAACATGATGTGAATCTGTGTGTTTGCTCTGCTTAGAGGGAGGGCTATGTTAGTTGTGTTTCCTTGATCATCACTGGAATTCACTCGTGGATTGTTTTTACCACTCCACTGAATATACGCGTGGCTGAAATTTATTCAGGCTAAAGTGCAACTGCCAATTGCCTAGATGAGCAGATAATTTCGTATTCAAACAGGACAGTCATAGCTCGTTGCCATCTTTTGTTCTCCTAATAAATTAGAAACTTATCAGAGTTCGGTATGCTCTTGAAACAGTTAGGTTAAAATTCAATCTGCGTTGTTAATTATACAGTCTCTACCGTTGAATAACTGGAACATGCTTTAATAAGAAATTCCGCCAGCAGTTTCGCCCTTACGGAATTGACCACTCGTCAACACTCAGATCCATTGTGGAATGTGATTCTTCTCCACTAAGAATACCGCTGCTGTGCTAGGTAGATTGGACTTTGCCAGGTTCAGTCAGTCTAGAAACAACTCCTCTGCGCCTCGTCAGCTCGCACTAGCATCCTCCAAAAATCTAGTTCAAACCATATATTCTATAACATCTGGGCCCCGAGGTGGCCTATTTCTCTTTGGTTGCTGACCACCCATGCCCAAATTTCCATGAAGATTCAGAGATTTAGCTAGGTTGTTTTCACACGGCCAAATAATAGAAAAAAAATAAAACTCCAACATGCACGTACGAGCACCAAACTGAATGCTCATCCGAGGAAGTCAACCTCGATGTCGGTACGAAACAGTACAGACTCGGCAGCAACTTGCGAGGAATTAGCAGCGCTGCACAGTGTGAGATATCGTCATTGCAAGTACCAGTACCTTAGCACAGTAGCACTAGCCTTAGCAGCACTATGCACCAGCCAGCACGGATGCAATTAGAGATGAGCAGATGCAAGAAATGATACATTTCGGGTCGAAAACCAGTACTGCTGGTGGCAGTTTGCGCCATCTAATTGTGCCGTACAATGAGTTGATGACCTTTAATCGGCAAATCTCTAGCGAAAAGGGCAGTACGGTGCTGTGTCAAGTGGATTCTTCTGCTTGTCGTGCACTGTTCTCTCATTTCTTTCTGTCCCCAGCCGTTCGTTGCAACGACATAAAGTCACGTCAGCTTGACAGTAGACTTGCGGTGCCCGATCCTTCTTGTTTGGGGTTGCGAATAAAAGGCCTTACGTCGTCCTGTGCCTTTTGAGGTAAAGCTGTAGATAGTGCAAATTAAAGGAGGTGAAGAAGCTTCACAGTGAGAACCTGATTGTTTGTTTCTAGATAAGGATGACGGAGAGCACGTAGCTATCTCACGGTAGAATATCGAATGTGCTGGGAAAGTGCAGCGTCCCTCTTCACTCATTTGTTTCACCTTTTTTGCTGGGGTGAGATTGGAGAATGAGATGCTACTTCATCTGAATTCCTCCCTTGTAGCATGCCAATATTGTTATGATGTTTGTTCTTGAACCTTTGATGAAGGAAGGATACGGCCTTTTTGGTCCAAAGAATAAAGACCGCTAGTGAGAGCCCATTATTGTTTATGGGCCCCAAGGTCTAATAATAGATAGAACTGTAGTACGCAGGCCCTGATGGGTTCGCCATTTGTGCAAGGCCCATGATGCCAATTGCCAACTTGAACTTCAACCCTATCAAGAAAGGAAGAAACCTGGAGGGAGGAACCCCATTTTCTTAGAGCCTAGTTTGCCATTTATGTGGCGACTGACGAACGCTTTTGTTTTATCATCAAGAGCCACTGGTACTCTTTGCTTTTTTTTCTATCCACTGTAATAGATTTATTTAATAAATAAATTAATTTTCTGCTAAAAAGATCAAGGAGTTAGCTTTAAAATAAGAAGGAAAAAGGAGAACTCAGTACACAGCCGGCCGAAATGTCTTCCCATTTGCATGAGCGCCAACAAATGTCACATAGTATCTTTTATCTCCCCACAAGTTTGTAAGGTGTAGAAGAAGCCAGCATAGTTGCTGCTTTCTCTCCCACTAACAAAATGTTGGGCGAGAATCCACGACAGTGACAAAATCCTTATCTGAAACCAACCCTTTGGTGCGTGCGTGCGTGCAGGCAGTGGAGGCAGCCTGCTGAAGCTTCACCAGGACGTGCAGACATGCGGATACAAGGACGTGCAGGTGATGTTCGAGATGCTGACGTCGGAGCTCGAGGCGCCCAAGAGGCGCAAACAGCCGGCGACCTGGGGGCCGCCGTCGGCGTGGTCCGGCCGGTCGTCGTCGATCGCGGCCGCGCAATAGAGACCGTGTGTGAAGCGGACGTCAAACGGAGCAGCTCGGCTCGTTGGTGCCACCGGCTAATAACAAGATAAGAAGACCGATTTAGTAAGTAATTGATCATCAAGTATTGATGATGATGATGATAGTAGTTGATTAGTCTGGCACTTAACGCCTAATGCCAAGTAACAGTCATGCATCCCCCTGCCAGTCGTCTGTCCGGGAAAAGAGCGAGCATTTCAGCAGCGTCAGGTTGCAGAGAGCGTCATAAGCCTCTGCAACTCTGAACGTTTTTGTACATGTTACATGTCGATTGCGCTGAATTTTCGCAAACTCGGATAAATGATAGAGCAAGAGGGGTTTACTTTTCAACCTTATCCATGTCCGGTTTTTCTGTCATTCATGTGTCCTTCGTTTACCTACCATATTGAACAATACTGTTTAATCGATGGATTTTCGGTATGTGCCTTACTTTCTTTCTTGGTGTTATGTGGTACTATATTGTGTGGTATGGTAGAATAAAGGAGGCCAATTAGCAACAAAGATCATGTTCAAGGGTTCTGTCTTTTGTAAGGTCAGTTTAATGGATGAGGACATGACAGGTAGCAACTTGCAGGGTTTCTTTCATGCCAGAAGTTGACACTTAACAGAAAACCGAGCCAACCCCAAGAGAAGCGACACGTTATGGGCCGTTAATTCCCTTGGCAAGAGGCGACCATAGCACTATCCATCGACATGCCTTTTAATAGTGCCAATTTGACACGAACACCCAGCATCACGTTGCAGGTTATGGTTTGGCACTACCATCTGTTTCGTTCAGGCATGACTAAAAAAGGTTTGGCGGGAGTGATTTTTATTGGTTGACAAGACGACGCAATTCAGGCAAGATGATTCCAAATTTGCTAAAACTGAAACCTCATATCAGCGCATGTGTTAGGACAAAGGGCCTGAAGAAATATATAAGCAACAAGAAGTCAAGAAACACCAGTACAAGTTTGAATCATCCTGCTCAAAACACTGTAAGAAAACCAGTTCTAGACACCATTGGTTGCACTCTGATCCTATCGTTTTCTCTGACCAAAGGGGCAAGTGAAAGCATGTCCTATCAAGCACTCTGAATAATGATTGTTCTAAGGAAGCTAAGCGTAGGGAGAACCTAAAAAATAGACCTATACCATAATCCACATCATATAGTATCGTGCCGTGTCGAATTATTACACCAACAATACACTGAAAGGTACTTCCAATTCAAAAACACCAAGCACAGGCCAAGAAAAAAATTGATGATTTGATTGCTGCATCATGTGATGTTACAGGATTTGTATGAATCTTAGGCTACCGTGTTGAGAATTGCCATTTGCCATTTGCCATGCATCCATCGGTCGACCTCTCTACGAAAAAAAAACTTCGGACGGCCTGTGTATGTGAATGATAGCAAGAATTGAATAGAAATTATGATAGCATGACGTTGATACGGCACGAGGAGAATATAATAAGTACAAGACGGTCAGATCCATGAGGATGCAAAGTAAAGCTAAGACAAAGGTATCCCAATGTGTGCGACTTTGTCTAACACAAAGTACACATTGAAAAAGGGAAGGCTGCCTCCTAGTATTATAATTGTGTGTAGCTTGCTTGGTTGATTCCTTGTGTAATCATGCTGACACAAAGGAGATGAAAAGGGTGAGGCCTTCAGATCCCATGGCATGCTATGATTCATGTGTGCAGGAGTGCGAGTAAAATTTCCAAAATTGTCGATCTACGCATGGTGGCAATGACAAGATAGCGGGCATTATGAGACAGACAAGAAACTCCAAAGTAGCATAGAAAAATCTGAAGAGTCAGACGAAGGTTTTCATATTGCAGCTTTGGATCAGGTGTTATTCCCATACCAATATCCGTCATCGAACTTGACAAATGGAGACAACAAGTGATGGCTGCGACTATGTAATGTTTGAGCTCAAAGTGGTCGTATCCACCGCCGAATAGATAGAAAAGATGACCCAGTTAGTAGTTAAAATGTTCAAGTTCTAACTAGTGCTATTTGTTACACATTACGCATAAATCATAGAATACTTCAACACTCTATGTCCAGTTATTAATACTTAATAGTCAAACCGGTTTGATATCTTGCTTGACTCTGGTCAACACATGTCAGTTTTTAAGGACAAATGTTCATCTGAGATCTAAAGTCTGAGCATCATTTCTGTACGTGCCTCTGTGTCCGCCCTCCCCACAGAAGATTCGGACGGTGAATTCAACCCACCCCCCCCCCCCCCCCCCCCCCCCCCCCAACCCCCACACATGAGCGACCCCTCCCCTCCACTTCCCCTTCCTATGCCACCGTCAGTGACCCCTGCCTGGCAAAGACCACGCTGATCTTGTGGTGATCGGACCTTGTTCCCCACCGGGCTCCCCCTTGAGTGTAAGGGGTTGATGAGGCTAATGGCGCGACACTCCTCTAGCCCTAGGTTGTGTGCCTAATATAGAGGATCGGGCCTCTGGACTTGGCGCAGCAAGCATGCGAGCGGCGGCCCTGTGTAGGCGTGGCGGTGGTTGCCTGGTTGTGCCCTGATGGGTCCTAGCGGTGGAGGCTACGGGCTGACATGGTGGCGGTAGTAAGCTGCACGCGGTAGGTCGCTACGACGGCGCCACCATCCTTTCTCAACACGTTCACCGGTGGTGGCTGGCCTTATTTGTCAACCTCCTTTGTGAAAGTGTATGGAATATCATGTGTGGTTTTGATAATTAATGGCAATGCCCATGATTTACGTTTTCATTGAGTATTCTTGAGGGATTTTCCATGGTAATGCTTAAAATCCATATATTAGTTTCAAGGTTAAAAGAAGAAGAAAGTGAAGAAGATTTAATTCTTGTGTGGAACTCAATGGAAGCATTTTCTGACTTATAAGTTAGGGCATGAATGAGAAACATCTTGAAGAAATGATTTAAAGAGAATAATTCGCCATATGACTCTCATTCGCGTTCATGATGAACTCATGTGAGACCCATGGTTGATCAAGGCTTGGAGCATGCAATCAAGTGAAGAATTCATTATGTGTCTCAAACGATTGTGATAGAGCATGAAGAAAATAAGATGATGCTCATAGTGATATTTAAGATGTGATCCCAAAAATGGTCATGAGAGAGTCGAGCATATGGGTGAGCATGTATTGTAGAATAAGTTTGAGTGTGCATTCATGTTTACCTTCAATACATCGACATAGTGAAGAGAGAAAAAAGATACGAAGTTGATCAAGTAAAACGACAAAGATTGGAGTCAACTTAAGCACAAAGTGTTGATCACGTACAGAGTGGAATCCAGTGATCTCGTGATATGGTAAGAATTGTCAATTGCGCTTTGTGAACTAAGTCATGATCTATGTGTGTGGTCCTCTCAATGGGCTTTTATCAAAAGAAAGATCCCATATACCGCATGGGAGGATGCATCAAGTGGTGGTAGCCATCAACGTAGATAATAAGTGCAAGATCAAAATGAGCATCTCAAATAGATCACATGTTACAATCTTGTCATCCATTTGGTGATAATGGACATGTGCAGATATACCTAACTTGAGGCTTTCTTATAGTAACGTATGGGGGTCAATCTGTGTATCTTCGTGAGAGCAATCAAGAAAGATGTTCCTTTTGTTGTAACCTCTCGGTGTATCCTCGCCAATGGCCTTCTCGAAAGTATTGTGGTCTTGTAACTATTCTTTTATTTTAAGAAGGCGAAAGTTTTGCCTTATCCATTAATTAAGAAGGTGTCCAATTTATTTACGAAAAAACGGATGAAAATCATACAACAAACACCAATAACACAGGGCCAAGCCCACTCAACCCTGCGAACAAATAGAACCAAACTCAAAACATCACTCCATAAGGACCAAATGGCCACCCACCCTTGTCGGAGAGAAGATGCTGCAACTGTTATGGGAGAAGCAGAAACGGGACACTCCATCGTAGATGAAGAAACCAACCCTCCGGAGAACTGCGCCAATGCCAGCAGCTTCGCGACATGTGACAAGAAAACAAAGTTCCGACTATGAAGAAAACCTACGAAGGAGAACCAGGCAAGGCTGGCGCCACGGAAGATCATCCCAAGGACCACCTATCGCCAGTCATCGTACGCCATCGGGACCACGCCACCGAAGTTTCGGCTTCACAGCAAAAAACAAGCCGAGATAATCCCACGGACACGCCGGAGAAGAGCCGACTACCTCAATCAATGATGTGTCTCCGACATCGCTCATCCTCGTCATTATTGCCAAAGAAGTCTCAGCGAACACCTTGCCCTTCCACACCACACCACATCACGACACTGCCGATGAACATGCCACTTCCTTAGCACCCTATCCCCACTCCTACGATGATGAGCCACGACCCTGCCTCCTAGAGCCATCACCATAACGCTTCCCGAGGCCACCGCCCCAGCATACATCCACCGTTGGGTGCGTCCGCCCCGTTTTCCTCTGCGCTCGCAGGTAGGACAGCCCTGCATGAGGGCACAAGCATCCACCATCTGAAGTAAGTCTAGGCCTCTAGAGGTGATGCCCCCAAGGGGTGAGCGACGAAAACGCCACCATCGCCCGCTCCGACAAAGCCGGAGCTAGGGCTTTCACACGGAAAACCCGGTCGTGACTTTGAAACGGAGTTCCTCAGTGACCAGGATATACATCTCGGGTACCCTACCATAAGGGTACCTGGTGCACGTGTCGACTAAGGCCCAACTATCAAGAGCCTACATGAAGCCCATGACGAAAGGCCCAACAAAATGGAGTACCCTCCAAGATTAGACATAGGCATAGTCGGTTTAGGCTTTCCTTACATGTAATCTGAGTCGGTTGCGAACTCCCGAGACCCAGCCTATTATATAAAGGTTGGGAGGGCCGCCGATCCAGGACACGCAATACTCGAACCACCAAAACCCTAGCGAGATCGACATCTCGCCGGGACCCCATTGTAGCTCGCATATACACACCAGATCAATACCAGACAAGCAGGAAGTAGGGTGTTACTCTCCGGAGGCCTGAACCTGGGTAAATCCCTGCTTTTGCTTGTCAGCCGACGAAACTACCAGCTCTACCACGTTCTCTCCCTCGTAATCTCAACCCTAGGTCCTTAACCATGGGATTTGATGAGTTAACCCTCGTCAATTGGCGCCGTCTGTGGGAAAGAATAGTGCTGGACTCACGGTTTCTTCGGTTCCATCGGAAAAACCGACGATGATCTACAAACGGCAACTCGCCGGCTGCATCAACAAACCAGAACTCGCCGACTCGGGCGGCACACGGCAACTCGCCGACTCACTCGACAAACGGCAGCACGCCAACTTCACCTGCAAAAAGCACATCAGATCCTCTGATGACTTCGAGCCGCACTCGCCAGAATTCCAGGAGGCGTTCGCTGATCTCGAGTCAGGTTTGGGTTTAACCGTTGGTTCGTTCAATTTTTTCGTAAACAAGCTTGGTATGCAGGACTTGACAGATCCACGCCAACTCGCGACTTCCGCACCCGAGGCTCCATCGGTTGCGGCTCCTTCGACTGCGGATCCATCAACTGCGTCCATACCATCGTCGATCCTCCAAGCCTGCTCGTCTGCAACAACCATGTCACTCGAGAGATCAACGAGTTCATTGCGAAAGAACTCCAAGGTGAGGAGGCGAATCAGCATACCGCACAAACGATCCCGAGCTCGATCTTCCACTCGAGGATAGCTTCGACTGCGGGATCTCCCTCAGCGACTTCGATGAGCCCGAAACTCATATCGACAACCACGTCGACTCCGAGATCTGCACCAACAACAACCTCGACTTCGAGATCCATAACAACTTCGCCGACACCGAGATGAGCATAGGCGATGAAGACATCGACAGCGAGATCCGTCCAGACGGACCACTCGACGGCATATCGACTCCGACATGAGCCTCGATGAAGACGTCGAGTCCATGACGGGACTCGAAAACACATACACATACCCTCGGGTGATACCCCAGCAGGTCTACGTTGCCTTCGCCGCAGAATCATCTGATGCTGCGGCCAGTCGCAGGCCTACAGAATTCCCGTGCACAGTTACTATGCCGGATGGAGTCACAAATCTCACAATTACTGCTGAGATGGCAGCAAAAGCAGATAAAGTCATCAAGGAGTGCACAATGATGCCAGCAGACGCAACACGAGAGGAGATGTTGACCTTCCAGTACTTCAACTGGCAGGAATCACTTCGACTGCAGCAGATCAGAGCAACACTCGAAGAACGTAAAAAGCAGCTAGCTTGTCGAGTGCACGAAGAAGACAGCTCTCCCTGAGCTCCACCGGGCGAGCAGACACAAGACCCAGATCAAGGCTATCACGCCTCGCGGAAGATGAGAGGGCAGCACTCACCCGCAACTTAGGCCACTCTTTCATGACATTCGACGAGGAGGGAGTGCCAGTACCCAAAACAGCTGCGGGTGCCTCTTTACTGCTGCAGCATACCTAGAGGCAATCAAGCCTCCAGCTGATGACCCCAATGCAAAACTACATCGCCAACAGATCAAATCACTCGCCTTAGCGGCGAAGGCCATACGCCAAATCCCAAAAACTCCAGGAGGGAGTCGAGACCGTGCCATAGTAGACACGCGTCGTGAAGAACATAATCGCAGTGGTCGCCGTCACCACTCGAAGGAAAGAAGCGGCTCACGTCGGCGCAGGTCCAGGAGCAGATCACGCAGATCTTACAGTAGCGACTCGTACTCTGATCAGGAGCCTGAGCCACACGGAGCTCTGTGCTTCACTCGACGCGTCCGCGAGACACGGATGCCCAAAGGGTTCAAACTCACATCTGAACAGCCCAAATACACGGGTCGACAGGAACCTTCAGGATGGCTGGAAGACTACAGACTGGCTGTCGCGTGCCAGCGAGGCACGAATATCACAGCCATGCAATACATACGACTCATGCTCGAAGGCACAGCCCGCGACTGGCTCAAGGCTCTACCTCCATCAACATACGACTCGTGGGATCACTTCCGCGCAGACTTCATCAAAAACTTCGAGCCTCTATGTGAGCGACCAAAAACGTTCGAAGAACTGCGAGCCTGCGTTCAACGGTCAGACGAAACGTTGAGGTCATACATCCGACGATGGACTGAGATACGCAACTCAGTTGGAGTAATTTCAGAAGATATGGCCATGGATGCTTTCATCATGGGCCTCGCCAGGCGAGATTTCAAAGAAGCACTTGGTCGCCAAAAGCCAACCTCTGTGGCTAACCTCCTAAAGATCGCGACTGAGTGGGCAGACGGAGAAGACATGGCGCGCACCACACGCGGGTCCTCACCCCGTGACAATCATGATAGCGGCAGTCGAAGCCGCAGGGACTCGTACAGAGACGACCGGAGGCGCAAACGTTCAAAACGTCACTACGACGACGACAGACCCGAATTCATGGCGGCTGGATTCTCCACACCCCGCAACGACCAAGACAGAAGCGACCGACGGTCAGAAGATCGACGGGACAGTCGAGATGATCGCCGGGACAGTCGAGATGATCGCCGGGACAGTCGAGACCGCCAACGCAGCGACAGCTACAAGAAGAAAGACTGGCGCAAGTCGCGCTCCGGCGCACAAAACGAGCGATCATTCGATGACAAGATGGATGCTGATTGCAGATTCCACCTGTACAAGGGGAAGACGGAAAATTGCGCTCCAATCACTCGATGAGAAACTGCAGAGAATTCGACCAACTAGCATCTGAATACGTGCAACTCAGAAAGGCAACAGCCGCACACGCACCCGCACCTGCACCTGTGCCTCAGCCAAACAATGTGCCTGTTCTGATGGCACCACCTCCACCACCACAGCCTGCCGCAGGCGGAAATATCGCGGGTGCCATACAACCCGTACCTCGGGTGGACGAACCTCAGTACCCTCCGCCCCAAGGGCAGATGTACATGATACAGAAAGGTCGCCCTTCCAACAGGGAGCAAAAACTTCGCACTCGACAAGTAAATATGGCGGTCATGTCACCTCCTGCCGTAACTGAATTCTTGAAGGGATCCGAAACTGCAATAAGCTTCAGCAGAGAGGACCACCCACCATCGGTCGTTCGTCCAGGGCACTCTGCTCTGGTACTCGACCCAAATTGGAGGCTACGCCATGTCCAAGGTCTTCATGGATGGTGGCAGCGGCATAAACATCATCTTCGCGGATACGCTCCGCAAAATGAACAGGTCAGTCGAAAACCTGCCAAAATCCTCAAATACCTTTCACGGTATCGTCCCAGGCAAAGCAATAAGCCCAGAAGGCACCATACAACTCGACGTACGTTCGGGGACAAAAACCACTTCAGGACAGAGTCGATTGAGTTCGAAGTTGTCGACTGGAAGTCACAATACCACGCCATACTTGGACGCCCGACGTTCGCTCGATTCATGGCGGTCCCACACTACGCATACCTCCAGCTGAAAATGCCTGGACCAAAAGGAGTAATCACAGTCAAAGGAAACTTCCAAAAGTCCGATTCTTGCGACCGAGAGTTTAGCAAAATCTCTGAGATGTTCGGCATGGAAGCAACACTCGCCGATCTAGCGGTCTCCAACGATCGAACACTTATGCCGGAGCACAAGAAGGTGGCAGTCGACAGAGCATTCAATGCCACCAATGACACAAGGTCGCATCAGGTGCACCCGACTGACCCGACCAAGACAGTCAATGTCTCTTCGAGTCTGCCTATCGCATAGGAAAGCGCGCTCGTCGAATTCCTCCGTGAGAACTGGGATATATTTGCGTGGTGTCCAGCCGACATGCCAGGTATTCCCAGGGAATTCGCCGAGCACTCTCTCCAATTATTTCCAGATGCTAAACCAGTCAAGCAAACAATGCGCCGCATATCCGGCCCGAAAAGAACCGCAGTCGAAGCCGAAGTCGACAGACTACTCGCAGCAGGTTTCATCAGAGAAATCAAGAAATCACAATGGGTGGCTAACCCCGTACTTGTAGAGAAGAAGCACACAGATATCCTTCGGATGTGCGTAGATTTCACAGCACTCAATAAATGTTGTCCAAAGGATCACTTTCCACTACCTCGAATCGACCAGATCGTCGACTCCACCGCCGGGTGCGCTCGCTTGTCCTTCCTGGATGCTTACTCAGGTTACCACCAGATAAGGATGAAGGAAGAGGATGAAGAGAAAACGGCGTTCATAACCCCACTCGGGGTCTACTGCTACACAACAATGCCTTTCGGGCTCAAGAACGCAGGCGCAACCTACCAGCGCATGATGCAAGACTGCCTCAAGAAGCAAATTGGGCGAAACGTCCAGGTCTACGTAGACGACATCGTCATCACAACAAGGGAGGAAAACACACTACTCGATGACTTGCGAGAGACGTTCGCAAACCTCAAACGCTTCCACATCAAGCTCAACCCGAAGAAGTGCACGTTCGGCGTGCCAGCCGGGCAGCTCCTGGGGTATCTAGTCTCGGCTCGTGGAATCGAGGCGGACCCGGAGAAAATACAGGCCATCTTGACAATGCAAAGGCCTTCAAAGCTCCATGACGTACAAAAATTAGCGGGTCGAGTGGCAGCACTCAGTCGATTCATCAGCAAACTGGGCGAAAAAGCACTCCCGTTCTATCGCTGATGAAGAAAGCAGACAAATTCGAGTGGACGCCAGAAGCCGAAGCAGCCTTCACGGACCTCAAGCGAGTCCTCACAAGCCCTCCAATCCTCGTCGCACCAAGGGAACGAGAGCCACTATACCTGTATGTCTCCGCAACTAACAGGGTGGTAAGTACCGTACTGGTAGTCGAACGCAGGGAGGAGGGACACGCCCAAAGCATACAACGCCCAGTCTACTACTTGAGTGAAGTCTCTCCATATCAAAGCAGCGGTACCCGCATTATCAAAAGCTGGCCTACGCCGTGTTCATGTCCTCAAGGAAGCTGACGCACTACTTCGCAGAGCACCCGATCACTGTAATCAGCACCTCAGGGATCGGAGACATCCTCACAAATCCCAACGCAACTGGGCGAGTCGCAAAATGGCTCATCGAGCTAGGACCACGAGATATCAAGTATGATTACCCGAAGGCCATCAAAGCACAAGTCTTACCTGACTTCCATACCGAGTGGATCGAAGCTCAGTTGCCAGGAGCACCAGATGTGTCCAACTCATGGACTATGTACTTCGACGGCTCAAAGAAGAACGAAGGCGCAGGCGCAGGTGTCATCCTCATATCACCAAAAGGCGACAAGCTTCGCTATATCCTGCAGATGGGATTCGAGTTACCATCCAATAACGAAGCTGAGTACGAGGCCCTGATCCATGGCATGCGGATGGCCAAAGCCCTCGGGTGCACTCGACTGATGATCTATGGTGACTCGAATCTTGTGGTGCAGCAAACAATGAAGGCCTGCGATGCAATCGCAGATAACATGATCGCCTACCGTGACCTGTACAACCTAATGGAGGGCAGCTTCGAAGGCTGCGAGTTGCGGCACATAGGGCGCGAGAGCAACGAAGAAGCAGATAAGCTAGCCAACATTGGCGCGACCAAAGCACCAGTTCCACCTGGTGTCTTCCTCGAGCGCATCGAGCACAGGTCCATCAAGCAAAAACGAACATCTCCTACATCAGCCGCACCAGCCAAGAGCAAAGCACCTAGCACAGAGGACCCGCCAGTCGAGGTACTCCTCATCGAGCCAACTTGGACTCAACCTTTCCTCGCATACATACTCCGCGGCGAGGTACCTGAAGACATAACAGAGTCAAGACGCGTCACTCGACGATCTAAAGCATACACCGTCATCAACGGCGAACTATACAAGCGCAGCGTATCAGGTATGTTCCAACGATGCATAGCATTCGAAGATGGCCAGGCCATCCTTCGTGATATTCATGCAGGTACCTGCGGGCATCACGCCAGCAGTCGATCACTCGTAGCCAAAGCCTTTCGCGCAGGCTTCTACTGGCCCACAGCACTCAAAGACGCGGAGGACATAGTCAAAAGGTGCATCGGCTGTCAAAAATTCGCCACAAAGCCGCACGCACCCGCATCGGCGTTGAAGACAATACCATTGGCCTGGCCCTTCGCCCAGTGGGGGCTCGATATGGTCGGGCCACTCAAAAAATCCTCCCATGGAGGGCATACTCACCTTCTGGTGGCGGTCGACAAGTTCACCAAGTGGATTGAAGCAGTCCCTATCACAAGTTCGACTGCCACTACAGCAGTCAATTTCATAAAATCCATCATATACCGCTTCGGTGTACCAAGCAGCATCATCACTGATAACGGTACAAACTTCACGGCTGAAGAGTTCCGATCCTTCTGCAAAGAGCAGGACATCACGCTCAACTATGCATCCGTGGCACACCCGCAGTCCAATGGCCAAGTCGAAAAAGCCAATGGACTCGTGACGAGCGGAATCAAGAAACGCCTCCTGGTGCCACTCAAAAGAGCCGCGGGTGCTTGGGTCGAAGAACTCCCATCTGTGCTATGGAGCCTACGCACAACTCCTAACGCTTCAACACAGTTCACCCCATTTTTCATGGTCTACGGCGCAGAGGCAATCCTGCCATCAGATGTAAGATTCAATGCACCAAGAGTCGAAGCATACAACGAAGAAGATGCAGATGAAGCACTCGAAGATGCAGTCGACTTGCTCGAAGAAGCACGCGACACAGCGCTAGCACGCACAGCTGTCTATCAGCAAGACCTCCGCAACTACCACAGCCGTCGACTGCGCACCAGGTCCTTCGAGGTTGGCGACCTGGTACTTCGACTGAAGCAAAAGAAGGTGCACAAACTCGCTTCTCCATGGGAAGGACCCTTCATCATCACCGAGGTCATTGGTGGTGGAGCATACAGACTGAAGCACGCGAAGACAGGCGAACTCTCGCACAATCCTTGGAACGTTGCGCAGCTGCGCCGTTTCTATGCTTAGATTGCTCAGTCGCACAATGTAATAGGCACATATGTCGGATGGCTGCAGGTTTCAGACGCGCTCTTTTCCTTACCAGGGTACCTACGGGGACTGGAAGGTTTTTAATGAGGCGGCCTGCAGCTTAACATTCAAAAATGGAATATAATCAATGATTCCTCATATTTCTTCCTGCTTACTACTCGCATAACTTATTCGCACAAACTTAGCCTCACCCGAATACTCGGGGGCTGCGCTATCTCAAAGCATGAGCTTTCGCTCCTTCTTCTTCAAACATAATACCCCAGCCGCACTCGAATACTCGGGGGCTGGGTCATAAAAATCATACATAAACGAAAAAGTTGCTCAACCCCACTCAACTACTCGGGGGCTGAGCCTAAAATCATGAGTTGAAGCTTCAAATATCGCAAAAATTCACAGCCTCACTCGAACACTCGGGGGCTGTGCAATTTATGTTCCATACTCTAAGTGTTTTTCATAAACCCCACTCGATACACTCGGGGGCTGCATACATACACATAAACAAATATACACTACGTACAAGTGGCAAATTTACACTCGGGGGCTGTCCCCTATACAGAAATACCCTAATCTTCCGGTTCGTCCTTGACTGGCAGAACAGGGCCCATAAGTTGAGCGTGATAACACTCGACCATCATCCTCGCAGACTCGACTGTACCGTCAAGTTGCGACTGTGACAAAATCGATCCAGGCACGGGTGGATGTAGCTGCATATTTGGACGCTGACTCCGGATATACGCCATCGTTGCGTTGGCCCCATCCACAAGCTTCTGGGTGATAAAGTCTCGAATAGGACCTGCACTCCGGAAAAGCCCGAGCAACGCGTGGATTCCTTGAGGTTGCGGCCCCGTCGGAAAAAGAGTCTGGTTGATGCGATTGAAGGCCGACCTGCATAACTCGAGCAGCAGAGTGCTCCGCCACACTCGATCCTTCAGAGTTGCGAGTATGCGCGCTCGGTTCTTATCCAAGCGAAAATGCTGACGGCCCGTCGTTGGTTCGTCAGTCGCATTGTTCAATTGCTCATCGACACGAGCTTGCTCCGCCTGGAAGTCTGGAACAAAGCCTGCAACAACGCACGTTGGATCAACAAAAAGGACAGGCTAGGAACTCTTGAGAGCAAGGCAGTCATGCTTACACTCGAGTTGTCTGTTCACGATCTCCATCTCGCCAAGCACATACTCCTCTCGCTGAGTGGGTAAAGCAGGCCTCGCCCTCATCCTATCCAGCTCGCTCTGGGCACTCCTCAACTCTTGCTCCAGTTTCACGACTCGAGCTTCATATAACGCATTACTGTGGCATCATTCGCCACTTGAGCTCGAGATCGGGTGGAAGCACGAGGTCGCGACGAACCAGCCGAAGTAGCGGCTGCCCGTGGCTGTTCCAAACATCATAAAAATCTCATGTCAGATATGGGAGATGCATCGTAAAGCTCAGGCGAGTAACAGCACATAGCCTTACAGGCGAAAACACAACAAGGAACCAAATCCATACAAGTGTAGCAAAAGCATACGCATACTCGCGTTGTCATCAAGCTTAATTACACAACATAAGTAAGGGTTCGGCTACCCTATCTCTCGGACACAGACTCCGACCTAGCCCTACTCTCGCGAGTGGCAACTTCCGCCGCTCGGCGCTCCATGGTGGCTATGAAGATGTTGGCCAGTCGAGCGGCTGGCTCGCTAACGGCCTTCAGAGACATAGGCTTCCCACCGGGCTTTCGAGGGAAGTCAGACATGGCCGCTTCGAAGTCACCCTTTATTCCATGACCCAAAATGAGCTTGAGGGTGGACTCCGAGCCGCGTACCGTGAGAGCGCGAGCAAAGCTCGCCATGGTCGAGGTCCCCGGTCCAAGCACGTCAGCGAAGCCATCAGCAGTCGACGGCACCTCCTTCAGTGGAAGCACGTTCTGGTGCACGGCGCCGAGGGTGCTGGTAGACTTGGCAAGAGCGTCCTTCGCCTGGACAAATGTAGCGCCGAGGTCACCTATAACCTGGTCGAGTGATAATCTTCACTGACCATGTCAGTAGGTGCTGGCACACCAATCGCCTCTGCAACAAATACCAGAAAGAACAAATATTAGTACATAATACCCAACGGGTACACGAGAAACATGCAAAGAGATAGCTCCTTACCTCTCACATTCTGCGCAAGGCCAGCTAGTCGCTCAGCATACTCTTTCTCGCGCAAGGCAGCAGAGTCCTTGGCATCATCCGAAGCCTTCTTCGACTTAGCACGCTGCTTGGCGAGTGCATCCTCTAGCTCTTTCACCCGATCCTCGGCTGATTTCTTGTCACCTGGATCCGGAAGGCATAACTCAAAATCAGTAAAGTAAAAGACAGCAAAAGAGAGCTTCGGAGGCAACGAATACACTTACGGGTGAGCTGTTCCAGGTCAGCGCGTAAAGTGTTTCTCTCCTGCTCCATCTGGACAAAAGCTTTGCCCGATTCTACCAGGATGAGGTAGTAAGGCTACAAACACATGAAACCAGCGTAAGTTATACATAACAAGTACCATATGCGGACTCGGCAAAAGACACTTACGTGTTCAGTCCAGGGCGCAGGCTTCGAAGCAGATGTTCCGACCTCCGGAGTCGCAGCACTCGTAGGCTTGGCCGTTTCAATGGCAGTAGCCGTGGCTACTGATTGAACGATCTCAGGAGCAACAAGAGAGACGTCTGGGTGCTTAGGGGTCGAAATTCTGTCGGCTGGAGGAGTCAGAGGACACACAGTCTCAGCACTGCGAGTGATAGAAGAAATACAACATAAGCACAAATATCTATCAGCAAAAATCTTAGTACAAAAAGCGCAGGAGCACACCCGTGCTCTTCTTCCTCCTCACTATCAAGGTTGTCAAAATTTGGACCTCCAAAAAGCAGCTCCTCACCCGACTTGGGAGGAGGAGCTGAGCTCAACGGGCTCACATTCAAAGGAGCAGCTGTGGCAGAAGGAGACGAGCCCGAGTCTCCGTCATCTTTCATATCTGACTCCTTCGTGGGTGTACTCGTGGAAGAAGACAAACCTCGGGCCACCCGACGACGCTTGCGAGTGGGAACCTCGCTCACATGATCAGTCGTGGCGGGCTCCTCGGCCTGTACTTCCTCTGTCTCTTCCTCTTCGACCTCTTCCATAGGAGATGTGGTAGCCGAAGGTAGAGGCGATTCATCCCCTCCCTTCGTTTCTACCGTTTGCACCTCCGTTTCATGAGTTGGGCCATCCCCGGGAAGAGGAGGAAGGGTTGACGCAGTCGAATGGCCCTGCATACCAAATACAGCAGTCGAAAGTTGCAAAGATGCACAATAAAATTGCAAAGGCAGGAGATAATAAACTCGATCGTTCACTAACCTCCTCCAAAGGCCTTTCAGCCCCATAAGGAGTGACAGGGTAGTCGACGTTACAGGGGTCGCTTGACCGGAGGCTAGTGATGGATCGCACATGCGCCACCAACTCGTTCTTCGACAGCTCCTCCGTGCTCATTCGACTGGAGTCCTGCACACCTTCATAAGCCCACATTGGGTGGGCTCGGGCTCGGAGCGGCCAGACTCGCATATTCACAAAGGTGGCAATCAAGTGCACACCAGTCATGCTGCCAAGCAGTTCGTCAATCTTGCCCAAAAGGGGCGCCACCTCCGCCTCCTCCGCATTCGTCAGTTGGTGGTCCCAGACATTTGTCCTCACAATAGACTTGGCAGTCGAAAACTTTGGGACTCCTTCCTGGTCTACGCGGACGTAGAACCATCTCTTCCTCCAACCTTGCACCGAATCGACTGGCTTCAGGGCGAAGTAGCGCGTGTCGCTGCGTACTTGAATCTCGCAGCTGCCAACAGAATAGGTGCGGCCGCCTCTGTTGTTCGGTCGGACGAGGAAGATTGACTTCCATAAAGCCCAGCTAGGGGACACCCCAAGAAGCACTCGCACAAAACCATGAAGCAGGCAATGTGCAGTATGCTGTTCGGGGTGAAATCATGGATTTGCACCCCGTAGGCATACATCAAACCACAAACAAAGTCGTGGAGGGGAAACCCAAGTCCCCGAGGCAAAAACTCCGCAAAGCAAACTCGCTTATTGGCGCGAGGTTCAGGGAGTACCTCCTTGGGCGATGGCGCGCGGACGAACAGCTGGTCCGCGGGTGGCAGCATCCCTTTCTCGCGTAGCTTGTCAAGGTGTGTATCCTTGATGGTGGATTTCACCCAATCTCCGTCGCCTTTCTTCAGGTCGGCGGCGGATGCAGACGCGCTCGCCGCGCTCTTCTTCCCCTTCACTGTCGCCGCATCGGTCGCGGCAGCAGCAGTCGCGGCAGAACGCTTATTGCCCGCTACCTTCTTCATCGTCAATGGGAAGGTGGTGGTGCGCACAAAGCTCGGGCACAAGAACAATGGAGGAGGAGCGCAAGGAAGAAGATGAAACAGGGGCGGCGCAGAGGGCAAATGGCTAGTATAAAATTCTGCCAACGCCGTCCTCCCTATTTACCACAAAGCAAAATCAATCACAACCGTTCAAATCGCAATCGTGCACTCCGTGGGCGATCCAACCGTACACGTGGCAAGCGCGGAGGGCAACCGTCACCGGCCACTCCGCCCACTATGCACGCAAAAAGAGGAACCATCATCGCGTCTCCGTAAAAAGTGGGCCAGAGCGGTCAAATCCAGTCCAAACGGTACCGTCGTTCGGTCAGCGCTGCACAATGGGCCCACATACGTGTCACATCTCATCCATCACAGCATAACGCACGCCACCGCGTGTCAGGCAGCGTAGTCGTCAAAAATGTCATCCCTGACGTCATTGCAAGCGATCTGTTCAGAAAAACATTCGAGTCCGCCCAATGCATATCGGTCACTTGATTGTCTTGCTTGGTTCGGGTGTGAAAAAGTAACGTTAAGGCAAAAAATGGTCACTCGACCGTTCCTTCGACTAAGGCATATTACTCCCATCGGGAGCGTATCGAAAATTTCTTCGACTAAAAATATATTGGACAAAAAGATTTAAGATTTGAGATGATCCTCCATTGCAAGCAATAAAGCACAATCTCGGGGGCTACTCCCATCGGGAGCGCTGTCGCGCACCCGATAGAATAATGACAAAGTATCAGTCGACAAACGACTCGACTCAGTTCATATTCAAAATCATACTCGAAAATTTCTCGAGTTGCATCCGCCGCAAATAACCTCGGATGCTGCATGCATAGTGCAAAGGTAAGACCCGCCGAACTTTCGAGCTGGGCTAAGGACCGTTCCAACAACATTAATCCGTAAAATTTTCTGTGTCAGCAGACATGATGAAAAATCCCGACGGACGCGTTGGGTAAATTTCAAAGTTATACTGCAGATCGATTCAGTAAGACCTCCGCGGCCTAGTCGAGTCTGACCAGTCTGTTCCAAGTTCGAGTCCGGGGACTCGAGTTTGATTGAAAGCTAGAAGGTTTTACCTGAATGTGTAGTTAACCGGTCCCGATCCGTCGAGTGTACCGGGCCTACTAAGCTATTATCCCTTGATTATCATAAGCAAAAACTAAAGTCGATGAAATACTCGACATAGCCAACATGTGCTACTCATACAGGAATTCCAATTACAACATACAAGTACAAAGCATATGACGTGCACTTACGAACGAGTCCATACCCGATTCTTCGCGTCAGACAAGTACTCGGGGGCTACTGACAAGGATATACATCTCAGGTACCCTACCATAAGGGTACCTGGTGCACGTGTCGACTAAGACCCAACTATCAAGAGCCTACATGAAGCCCATGACGAAAGGCCCAACAAGATGGAGTACCCTCCAAGATTAGACATAGGCATAGTCGGTTTAGCCTTTACTTACTTGTAATCTGAGTCGGTTGCGAACTCCCGAGACCCAGCCTATTATATAAAGGTTGGGAGGGCCGCCGATCCAGGACACGCAATATTCGAACCACAAAAACCCTAGTGAGATCGACATCTCGCCGGGACCCCATTGTAGCTCGCATATACACACCAGATCGATACCAGACAAGCAGGAAGTAGGATGTTAGTCTCCGGAGGCCTGAACCTGGGTAAATCCCTACTTTTGCTTGTCAGCCGACGAAACTACCAGCTCTATCACGTTCTCTTCCTCGTAATATCAACCCTAGGTCCTTAACCATGAGATTTGATGAGTTAACCCCTCGTCACTCAGCGACGCCTCCAAGGAGGGGAACGACGCCCGAAGATGTTGTCGCAAGGATTTCTCCTGGATCTCTGCCACACCTGCCACAGCAGCACGCCAAACCATCCTAGAGCTAACCGGCCACCGCCGTTGAACGCAAGATCCTTGCACATACCACACAGCGCCAAACCACCGTCCACCACGCCATCTACCGTGGGCGGAGTCACAACAGCACCTCCTGTC
The DNA here is from genome assembly GCA_947311845.1 of Poa pratensis. Taxonomy (NCBI): domain Eukaryota; kingdom Viridiplantae; phylum Streptophyta; class Magnoliopsida; order Poales; family Poaceae; genus Poa; species Poa pratensis. Next base: position 50,110,117 of record CAMZMU010000063.1, read on the forward strand.
ATGATGGATGCCCCTGCACGAGCCATCAGAGCACCATGCCTACCATTGCGGCGCTGCCGCACCGTCGTCCCCTACGGCCTACCCTCAGCACGCTGCCACCGGAACCACCTCCGAGATGCTCGGCCAGGATGCGCCCACCGCCGACCTCGCCCCAAGGACACCACCCTGCCTCCTTGCCGCCCACGCGACTGTGAGCAGCCGGAGCACCACTCGCCGCCAGCACGGAGAAGCCGCCGCCGCGGACCGGGCTCCTCCGCTCAGGAGTCCAGCGCTCTGCTCGCTTCCTTCGGGAGACAAGCGGTGAGGAGGTGGGCTGGGGTGACCGGTGGCAAGGGTTTGGGTGGCTCCCGGGTCGCCCGCTAGGGAGCGACACAGGAGGTGGGAAAAGCAGATAAATTTGTCCTGTAACTGTTGAATTACTGAGAACCAACCTGTGGTTGGATGGTTAGGAGGGTGGTTGTACCCCCTGCCCATCAGAGTTCAAACCCCAGGTTTGACGCTGATGTTTCTCATTTAGGCGGAATATTCTTCAGTGGGAGGCGATGTTCCCGTCGACAGCGAGGCGCCCGTGGTGACTTCGTCAATCTCAAGACCTGATCTGTCTGCTCAGTCTCTCGAAGGTGCTTACAGGGATAGGGTGTGCGTGTGTCCGTTCATAGGGGTGAGTGTATGTGCGTGTATATGAGCGCTTGCGTTGTACTGTGTTTCGAAAAAAAAAGTTGAATTACTATATTTAGGTGGGGAGGTCTCTCTTAAAAAAACAATTTTGTCCGGCTAAGACTCTAAACGAGACAAATCCAGAGTTTTATCCCTGAACTACAAGAGGTAGATCACTTTCAGCAACTATTTTCAAGCAACAGAAATCTTGATTCTCATTTTTCTTTCCTTCCGTTGACTCATGTAGCCGCCGTGAAGGTTGAACACGAAGAATCTCCTACACATGGTGCTTCCTCACGCCCTAGCTAGACTGTCTCTCACGCCGTCGCCGTTTGACCACCCCAGAGCATACATGCACGCTGCGTGTGCCATCTGCCTATATCTTCTTCTATATCATCGTGATTCCATATGTTTATTTACCTGCTTATTAGAGCATGTCAACCGGATGCCCCAAAAGCAAATCAACATGGAAAAGCAAACTGGTTAGATTAGGGTACCGTCCAGCAGCTCCCGTACGTCAACTGCCGGCTCCTTTTTGCCTCCGGCGGTCGGTCGCCTGGCTTTCTTTCTTCCGTGAGGCCGGCCTGCACTGCACCCACATCATCATCGCACTAACGCTACTAGTGGCACGGTTCACTCCAACTCCAACCGACCATACACACACATGCACCCTATTTTTAACTTTAAGTAAGTAGCTTACACACACCAAACAAAAGATAAAGTGAAGAACCATTACACATCATGCATGTACAAATCGGAGGGACTTTTTATCACACCATGGATAGCAGCATAATCTCCGGATCGGCCCTACACCACCTTAGTCGTATTTGCAGTTTCTCATCATGATATGTAATTCGTCGTTTTATTTATGTTGAGACATCTAGATTTGTGACAGCTGTGTGCATCCTATCTATGCAGAGGCCGGGTATAATGATTAAAACTCTTTAAATAATAAACTCCCTTTATTGGGGAAAAATGTATACATCCGGGGTTTGCTGAAATAGTGATGCTATGTCTTTTCAGTCTTTTTTTTTCAGACCTTTTCTAAAATATGTATTGACCAGTTCTTGCATTCTTCCTCCCTGCTATTAATATTTGTGATAGTTAGATCCTTATCCTGTCAGCAATAGTGAGATTAACACTCGCGATTTTGACTCTATATTTAGACAGTTCTAAGAAAAGAGTACTAGTAATAATGTATTATTGTCTCTTCATAAATTATTACCAAGGTTGAAAATGTGCGTGCTCGATGGAGTCATGTACCGTGTACGCAAGCCACGTACGTACCACACCCGTATATGTATAAGAACGATATGTAAGCCAATTTGTGCCGTGTAAGCCAGAGCGAGCAGGAGTGCAAAAAAAAAAAGCCAGAGCGAGCAGTGAGCCACAAACTAGGGGTATGGCTGCCCTACCTAATATTTGGCGTTGACTACCAGCAAGGCATAGGTTTGGATTGATACCGAATTTCCCGGCCGCTGCCAAAATTTTGGTCGCGCAGTTCAGTTTTTGCGCCCAGCCTTGGCAAATCAGCGGCGGCCGATTCCTGCGCCAATAATTTGGCGAGCCCTAGTTTTGGTAGGGCTCGTCTGGGCGGCATCCAAACAGGCCCTAGGTGACACGGAAAAGGCCTTTCGATCCTTTCCCCCCTCCTCCATCTAGAGAATCCTACCGCGACTGCCGGTTAATTGTCCATTTTTTGGGGGGCCATTTAATGGATTGCCCTTAGCAGCCTCGCTGAACTCAGTTTTGCCCTCAGCTGCGAATCGTGCTCAGTTTTGCCCCTAGTTCGGTCGCAGCTACTGCCAAACGGCAAGTCTGAAGTCCATTCCGTTTGACCGTTAACTTCTGACGGGTGGGACCCACATGTCATGGATTTAATCATTTCAGTCGGGTCAATGCATTGACCGTTAGCTGTTGATGAGTGGGACCCACATGCCCTTGCTGAAAATAAACAAACACACCCACCTTTCTCTCTCTTAAACGTGGGACCAAGGCAACAAAAGGTGACGAGGGATGGACTCGGCAAATCCTTGGGTTGTGTACCCCGGGTTGATTGAGGGGGAGAGAGATGAGCGCTGGTGATCACGACGGCTGACAAGCGAGGCGTTTTACCCAGGTTCAGGCTCCCGGAGGATAACACCCTACTTCCTGCTTGTCTGGTTATTGATGGTGAGTTGTGGCTACAATGGCGAGATGGCAATCTCGCTAGGGTTTGTGTGGCGGCTATGAGCGTACCCTAGACGAAGGACCCTCCTAGCCTTTATATGGTAGGCTAGGTCTCAGGTGAACGGTGCCGATGGCGCTTACAAGCATGGCGGGGTCGCATGACCTAGCGTCGACTATCTTGGGCCGCACGTCGTCCTCCTTGGGCCTTCCTTGGGCCCTCGTCATAAGGTTGATGGGCTTGGCGTGACCCAGGTATCCCACCGTGGGGTAGTCGAAGAGTGACCCCACGACAGGAGCCCCCGAGTGCTTAGTCGAATCGTAGAGTCGGGTAAAGGACTCCTTCCTCCTGGGCACGCCTTCGAGTTCCTGAAAGGGACAAGTAAAATTAGTCGACTCCGGCCGTTCAGGGCTTATGGAGGATTCCTTAGTCGAACGTCACTCCAGGGTTAAAATACTGTGAATACGGCCTTAGTCGGTGATTTTTCGACTGCTATTGTTCTGAGTCACTCGGGAGCGCGAACAGCGCTCCCGATGGGAGTAGCCCCCGAGATTAAGCTGAATTGCTTGCAATTGAGGTTAAACTCAATTTTTCTTCAGTCGAAAAGCCTGCTCCCGATGGGAGTAAAGAAGGGACTCGACTTGGAGTCGCGACTGGCTTTGTGTGACTTACTGTGTATTCGGCCGGTTTGGCTTACTGCGCGAGTTTGCTCAGCACTTGGAGCTTACTAAATGCTCTTGCACTCGAATGAAATGTTCGAGTTCTCAATCAGCTCGTTGGCTTACTGTACGAACTTATTCAGCTCTGAGAGCTTACTGAATTTCTTGCACTCGAATGAACTGTTCGAGTTCTCCATCAGCCCGTTGGCTTACTTCCTACGCCTTCGTGGTTGACGTCAGTGCTGACGTTTTTGATGCACTCTGTGTCCGATGGGACGTGACAGTGCGGTCCCACTGTCAGTATTGACTGGAGACAGCGGTTGCCGCTTTTTTCTGACCGTTGGGCGCGAAAATTTCGCGGTGTGATGATGGCGCCTTGATTCCCGCGCGTAGTGGGCGGCGTGGCCAGCGACGGTTGCTATCTCCGCGCGACACGTGGACGGCCAGATGATGTTGCGGAGAGCGGTTTCAGCAGGGATGGCCAGGATTGACTGACCGCGCGGTATAAATTTTCACCGCGGCGGTGAACAGTTCATCCATCCCCATTCCTTCATCGTCTCCACTGCTTCTGTTCCGCCATTGTGCGCTGCGTGCTCTCTGTCAGCTTTTGTCTCCCCCTCCATGAGCAAGGCCGCGATGAAGAGGGGGAAGGCTGCTGCTGGCGCCGCGCCGCCGCCGAGGCGAGCGTGATGAAGAAGCCCGACGGCGATTGGGTCAAATCGTCGGTGAAGAAGGCCGACCTCGAGGCCCTCCGCGCGCAGGGGCTGCTGCCGCCGGTAGACCAGGCGACGGTGCGCGCTCCTGGGAAAGAGGTATTTCCCGCTCCTCGCGAGGGGGAACGCGTTTGCTTCGTGGATTTCCTTCCGCGGGGTTTCGGGTTCCCCCTCCACGATTTCGTCCGTGGTCTCTTGTATGCTTATGGGATTCAGATCCACGATCTGACTCCCAATAGCGTCTTGAGCATCGCGAGCTATTTCGTGCTCTGCGAGTGCTTCCTGGGAATCGCACCCAACTGGCTGCTGTGGAAGTCGCTATTCCTCGTGAGGAGGAACGTGGGGAAGAGCAAGCAGGTGTACCCAGTCGGCGGCTTCGGCATCCAGGTGCGTGGCGACACCTCCTACTTCCAGATGAAGAAGTCCGACTCCGTCCAGGGCTGGCGGAAGAAGTGGTTCTACATCAGGTGCGACCAAGCAGGGCTTCCTGAATTCGCGGCTGATCGCGAGTTGCGGAAGACGAACGCGTGGGCGCACCCGCTGTCGAAGGAGGACAGGGAGGCGACTCAGCCCTTGCTGACGCTACTTCGTGGCCTTCTGAAGAGTCTGGGCGCGAGACGGGTGGAATTCACCTCATCGCCACCTTCTTCAGGCTTCGGGTGCAGCCGCTGCGCAGTCGCGTCCACCCATGTGGGCGCGTGAGGATGCTGGCAATGAGCTTGATGATGACGCAGTCGAGTCGAAGGTGAGGAGCATCACTAGTCTCCGAGCCGCTGACCCGTGCAACGTCAAGTGCCCAGTCGAGCCATATGGGCCTAGTAACCCTGTGCCTGAGGTGAGCTTTGTTTGCTTTGTTCGTCTTGTATCTTCTTCTGTTGAATCGTTTTGCTTGACTCGAATGCTTCATTTGCTGACAGGGTCGTTCGAGCTACGTCAGTCTCCCTCCGTTGATGGAGAATGGACCTCACGAAGAGGCAGAGTTCCCTGAGGACGAGGTGATGACGATGAAGTTCCCTCCGCCACCTCTCCGAGTGAAGAGTTGGAGGAGGATGATGAAGACGAGGAGCCGCTGCGGAAGCGGCAGAGGCGAAAGGGTGGCGACTCTGGTTCTGCCTCGTCGCCTGTGAAGGAGGCGGGTGTGATCGAGGAAGAGACGAGCGAGTCCTCTTCGGGTGCTAGGCACCCGAGTGACCTGGCTGAACCTTTGGTCGTGCCTCCACTCGGCTCTGCACCGCCGATCGAGTTCGCGAGGATGGCCTCCGTCTCCTTGGGGAGTGAAGATGATGATGTCGTCAGGTTAGTCGCATAACCTTTGCTTTGTTTTTGTCGAGTGTGCTTTTTCACTTGCGGGTCCTTGAATTGATTTCTTGACAGCGACCGTACCGGCGCTGCTGTTTCTTCCCCTCGTGAGATGGAGCACACTTCTGCTCCCATGATCGAGCAGACTGCGAGGACGACCGGAGAGGAGGCTCTGGCGGGTGACGTTTTGGCCTTGAAGGCTTCGACCTCCGCCATGCCTGAGAGGTCTGCTGATGCGACTCCGGTTGACGCTGGGCTGCTTGAGCATGTAAGTGTTCTTCGACTCCTTCTGCAAGATCTGTATCGGGTGCGCGTACAGCGCTCCCGATGGGAGTAGCCCCCGAAGATGCGCGTGACTGGAATAGTCGGGCGCAGATTGATGTCTTGTGTTTCCTGCAGCCATTTTATCGCCAGCAGATGGAGGGAGCCGCAGCCTTCGTTCGCATGGAGCAGGAGAGGGATCAGCTCCGCACTGCTCTGGAGCAAGCGAATAGTAAGTGTGAACCCTTGTGTTCGAGGGGTGCTTCGACTGCCTTTATTGCTAACTTTGCTCCGTTGATCCGTAGGCGAGAAGGAGAGCATGAAGACGCGGGTCGCGGAGCTGGAGAAATCGCTGGGTGAAGCCCAAGAGCGGGAACAAGCTCGGGCTGATCTGGAGAAGACCCAGGTCGACCGCTTGCTCGCACTCGCAGATGTTGTTGGAAGTAAGTTTTTCGGCTCAGTGCCTACTTTGCCTTTTTTCGACTTTTGACGTCTTACGGGTGTGGATTTCTTTTGAACAGAGAATTGCGGAGGTGCTCCTCCAGAAGGGACTTCTAGCGAGAGTGTCGGTTTGGCGCAGGCTGTTGGCTTCGTCGACCGCGTCTGCGCGTATGCATCGGCAGCGCTGCAGCAGTCGACGGCGGCACTGCAGAAGTCGACGGAGGCCTTAGCGACTGTGCACCGGAATATCTTTCCGAACCAGCCACCACCAGCTGCTGTTGACGCACTCGCGGCTCCATTCGAAGGCAATTCGAATGTCCTGGCGGACTTCACGCGCGCGCAGACGGTACGCGGCTCAGAGCTCACTTTCCAGCTGCTTCTTGGTCACCAAGTCGTAGGTGATTTTGAGAAGGTTGTCAGCGACTTCCCTCGGAAGCCTGATGGCAGAACCGCGTCCCTTAGCGGTGTGAAGGTGCAGGCGAGCCAGCTAGCTGCGAAGTTGGTCGCCACCTTCGAGAGGAGGATTGCCAAAGCTGCAGAGTTGGCTGCTAGGAAGAGCCGTTCCCAGTCGGAGTCTGTAGTGTAGACTTTTTCCTTTTAGGACTATGCTTCTGCTTTTGGGCTTGAGTCTGTAATGCACTTTATATTGTGCGAGTGAACATGCTGATGATGAAATGTGAATTCGCTCCCTCGGGGGTGCAGTCGCCGAGTCTTTTTTGATATCTGGCTTGGATTATGTTGATTCTTTTCCTGGCTTGACGCTGTCAATTCTTGGCAGTCTGATATGGGCGAAGCTCCTGACGTTGCTGGAACGACTGGCGCGGCGATGAGGAAGATACCACTTCGGCTGCGCCTACTCGTCGCCGCCGTCAAGCTCCTCCAGCTCCTGTGCGAAGCGTAAATGACCAGAGAGTGCTCACCTTCATGAGGAACAAGGTGGTTGAGCTCGAGTCGAAGCTGAAGAGTGCTGAGTTGGAGCTGGAGCGATTGAGGTCGCGGCCCGTTGCGCCGTTCTCCCAGCGTGAAGAGTTTCTGCTTGGCGAGATGGACTTGATCAGTCGACAGCTGCAAGGTTGGCTTTAGCGTTTTTGCTTCGGCTTCTGTGTCTCTTGCTATGCTTAATGCTTGGCCTTGATGCAGATGTCAACTCTGACTTGAAGGCTGAGCAGCTTCGAGTGGACGAGCGAGTAGAGAAAGAGGCCGCCGGTGACTCACCCGAAGCGCGCCAGTTTTGGTCGAACAAATCCAGAGGTAGTATACTGGCACGAATGCTGGATCGCACCTGGCGGGCTGCTGTGCTCTTAGAAGGTTGCAGAAAAACCCTCTGGCAGATCAACAAGGTGTACTTTCCTCACAACGAGCAGCCGAATGGACTGACTGCGCTTCTGGAGAGGTTCCGTGAAGGCAGTGCGTTGAAGGAAGTCGTGCACGCTCAACTTGTTGCCGGGGCGAACGTGGCGTTGGCATACGTTCGACTGCACCGGCCTAATCTTCCATTGCACAAGGTGCTTGACGGCTTGCCTGGAGAGGGTGAGTATGCCGATACTCTTGCGGCTGCGCGCCAGATGATTCAGCAGGTCCAGAACTTTAGCGAGCACCTTGTAGGGCCACTTGATGCGCCAAAGGGCGAGCCTGTAGAATAAGAGCAGTAGAGTGCTGTTGCATAGCGTTAGCTTGTAAAAGAAATTTTCCAAGTGGAAATATGAGTGTATGTATGTCGAGGTGGGGGTAGCCCCCGAGTTAGTAAATTGTATCTTGTAGACGTCTGTAAACCTGTATGGCGCAGCCCCCGAGCGGATCGAGTGCGGCCTAGGATTTTGAATTAGACCTGCGCGGCGCAGCCCCCGAGTGCTTCGAGTGCGGCCGAGGTGTATCGAGTCAGACTTGTGCGGCGCAGCCCCCGAGTGCGTCGGGTGCGGCACTGGCTTGGACCCGTGCGGCGCAGCCCCCGGGCGCTTCGGGCAAGTAAAAAAAGGCAACAAAGGGAAATAGAAAAACGGTCCTGGCCATGCCGGCGGCCCTCGACACCGGAGCAGAGCCGACCTCGATGCCGGCGGAGCGAGGGCGGCGCGGCCGAAACGGCGGTGGCGTGCGTCGCGGTGGTGTCCTACTCCAACTGCCGCTTCAAGTGCTGGCGTCTCCGTCCACGACGCTCAATCCGCTCATGGTCGTCTCCCTCACCCGGAGCTCCACCCCGCGGTCTTCGCCATCCACGACGACCTCAGGAGGCAAGCGATAGGGAAAAGATGCATATGAGGATCAGTTGCTCACCCTAGTCGCTCTAGTATTATCAATTGGGGCGGAGGATCTCTAAGGCGCTCGATATCATCTGCGGCGAGCTTCGGCCGGTGGTGAAGGGGACGAGCTGATTCCGACTGCCCCAACTCGAACCAGTGCCACATTGGGCTCCGCCGGGTCCTACTATTCCTCCACGCGAAAGGACGCGAGCCGGGATGGACTAAAACGTCAGGATCGACGCCGTCTTCCTCGCCTCCAACCGAAGGTCGCCGTGCTCGATTCGCTTCCTTATGACCTCCCCCGACCTCTAAATCCACTCTATTTTGTTCCACGAGAGCCTATGGTCCTAACGGGCAAGTTTTTATGCGCGAGGGATGGCTTATCCGACGACCACGACCGGGCGGCACCGTCGGTATTTTGTCGAGCACCTTGTGGGCGTGCTCTGGACATGGCCATGTCGGCATCAATGCGTTCCGGGATATTCCTAACGATTTAGGAAGAAAACTTTATATCTTTCTGCGCCAAATGGGAAATACTACAACTTTGTAGTTATAAGGTTTCGCTAGTTTGGAACTTTCTATATTGCGATTTTGTGAAAAACATTTCTGGTCCAAATGGCATTGCCATGTTTGAGTAGGCAAATGAATTTTTCAGAATGTAAAACCTTGTCAAATAGTTAGAGGGCTACTAGAATATGCCATTTATTATTTTTTACTTATTTTTACCCACTAAAAAAAATCAAATAAATGGGAAACCATGACATAGTTTGTCGAAACGAGGCCATATTTCACACACTCATGGTATATTTCACACACTCATGGTAATGCATCAATATGGTATAGCCAAAGGTGTGAGATTTCAAGCATTGCATGAAAATGCATCAATATGCACCAAAATGAGCTACAAAAGAGCCCTAAAGGTAGCCCAAACAACCCCATTTCTAATCCTGTCATTTTTTTGACCTTCTCCAAATGATCTCAAACTCTAGGGTTAACATCTATTGCACTAATATAGTGTCCTTGACCAATATGGAGTCATTTCTCAAAACATAAACCACCTCTCTTCACACATGAGAGTTCATAGTTTGAGATGTGAGATTTCACACCATATTGAAGCATTTCTTGTTTGATATATATCTAGACCTTATTTATCAGTTGGAGCTGTCAGTACATGACAAATTAAGACCATGTGCACTGGATTTTCATTTTTTTGAAGTTTTATGAATATTTTATGATTATTTCAAAATCGGTCAAACCCAAGTTTGACCAACATTTAAACAAGTTTAAAATACCAAAATGAAAAACTAAGCCTGGGTCATTCTTAGTCACACCAAAATGAATCTTTGGTGATTTTTTCAATTTTTTTAAATTTTCAAAACATCAAACCCTCTCTCACTTCCTTGAACTCTCTGCAACTTCGTTCGTGGTAAGTCATTTGTGTGAAGGATTTCTCATGAAAATACTCATATACCAAATTTATATTTTTTTTTCATAACTATGTCATGTAAGTAGACCATGTGCGTTGGTTTTATGTTATTTTGATTTTTTTTGAATTACTTGTGCTCATTTGAATGTTTGGTCAAACTTTGCACAAAAACGTTGACCGACTCAAAATCAAAGTTTATATTTTTTTTTGATAACTATGTCATGTAAGTAGACCATGTGTGCTGGTTTTATATTTATTTAATTTTTTTTGAATTACTTATGCTCAACCCTAGCTCATTCCATCGATATCGTGAACGTGTGAATGTTGGAATTGAAATGTGGATATAACAAGTTTTATATTTTTTATAGTAACTTAGTTCCATAAGTAGACCATGTGCGCTGGTAGTATGTTGTTTTGATTTTTTTTGAATTAGTTGTGCTCAACCCTAGCTCATTCCATCGATAGCTTGAATTGTGTGAATGTTTTTCATTTAACTGTGAATATAACAAGTTTTAATTTTTTTTAGCAACGTAGTTGCATAAGTAAACAGTGAGCGAAAGTTTCATATTTATTTGATTTTGTCTAAATTATTTATGCTCAACCCTATCTCACTAAAATCCTAAACCCCGGAAACCCTAAACCCCGTCCGAAACCCCGTCCGAAACCCCGTATGAAACTCCCGGAAACCCTAAACCCCGTCCGAAACCCCGTCCGAAACCCCCCTGCTTCAACCTTAGACTGAGGATTAGGTGAAGCCCTCGCTAAATTTTTCTATAATTTTGGGGACAAATTATAACACACTTGTAGTTTAAATCTCGTTAAATAGCGTTAAATCTGAGATTCACAAATTTGTCATTTTTACACAGACCAAACTATACAATATTTCACACTCAAATTTTGCACACTATTGTAAATAATCATTATCAACATTCGGAATTTTTTTCACATTTTTTTTCAAAAATTGAAAAAATTCGATTTTTTTTGTACTGTTTAAATCTAGATCTCATATCCAAAAATTTGTCATTTTTACACAGCCCAAACTACACAATATTCCACACTCAAATTTTGCACATAAGAATAAATGTTCATTGTTGACATACAGGATTTTTTTCACATTTTTATCTAAAACTTCAAAAATTCGAATTTTTTAGATCTAGATCTAGATATTAGATCCCGAAATTTGTTATTTTTACATAGACCAAACTACACAATATTTCACACTCAAATTTTGCACATAAGAATAAATATTCATTGTTGACATACAGGATTTTTTTCACATTTTTATCTAAAACTTGAAAATTTTGAATTTTTTAGATCTAGATCTAGATTTAGATATTAGATCCCGAAATTTGTCATTTTTACATAGACCAAACTACACAATATTTCACACTCAAATTTTGCACATAAGAATAAATGTTCATTGTTGACATCCAGGATTTTTTTCACATTTTTATCTAAAACTTGAAAAATTCGAATTTTTTAGATCGAGATCTAGATCTAGATCTTAGATCCCGAAATTTGTCATTTTTACATAGACTAAACTACACAATATTTCACACTCAAATTTTGCACACTAGTATAAATAATCATTATCAACATTCGGAATTTTTTTCAAATTTTTTTCGAAACTTGAAAATTTCGAATTTTGTACTGTTTAAATCTCAGATTCAGATTCGTTAGTAGTGGGCCTCCTGTGAGAAATTTAAACATTTCCAAAAAAAAAGCTGAAACTATTAAATTCATGACATGTGGGTCCCAACCGTCAGAAGTTAACAGTCAAACCATTGACCAGATAGGAGACGGCAAGAGTCACGAAATAAGTCTTTGCACACAGACTAGGGGCAAAACTGAGCACGATTCGCGGCTGAGGGCAAAACTGAGTACATGGCGACATCTGAGTGACGTCTGATAATTAACCCTTTTTCGGGTAGAAGATTCGGGGGCTGTTTGGTTTTTGCCCATGCCCACCCAGCCAAATCAGGGGCGTGCCAATATTTTGGCGGAGGAATCGGCCGCCCTGATTTTGCCAGCGCCTGGGCGTAGACCAATATTTTGGCATGGCGCCGGTGGTTGGGCTTCATCCAAACGCCATCCTATGCCACCGGTCAACTCCAAAATTTTGGCATAGTAACCGTCGGACACAATCCAAACAGCCTCTCGATCTCCTTCTCGCTTGTGCAATCAGAATTCGAATTAGAATATCTTTTGGAGATAAGTTCGTAATCATACGGGCTTGGGGTCAATACTTAACTAATAGCATACGTGATGTGTGCGTATCAACGAAAAAAATAGCACGCTATTTCCCGGTTAATAGCACGATATAGCGTATTTGAAGAGGCTACGCTATATTTAGCCTAAAGTTGACGCTACGGCGATATTTTCGTCTTATACACTCGAAACCACACTAAACGTGGTAACGTTATAGCTACGCTAACAAAAAGTCTGGAAATAACGTTAGGTGGTGATGATGATGGCGGGCAATCTGGTGGTTCTTCTAGTTATTCTGAAGATGATGTCAATGATTCTGATTAAAGTTTAAAATATTTATCTTTTAGTTTATTACTTTTTCATGGTTTTAAGCCTCATATTTGTATTCGTGCCATGGATTTGGCCTTGACATTTGAATATGGTTACCTGGTTATGCATGTATTGTTTCTGGAAACAAAAATAGTGCTGAAATCCTTAATATTTGGGCTATTTCTTACAACTTTTTCATCACGCTATTTTATATGTAACTTCGCTATATCACGCTATATCTTGTATAGCTTCTGAAGGAGGGCCACGCTATTTTTGATAGCACGCTATTTTTTTCCTTGGTGCGTATGCGTCCAAGTGAAAGCTCAGTTGTTGTCATCCTGCCATTGGCTCTGATATGCCAATAATAAAGATATTCTTCTAAGCAAATAGTAGTGTGAGCCGATCTCCAAATTAACTGACCATTTCCACCAATTCACAGTGAGAAGTCTTTGGGTGGAAAAATAATGACCTAATAAATACAACCAAATGTGTAGCTTCTCCACTCTGATACTACGGAAAATAAAGCTGAAAGAAAGGAAGATAAGTGGTTCTTCGAAATTGAGTATGCATGGATGGGATTTTACACTTTACAGCTTCGTCCAAGTTGGTACCCCAACAGGTTGAGTCGTCCTAAATAAATAACAAATCGATCGAACTGATCAACACCACAAAAAGTAAGTACTAGCTCAACAAATTTCCGCTTTACCAACATGGGACACACCACCCAAAACTGAATTTATCAAGGGATGCAAGGACATGCATATTTCTCTTGTGTGCCACGTGTTTTCTATAGCATATCATAGCGTCACGTTGACCGCATGTGCACTTAGCCGCGAGTAATTTCACAGGACACGCTTTTAGCTTATGCAGAAGTAGAACACAGAAAACAATCTGTTCCCCTTGTGCGAGAATTGGTAACTTTATTTATTGTAAATTTTTGAAGAAATCCGCTGTTAATTAAGTCGAGGAAAGAACTATCCGGAGCCCATAAAGTAAACACGTTTTCTAACTTGAATCTGGTTCATTGTCAATGCATCACCATTCATATTTTTCATCATCCTATCCGCCTGATCCCGCACACATCGCAATGGATTTTGTGCTATCAAAAATAGTTGAGGAGGCTGATACGAAGTATTATGATATGTATGATGTAAAATTATGCTAATTATCCACTATTATCCAGCCCTCACTAAGCTACGCCGTTATGTGCATGCACACATATTTTATCCTAAAACAATCACTAACTATATGAAAGCTGAGCAAATCCGCGGCCTCTCAGCGATCGGCCACTGTTCCTGGCAACAGTAGTTACTGTAGCTAGGAACAGTGTTGAATAGTGCAACGATCCGCGCCGTCGTCCGACGATCAGACGGTCCACGTAGCACATCCATGACGCTTTTGCAAAAAAAAAAAACCTCCCGAAAACAGGTATCAACCCGCAGTCCAGGAAATCCTGAAGCAATGGACTAATTTGACAATTGCAAAAAAGTCACGGACTTTTTTGCAAAACAGTCCGCAGAGTTTCCCCCACCCCTTCTCTCTCCCGCACGCGCCCGCAGGTCGCCGGCGCCGCGCATCGCCGCCGTTCTGCGCCTCCCTGATACGTCTCCAACGTATCTATAATTTCTTATGTTCCATGCTAGTTTTATACCAATAGCTACATGTTTTATTCACACTTCATAGCATTTTTATGTATTTTCTGGAACTAACCTATTAACAAGATGCCACAGTGCCAGTTCCTGTTTTCTGTTGTTTTTGGTTTCAGAAAATCTGTTCTGGAAATATTCTCGGAATCGGACGAAACAAAATCCCAGATGCCTATTTTTCCCGACACGTTCCAGAAGTCCGAAGAGGAGACGAAGTGGGGCAGCAGGGCGCCCTCACCCTATGGCGGCGCGGGTGGACCCCCTGCCGCGCCACCCTATGGGGAGCGGGCCCCGCGCCTCCACCGACGTCGCCCCTTCGCCTATTTATTCCTCCAGACGCGAATACCCTAAAACACCGAGCCATATTTTCAGAAAACATCCGCTGCCGCCGCCGCCGTCAACCCTAACTCTCCTCCGGCACCCTGCCGGAGAGGGGAATCATCACCGGAGGGCTCTACATCGCCATGCCTGCCTCCGGAGTGATGCGTGAGTAGTTCATCCTTGGACTACGGGTCCATACAGTAGCTAGATGGTTGTCTTCTCCTTTTGTGCCATCATGTTTAGATCTTGTGAGCTGCCTATCATGATCAAGATCATCTTATTGTAATGCTACATGTTGTGTTTGTTGGATCCGATGGATATTGAATACTATGTCAAGTTGATTATTGATCTATCATATATGTGTTGTTTATGATCTTGCATGCTCTCCGTTATTAGTGTAGTCTTTGGCCAAGTTTATGCTTGTAACTCCAAGAGGGAGTATTTATGCTAGATAGTAGGTTCATGCCTCCATTTAATCTGGGACAGTGACAGAAAGTTCTAAGGTTGTGGATGTGCTGTTGCTACTAGGGGTAAAACAGCAATGCTTTGTCTAAGGATATTAGTGTTGTTTACATTATGCACCATACTTAATGCAATTGTCTGTTGCTTGCAACTTAATACTGGAAGGGGTGCGGATGCTAACCTGAAGGTGGACTATTTAGACACAGATGCATGCTGGATGGCGGTCTGTGTACTTTGTCGTAATGTCCAAAATAAATCTCATAGTGATCATCATGATATGTATGTGCATTGTTATGCCCTCTCTATTTGTCAATTGCCCAACTGTAATTTGTTCACCCAACATGTTTAGTATTTTATTATAGAGAGACGCCACTAGTGAACTGTGGACCCCGGTCCATTCTTTTACATCTGAAATACAACCTACTGCAATCATTGTTCTTTTACATTCTCTGCAAACAAACATCATTTTCCACACTATACACCTAATCCTTTGTTTTCAGCAAGCCGGTGAGATTGACAACCTCACTATTTCGTTGGGACAAAGTAGTTTGATTGTGTTGTGCAGGTTCCACGTTGGCACCGGAATCTCTGGTGTTGCGCCGCACTACATTCCTCCACCAACACCTTCGGAGCAACGTTGACTTCCTACTGGATTGATAACCTTGGTTTCATACTGAGTGAAAACTTGCTGCTGCACTCATCATACCTTCCTCTTGGGGTTTCCAACGGACGTGTGACTTTACACGCATCACTCCCCGCTCGAATCGAAGCTCACCGCGAGCTCGCCCGTCGCGTCCTCCACCTTCTCGCCGAGCTCCGCCTGCCGGGACGCCGCGTCGGCGCCGGAATCGACGTCGCGCCGCCCGCAGGTTGCCGCCGCGTTTGCTCCTCGCAGGCGAAGCTCCGGCGGCCAGACTGTGGCGGCGACGCCTCCTTCCGCCACCCCGCGTCGACGCGCGTCGAACGCGCCCAGCCGCACGTCCTGGCACGCGCTGGTTCGCCACCGGCAACGTCGTCGCCGCCGCAGCGGCTCCGGCCACCGATGACGTCACAATGGCGTCATGGTGGGCCTGGGCTGCAGACGGGTTTCTGCTGGGCCGGGCTTTTCTATTTTTTTCCCCTTTCTTTCCTTTCTGCTTTTATATTTTTTCAAATATTTTAAAACTTTTCAAAAACATTTCCAAATCGACTGACACTAAATTCTACAAATTTGTCAAAACCAAAATAGCCACTGCATTTTAAAAAATATTTCATTAGCTACATTTCCAAATCAAATGAGACCAAATTCCACAAATTTGTAAAAAAAAATTAGTCCCTGCATTTAAAAAACAAAAGTTTGATTAGGTGAATATTTCGACAACATGCAAATTCATTTGCTTCTAATAAATATAAATAACTTAAAAAATATATAGTTTGACTACTTACATTTCCAAATCAAATGAGACCAAATTCCACGAATTTGTAAAAAAACAAAATAGTCGCTGCATTGGAAAAAAAAAGTTTGATTCGATGAATATTTTAACAAAATGCAAATTCATTTGCTTCCAATAAATACAAATAACTTCGAAAAAAAACACTTTGCTTACTTACATTTCCAAATCAAATGAGACCAACTTTCACAAATTTGTAGAAAAGCAAAATGGTCGCTGCATAAAAAAAATGTTTGATCCGATGAATATTTCAACAAAATGCAAATTCATTTGCTTTCAATAAATACAAATAACTTCGAAAAAAAACTTTGCTTACTTACATTTCCAAATCAAATGAGACCAACTTCTACAAATTCGTAAAAAAACAAAATAGACGCTGCATTCAAAAAAAAATTGATTCGATGAATATTTCAACAAAATGCAAATTCATTTGCTCTTATTGTACCGTGCTTCTAAATTGAATTTAATAAATGTAAATAACTTCCAAATTTTCCAATTTTGGCATTCAAACAACTTAACAATGTAAACTTTCCTTCAAATTGAACATATTAGAAACCAACAAACTTTTAAATAAAGTATGCACATTTCAAAAAATTAATTATTTACACCACGGTACACACAAATATGAACAAAAAAACCTACAAGAAAAAAAAACCTACTTACGGCATATGATCTCCATTCAAATTTCAATATTTTAAAAAAAAATCCTTCCACGTACTAGCATGAAGGGCTAGACAATTTTCCACAAAAATTAAAAAACGTTCAAAACAAATATGACAACAAAAAACAACATACCTACAGGGGAAAAAAACTACTTATGGCATATGATCTCCATTCAAGTTTCAGTATTTCAAAAAAAAAATGCCTTCCACGTATTACCATCAAGAGCTAGACAATTTCCACAAAAATTAAAAAAATTCAAAAATCAAAATCTCTGAGCGTATCCACTGACCAAAATATGGGTAATACAAAACAATAATCATAAAATTACGTGCTAATTACTTATGCCATAAAAGAAAACTTTCTGAAAATTTAGAACTTTTAATATTTCAACATATTTGAAATACATTTTCCCTAATTACAATTAAAAATTCATGTCAAAATACGAACATATTTAAACACTTCAATTCGCTAAATATTTGGATATTCCCTAACCTATATACAAAAAATGCTCCGAACAAACCAACGCTAACTACATATAGCAAAACACAAAACATAGTTGTACAATTCAAAATGGTCAAAATTTGGATGCAACATAGACGAACTTTCCCCATTTGTTAGCACGAATCCAAAAAATATGCAGTACGACTAACTACATACTTAACTTAAATATTATTTGGAAAAAAGAAGCACATTTCAATATTTCAAAATGCTAAACTATTTGATTTACCCCAAAAATATATCAACATGCTCGGGAAAAAAAATTGGTACTTACTAATGCCAAAATACAAACAAATTTAAACAATTCAAAGTGCCTAATATTTGTATACATTGTAGGTGCACTTCATCTAATTATGGATTAAAATTTAATAAACGCTCACAAAATAAAATTCCTCTGATTATACTACGCAGTAAAAAAAACCATTACTACCACTACTTACGGCATAATGCACATATTCCAAGATTTCAATTCGGCGAATATTTGGAGAAAATCCAAATTAATTCCCTCAAATTACAGATTGAAATTAATAAATGTCCACCTAATGTAATCCATTTCATTATGGAGTTCAACTTAATTTTCAAAGCAAAACACGAACTTAATATATCTTCCCAAGTTGTTTAAAATTCAGAGATAATTTAGCTGAAAACTCTCTAATTATGGACATAAAATTTAAAAAATGATTCATTCACTAAATGTTGGCAAAAAATAAAAATCCATTTCCTCTAATTATAAATTGAATTTAACGAATTCCCTTACAATGCACTTCCTCAGACTATGGAGTTAAATTAAATATTTCAATATTTACGACAAATTACAAAGATACCTGACCTCAGACTATGGAGTTAAATTAAATATTTCAATATTTACGACAAATTACAAAGAACCTGACCATTCCAATATATGGAATTAAATTAATTCAGCGAATGTTGTTTGTTTACAATAATGCACATTTTAATACAAACATGCGCAGAAAATAAGAAGTTTTTTCCCCACCTAAGTGATTTTGCTACTTAATCTTCTCAATTCTAAACCATTCCTTTAATACGCTTTGGACATCTGCAATACTTTAATAAAGCATTGTTCGTGAAATATTACAACAACATATCGCCAATAAAAATTTCAAAACTAACAAAGGCGCGTCGTGACGACGTGCTAAATTTCCACTAGTAGTTTCACTAAACACGCTCAATCTCCTTTAGATCAAAGAAAATAATCTCCGCCACTCGTGTGAGAATTGAGAAGTCTCCACTGTTAAAATCTTAGAAAAGACTATAGGGAGACTTGAAAATAAACACATTTGCTAACCCGAATGCTAGTACATTTTCCAATTTGTCACCATTTAGATTTTTTTGTCCATATGAACTGCCCAATCTCGCACATATCAAAATGATTTTTATGTCACTATCTTGTGTTACACAATACCAAAGGTCGAAATCTCATTGATACCAAATTGAAAATCAATAGATGTTGATGAGACACACTCATAAATAAATCATATCTTGGCGCGCGGTTATCTTAGGCAAAAATCTTAACAGGAGATAGGCAGAATTATCTGCTGCACTTCAAAAGTACCAAGAAAACAAATTGCAGGAAACCCTGGGAACGCATCACGGGAAACGCGGAGGCAGCAGGGCGGGCCCACCCGTCGGCCCCTCCGGCGGTGCAGGTACACGACGGGGTTGCACGTACGGGCGACAAATAATCCGGCAGGAGAAATCACTGGTGGGGCTCGTTCCGTTAGCGCGGGCCCCTCGCCGGCCATCTCTCCGTCTGATCCTACTCTCGCGCTTCATCCGACGGCCCAGATCCGATCCCACGAGCCCGTCACGGCCGCCTTCCTCTGCCCTCTTCTTCTTGTATCTTCCCGGCTCCCTGTTCGCCCTTTCTGTTTAAGCTGGTTTCTTGGCATCTATATATAAGAACTCCGCTGCTTCTTCTTACCCCTGCTCTCTCTCTCTCTCTCTCTCTCTCTCTGGGGATTTAACCTGGTCTCTTCATTGGAGGGATATCGGAACAGGGGAAGGCTAGCGGAGGACGAAGGTTGGTTTCTCTTATCTCATAGATAGATTCGTTCAGATTCTCTCTTTGATCATGTCATCCTATATCTCTAGATTTTTCCTGGTTTAGTCAAGTGTTCGTTCTTGCCCACGGCCCACCCCTCTCTCAATTCTGAACAGGTCTTCTGTTCGGACGTTCGTGCTGTTCATCCCTTGAAACTACTTCTGCGGGCCAGATGAAATCGATCACGCGGGCTTCTTGAATCCTACCATCTCTTTTCGTTTTGTTTTGGGGATTCGGACGGTGATTACTCTGTTCCTCCATCAAGAGTCTTAAACACGGCGATATCAGGGGGGCGCCTTAGATTAAAGCCTCCTGTGAATTCGAAACACCGGAGGCGCCATGGATGTTCTTGATCGGCTTCTTCTTCTTCTTCGTCCCTGTAAACCTAATCCATTTCTCCACCCCCGAACGAGATACGGCCTGCGTGTTCCGGCCGGTTGCTTGAATCGTATCTTGGTTTCCTTTCGGTTAGAAAACGTATATACCATGTCATCAGTCTGGTAGGGAACAGATACGAGGCGTTTATGTAGCCCGTACGCGTCAACTGCCTCCCCTTTCGTCCGATTCCCGAAAGCAGGGGAACGAACCAGTACGCCTTTCGGTTCAGGATACAGTACTGCCGCGACGTGCCGTGATAGGTTGGGTAGTAGCGATTTGACCTCCACGAATAAGCAAGCGATAAGTTTGGTTTGGGCTTTGTTTTGTTTCAGGAAAAGGAAGATAATTAAATAATTAAGGGTAAAAACACACATGGCAAGGCTTAGAGTCAGTTCGATGCTGTTTTTCTTTCTTTCTTGATGACATGCAGTTCGATGATGTTATACATGGTGCGTTTTGGAACCTAGATTTTACTAATCCCAGGAAAACTTCGTCGTTGGATGAGCAAAAGCTGCGTTAGTACTATCCAACTTGTTCCACTTTTGTATCCTTGTATAGTGGGAAAAAAACCACGGCGATGCCAAGTGGAACCTTAGCCAACCATGTACTATAATTTCTTTGTCGAATCATGTATAATGTTTTTTTTTGGGCGAATGAATCATGTATAATGTTTGACTAATTTCTGTTATACATTACTCCGAGGGCTATGTAGAGCTACATGGAGGTCCACCACACCTAACTGAAGGAACATAACATACTCGGAGTATTTTATTGTACGCGTTGGTGTTGATTCCGTACGTTTTTTCAGTTAGTCATATTGCCATCACATGCCGCTTCTTAGGGATTGAGTAGTGCACGCATGCTAAATCTCTCTTTTGTACGAACAGTAGTAGTATTATTTGTGTGATGTTGCAGTTGTACATCAGAGACTTGACAGTAGTACCATTGAGTGCCGTTGCGGTGACTCTGAAAGTAGCCTCTCGCCTGCTATCACAGCAGTTCACCGTTCGCATATGTTCAGTATCGACTCAGTTGACAGCTGAATCGTAGCCTGATTGATTTAATCCATGTTCATTCCCAGGTGATCATCTAATCGACATGGATGAACACATGGGGAGGCGGACGGTGGGCGGCCTCCTCTTCACCAAGGGCGGCTCGATCCTGCTCTTCAGAGAAGACAGCTCTCGCCCCAAGCCCGGACGCTCGCAAAGCCATGGCTGCAATGGTACACCTCGTCGTTCGGCGGACAAAGGCCGCCAAACGCACAGGGAGGCAGCAGCAGCACCCACGCCGGCAACACCATCGCCCCGGAGATCACAAACTCTCAGGAAACCTCCACAGGGAAGCAGCAATCCGGCAAGCTCCTCCGACAACGGGGCAACAGGGGAGGCGACGACTCCGGGCGCCGGGCGTGACCTGCTGGCGCGTCTCAAGGACAGGGTGAACGCGTCGAGGAAGCGGTCGCTGGCGAGGGAGATGAGCAGCCCCTCCTCCTCGTCGTCCTCCGGTGGCTTCAGCGCCGGCTCGTCGGCCCGGTCGTCATCGGTGTCGAGGCCGTCGCACCGTGCCGCGTCCCGGGTGAGGAAAGGGGACGGAGGCGAGAATGCAGGAGGTGGCGGCGTGCGTAGGGGCACCGCCGGTGGTGGTGGTGGTGATTCCAGGAGGAATAATGCAGATGATGATGTGGTGATGGCCGAGCAGGCGGCGCCGAGGGAGCACCAGGCGCCGTTCCTGTCCGGGTTCTTGGCGAGGTACAGGCGCACTCTCCAGCAGGGAGGAGGGTCGCTGGATGACGGCGCCGGGGACTCCGGCGGGTACTGGCGCTTCGACGTCGAAGGCACCGAAGAGGTATCGATCCACATTAATCATTTCACACTCGCTGCATCTTGAATGATCATCCCAAAACACTTGGAGAATCGTGTCTAATCTTTTGAGGTTGCGTTCTGCCTCTGCAGCTCGAGAACTACTTCATGCGCAGTGACCGGCATCGGGCGATGAGGATGGACATCGACGGCATGTCTTACGAGGTATGCTTACACTGAATAATTTCCGTCCTAACCTGCTCTCACTTACTGGCACATTAATCTGACACTTGGTTTTGCAGGAATTGCTTGCGTTGGGTGACCGGATCGGCACCGTGAACACTGGCCTTTCGGAGGACGCGCTGTACAAGAGCCTGAAGCGAAGCCTGTACGCGCCCACGGCTCCGGAGACGCACCAAGACTGCGACAGAAAATGCAGCATATGCCAGGTGAGTTCAGCATACACAGAGTTTCAGTACAAGGCTAGTTTCTTCGAGTGCGAGCAGAGGAAATGATCGTGATCCGTGTGATTTATTCTTCAGGAGGAGTACTCGGGCGGCGAAGAGGTGGGCAAGATGGCGTGCAAGCACTACTACCACATCGCCTGCATACAATACTGGCTCCGGCAGAAGAACTGGTGCCCTATCTGCAAATCAGTCGCTGCCAAGACCAACTAGCAGCCGTGTGAGCTTGCTCAGTCGTCACTGTAAAAAAAAAAATCTCCATGCATGTTATCTAGAGACAACAAATCTGTATTCTTTCTTCCTCTGCTCTTTGTAGAGTGAATCATTTGTTTGGGCCTGCAACACTTTCTTGGTTTCCTGCAGTTCACAAGGTTCAGTGAACGAGGAAAAGGGGACAAGAAATAAACTCTTAGAAGGTGGAAATTTCAGTTGCTCAGTAGTAGGTTATCTTGTCGGTGTTTGATTCATGTTATTCCTTTGTGTTGTACATAGTCACTTCTTGTCATCATTAATCTATTAAAGAGTAGTTCACAATGAGCATACGTTGTCAACTGATGCTTCCACCCCAGTCTGATCTTAGTCGACGGCACATCTCTCAGCTCCCTTTAAGCTACATATATACTCCTCGACGTGTGCATCCACAGGCCATACCTTATCCTCCTACGCGCACACAATTTTATCAATTTCGAAATCAAATACTATGTAAAAGTGGTTGGAGACGTACACAAACCTCATCCATACGAATACAGAAGTTGACAGGAACGATATTGATAACACTACTTGCGAGACACCTTTGTTCCTTTCTTACTTTTCTTTCCTTCCGGTTCCTTTCATGGTTGACACCGATCCGATACGACCACACAGTATAGAGTTGCAGCCAGTGGAGACTCTCTTACTTTCTCTACGACAATGGCTGCTCTTTCCGTAAGAACCTCAAGCCGCTCGGATACAGAACCAATATATCCCTCCAATCCTACATCCAAAATCACATCATTTGCTCTCCTCAAAATTCAGAAGAAAAAAACATAACTGTGCAATATCCACGGGGTCACTTGTATTACTAGAGCATTCTGGTGAGTGTAAATAGATTAATAGCACAAATCCCTTTGTTATTAAGGTGACCACCAGCAAGTTCCAAAAGTTGCTAAGATAGTATATGTACAGATTTTCAGACAATAGTCTGCAAATAATTGGTAGATATCCTAGCCCGGTGAAGAATAGTACACCATCCAATATCCACGTGGCCAGGAAGCAGCACTAAACTATGGCATGATTATTATTCACTTCTTCTTTTCGTCGCGACTGAACACTAGATTGAGCTTGGCGAAGACAGATTCCAAGATAGAGCCACCGGGGTGGTTGTGTTATTTCGGTGCTCGGCTCCTTCTACATATCAAGGAAATAAACATACAAAGGTGGAGATAATGAGTCCACATTGCATCAACAGCGGTCAGCCAAAGCACCAGGTAATATAAGTGCATGAAGTGTTCCTGCGGAAATCGACAAGCCACAAGTTAAAAACAAAAGCAGCTACATGATCACATCCGAAATGCCTACGGCCTACCTACAATTACCCATACATTATGGATGTACCATCTTCATTTCCAACCAGTACAGAATTTGGCATTTTTTCAATAAGGTAAATTTCCAATGACTTGCCCTATCCTATCCTCTGTATACCTCTTGTGCATGTGCAATTGTTGAGAGTATTTTTGTTTTATCATACTCCGACCATAGGTTTCTTTTTATGCGTGATCTGGCCAAGTATGGACATACCGAGATTGTACCGGTATCTCCAAACTTTGGTGGACCAATTGATGGTAGGTATTGGAATTTCTTGCAACAACTCATAAGCATGAGGGTATATTTAGTCATATGCAATTAGCTACCTGTCACTCTGTCAGACTGCTCAGCTAATACAGACTGCCTAAAGCATGACCTGGCGAAGTATGGTTATTGTCTTGGGCATGATCACTACCCAGTGCGAATGGACCTTTTCCCAGATTTTGTAACCTGTTCTGGTGGCCAGCGATGAGCATGGTTTAGTGAATAGTCATGTTCCATATAGAAAACCTGACCGCCTTTACTGCACGCGCACTTCGATAGTTTAGTTTGTAGATCTTCACCGTAACATTGAAAATCCCAATGCCTTAGTTGGAGCATTGGGTTCGGCAAGGAGAAGAAAGCTTAAAGACATATCACATACTGTCAGCATTCAAATCAAAACTAAACTTAGGACCATGGTTTTCAAAGCGTCGCGAAAGCGTCTTAGGCGACGCTGTAGCGTCAAGGCGCCCTGGCAGCGCTAAGCGTCGGCGTCGCTTCAGAAGCAATCGAAAAGGTCGTAAAGCGTCCAAAAAGCGTCGGAAAGCGTCCTGTAGCGTCTGAAGCAAACGAATCGACGCCTTTCTCTCTGCTTCAGACGCCCCGCGCGCGCCCGAGCGGGAAACCATGGCAGCGGCGGCAAAACAGAAATTTGGCGACGCTGGGCGGGAAACCATGGCCTGCCTGGGGGAAAAGAGAGGGGAGAGAGGGTTCTCAGACCTAGGGCTCACTAATCGTTCCCGAGAGAGAGCAAAAGGGCTCTCTCCCTCTCTGGCGGCCAGCTCGCCGTCCTCCAGATCGGGGCCGTCTCCGGTCGATTCCTCCCTCCTCCGCCGGCCTCTCCTCTACAGCCAAGCTCCTGGGCTTCTCTCCACCTGGCGCCTCCATCCCCCAGCAGGGAAACAAGGTACTGCTCCTCTTCTTCTCCTGGTCTCTTTCCTCTCCCGCCTCAGCCCTCAGCTGCTCTGTTTTTGGTGGAGAGGGCAGAGAGTGAGAGAGCTCTTCTGTTTGCTAGTTCTGTTTGCTCCTCTTCTCCTCCTGGTCTCTTTTCCTCTCCCGCCTCAGCCCTCAGCTGCTCTGTTTGCTCCTCTTCCTCCTCCTGGTCTTACTTCTGGTCATGAACTAAGGCTGCAGTAATTTCGGTCATGAACTAAGGTAGACCGCTTTGCAAATCACCATGAAGCGTGCTTTGCAACGCGCTTCAAGCGCTTAAGCGCCAAGGCGCCCCCCCAGCGCTTTGCAACGCTCGGACGCTTTGTAAACCATGCTTAGGACTGATTTTTTATATAGATAAGTACAAAACACATTCCTAAATCCAGGCTTCCAAGAACACAGACAAATTGAATTCTAAACGGTTGCAGAAGTCTCAAGTTAACTTATTTACTTATATTTATCTGTCCTTGTAGGTACAGCAGCATAATGTAGGCAAATTAGTTCCAATTCAACTATCCAACCAGAGTTGCAAAAAGGATGAAGCATTACCTGTACGTGACGCACCAATTGAGGCTTTTCAACCATGAAGAACCTTGTCTGGATCTAGCTGACGCTATAGTAACTGGAAGAAACAGCTGAGAGCTCCAACCTTCCTTTCCACTCTTCACAGGCTTCAAAGTAATGGCTTCTCAACAGCTGCAGGCTCCACACACAACATCTGCTTATATTCTTCATCACCAAAATCTTGAATTGTTTTTGACCTCTTGTCCCATGGATTCCATACAACTACAGAGGGCAAAATGATAGCACAAGCATTAATGTTTACCAAGAAAAATAAGAAGTTCACACATCTAGGTACAGTATTCACTGCCCAAATTAGCTTAACCAGCATCGGGAAGCCCATCTTTCCTAAGGACGAATGTTCTTTCTTCTCATGATCAATAATTGCTATTTTGGTGGTGTGTCCAGATATTTTGTCAACCTTCACAGCAAAGTTTACAGGTCAGCAGCTGTAGCTTCATATATCGTATGTAACCTTGAAGTGGTTTAGTTACCTCTGATTCAAACACAATAGCATCCCCCTGCTCTGTGAATCGCTTCTTCCCCTCCAGGTTGTCAAAGTAGTCCAATGTCTCAGTCCTTCAATACGCACTTCGCTAAGGAATTTTGCAGTCTCAGTAAGCACAGAATAAAGTTCTGAATTCTCAAGTATTGGAACAGTTGAAGCTACAGATTTTTTTGTAACATGTTCAATGTTATTCACCAAATGTGCATTAAAATGACCATTTTTCACAGTTGCACTGTGAATGTGATAACATGGTTACAGATTTTACGGATGTGTAATTGAAGTAAAACCGTATAATCCCGTTCAACAGTGTCAATTATCTAAGCATGAAGACAAAAAATTACTAACACCATGCTCTCTTTTACCCTCGTACTCTCAGTGTCCGCTATCTAAGCATGAGGATAAATATCCTAACACATGCTTTCCTCTATCCTCGTACTCTCAGTTCCCTTCACCTGAAGACAATCTAAAAAAACACGATCAGTCAATAAAGGTGTTGCATCTACAGCCTTGGTTTAATCACAGCGAGAACTATCACGTACATGAGCCTCAATACTCGCATTAACTATATGAAAACCAGAGTACTAATCGGCATATTTTCACATCTGCTCCTTTGTTTAACTGAATCTACTGATCTTGGACTCTTGGTAGTGAAAGTGTGGACACAGGGTTGCAGAGCGGCGCCCGCACAGTCCCGCAAAGTCGTATGCAGTGCAAAAATTAAATTATACCCACACAATTTGGTTTAGAACTAAACTATGTTACGTTTGTATACGAAGCGGACCGGGCGCCGCTTTACAACCCTAGGTGGGCAGGTGGTGCCACTGTTGCCTAGTGATCCAAACACATCTAACACTAGACAGCCTTACACAAAAACAATCTCAATGTTCCAATTCTGAACCCTTGGAGAAGTTTCAGGTCAAAATATTCGGGGATGGAAAAATTTTGAGAGAAGGGAAAAGGAATTGCAAAGCATACACGTACCTTATGTCAGACACAGATGTATGTGTGATATGCAAATGTAAATGAGAAAGGTCTTCCATCAGCATTGGTATTTCTAATTCGAGAAGTGAGAAGCAAATCTCCTTTAGGTCCAAGAGCAACTCTTAAACCGAAATTCAAAGCTGAAACCATAGTTGTCCAAGACGTGAGGAGTAGAACTAGATTTTGCAACATGAAGAAAAGGAACATAACATGATCTCAGGATGGTGAAACGTGAACCTGTGAGGCCAAATCTTGAGATCTTCTTCAGAAGGCTTTAGCAATGAGATCGGCAAAAGTTTTAATGCAGTGTTTTACTGGGAGAGGTGGGGGATTATCATCTATGAACCATAACCTGTTCTTGCAAATCCATGTTTCTCGAGATTTCCATGTGTTCCAAACTGCAAGTATATGGTTCTTTTAGATGACGGAGCAGACAAAGAGGCTTAACTAAATTATGGAAGTCATACAGATGAAGTTTCCATACTTGGGGAAAGCAAATGGGTATGCCACCACGAATTGCTCCTGGAGACTTGAAGATGGCCTGAACGGATTGTATTTTGAGATCACAATTCAGAGATGCTATAATCACTGCAGTAACACACAGAAAATCAACTATTCAGCAAAATATGCATGTATTATAATGTGGAATTTCTCACTTAATGGGGTTAAAATTCCTTGGTGCAAAGAAATAAAACCTCTGTAATGACCAAACTGCTACTACAGGCGAAAATGAGGAGTGGTTTTGTGGCTATGCTCAAAAGGACACTTGGTCAAATGGGGACAAACAAACAAAATTAATTTGGGACAAGGAGGACAAGATGCGTCAATGCATCTTATAGAAGTTTATCGATACAACAAATAATGCCTTAGCTAATGAGGTCATGCATGACCTCATGAATGGTTATGTTCACCTTGCTGCTTACAAAAAGCAACTCATCCCCACGGTCCATTCTTCCAAGAGGTTACTTGCCCTCCATATGACGGACCTAGCAAAAGACGAAGAATGATTAGCATGACTGGTCAAAGTCTAAAAAGGCGATGATAATTGGCAATAATTCAAAGTAGGGACAGTCATAAATATTTAGTTTGCAGCATACTAGATAATTCTTGAGATTTGGAAATATTAAGGGCATAAAGGTTATGCAGCAATAATGCAGAGGAATTTAAAATGAGTCATATGAATCCTAGTCGTATGCAAGCATGACACCAAAGGACTTTAGAACCTCCTTACCTGACAAACTTTAGTACTGTCGTGACAATAGTAATGAAAAAAACTTAACCTAAACATCTGGGCAAAACTAAATACTCACCACTCATCATGGCACGACCCATTCATCCAAAAGGCACTATTGTTTGTAGCAATAGTTCCACCGCCCACAAGCAGATTTTCCTAACCACTTGGCATTGATAACTTAGAGATGTCACATGATGAAAATTACTTTTAATGAGTCACATTTGACTTTTTTTCTCTATCTTACGAGTCTCAATAAGCTGCAAGGGCTCCTCTGAGAGTGAGATAGACAAAAATAGTCTGCTTTGGCGAAATTAGCCCCAAAAAACAGGCATAGAAATATGACGCTCATGTCAGGAATACATAAAGCTACTGGGCTATGTCTGCTAGCCCGTCCACTCCAATAATACATGACTGGGAACAGACAACAATACTCAAGTTCATCTAGAAATTCTAAAGCTGTCTTTAGCACAGTTAAGTCTCAGGTCCAAACAC